>JASTWF010000041.1:2546442-2688942 GCA_030390025.1 Squalus acanthias
AATATGGAAAGTCAGTTTACTATAAATGGCAGGATTTTAGAAAGTGTAGATGAGCAGAGAGACCTTGGTGTCCATGTACACAAATCCTTCAAGGTGGCCGGGCAAGTTGATAAGGTGGTTAAACAGCATGTGGGTTACTTGGGTTTATAAACAGAGGAATCGAATATAAAAGCAAAGCGATCACACTGGAACTTTATCAATCACTGGTTAGGCCTCAGCTGGAGTATTGTGGACAATTCTGGGCCCCACACTTCAGGAAAGATGGAAAGGCCTTAGAAAGGGGACAGAGGAGGTTTACCAGGATGTGACCAGGGATGGGGGACTTCAGTTATGGGGAGAGGTTGGAGAAGTTCGGACTGTTCTCCTTGGAACAGAGAAGGTGAAGAGATGACCTGATAGAGGTTTACAGGATGATGAGAGGTTTTGATCGAGTAGACGGAGAAAAACGATTCCCTCTGGCGAGTGGGTCAATAACCAGAGGTCACAGATTCAGAATCATTGGCGAGAGATCTCGAGGGGAGAGGAGGAGAAATGTTTTCACTGGGAGAGTTGTGGGGATCGGGAACGCTCGACCTGTGAAGGTGGTGGAAGCTGATTCCATCAATGATTTTCAGCGGGAGTTGGACGGGTTCCTGAGGATGAGGAGCTCACAGGGTTACAGACAAACAGCGGGGGATGTGGGACTGAGCAGGACTGCTCTTTCAAAGAGCCGGCACGGGCACGACGGGCCGAATGGCCTCCTCCTGTGCTGTAAGATTCTAGGATTCGATGAAAGATTAACTTTAGACTGTGCTCTGGGCCAAAGGCCTCCCTGGGGTGACATGGGCCACTTGTACGTCGGGGCTCTGTAACGCAGCGGATGTTCCGGGCTCTTACACAGCAGTCCTGAGGGAGAGGGGAGGAGAGGTGACCAACAACAACAACTTGCATTTATATAGCGCCTTTAACGTAGTAAAACGTCCCAAGGGCGCTTCACAGGAGCGATTAGCAAACAAAATTTGACACCGAGCCACATCAGGAGATAGCAGGACAGGTGAGCAAAGAGGGAGGTTTTAAGGAGCGTCTTAAAGGAGGAGAGAGAGACAGAGAGGCTTAGGGAGGGAATTCCAGAGCTTAGGGCCCAGGCACTTAAACCGTGACTAGTTCACACTAATCAGAAGATCATACACTTGTAACGCAGTGGATGTCCGTGACGTGACTGCGGGGGAGACAAGCTCGCGGGAAACAGCCGGCGCAGACTGGAAGAATACAGAAGGATGAGAGGCGATCTTATCGAAACATATAAGATTGTGAGAGGGCTTGATCGGGTGGAGGCGGGGAGGATGTTTCCACTGATGGGTGAGACTAGAACTAGGGGGCATTATTTTAGAATAAGGGGCTGCCATTTCAAAACTGAGATGAGGAGAAACTTCTTCACTCAGAGGGGAGTAAATCTGTGGAATTTGCTACCTCAGAGAGCTGTGGAAGCTGCGACATTAAATAAATTTAAAACGGAGATAGACAGTTTCCTAGCTGAGAAGGGAATTAAGGGTTATGGGGAGCGGGCAGGGAAGTGGACGTGAGTCTAGGTTCGGATCAGCCATGATCCTATTGAATGGCGGAGCAGGCCCGAGGGGTCGTATGGCCTACTCCTGCTCCTACTTCTTATGTTCTTATGTTCTGTGCTGGGCTGCTCTATGACTCTATGAATGGCTGAGCTGATCGCAGGGAGCTGAGATGTGTCTCCCACCTTTGCTGTTCGTCGCTCTCTCTCTCTCTCTCTCTCCCTCCCCAACACTTTACACAAAAATCGATAAGCCTCAATTTACCTTCTCTTGCAAGCGTAAAAGGCTCTTGTACAAATGTGACAATAATTTCATCACATTTTCATAATTTAATTTCTCAGGAGGCACCACAGGAAGCGTGGGCAATCTAAAGTTTGAGACCGACAAAAGGTCATTAATTATTTGAAGTATTAGCATATTTATCGCAGGCCCAGGGCTCTGCGTCAAAGCTTGGCCTGGTGGCACGGCTGACGGTACCATTATTGATCCAATAACGAGCGTACGAAATGATTTAGAATCGTAGAATGATATAGCGCAGAAGGAAGCCATTCGGCCCGTCTTTGAAAGAGCTCTCCAATTAGTCCTCTTTCCCCATAGCCCTGCAAATTTGTTCCCTTCAAGCACTTAACGTTGCTGTTGAATCTGCTTCCACCGCCCTTTCAGGCAGCGCGTTCCAGATCACAACAACTCACTGTGTAAAAACATTCTCATCTCCCCTCTGGTTCTTTTGCCAATTATCTTCAATCTGTGTCCTCTGGTTACCGACCCTCCTGCCACTGGAAACAGTTTCTCCTTATTTACTCTATCTAACACCTTCGTGATTTTGAACTCATCTATTAAATCTCCCCTTAACCTTCTCTGCTCTAAGGAGAACAACCCCAGCTTAATTTCAAAAAATATTCTTCTACTGCCTTGCCAATCCTGTCTATGGTGGAGCGATGGAAATCGGGGGATGCTCAAGAGACCAGAATTGGAGGAGCGCAGAGATCTCATAAGAAATAGGAGTAGGAATAGGCCACTTGGCCCCTCGAGCCTGCTCCGCCATTCAATAAGATCAGGGCTGATCTTGGGCTCAAAGCCACTTCCCCGCCCGCTCCCCATAACCCTTCACTCCCTTATCTTGCAAAAATCTGTCTATCTCCACCTTAAATGTATTTAATGACCCAGCCTCTACGGCTCTCTGGGGCAGAGAATTCCACAGATTTACAACCCTCTGAGAGAAGAAATTCCTCCTCATCTCAGTTCTAAAAGGGCGTTCCTTTATTCTGAAACTATGCCCCCGAGTTCTAGATTTCCCCACGAGGGGAAACATCCTCTCTGCATCTACCTTGTCGAGCCCCCTCAGTATCTTATATGTTTCAATAAGATCACCTCTCATTCTTCTAAACTCCAATGAGTATAGGCCCTCTCGGGGGGGTTGTGGGGCTGGAGGAGGTTACAGAGATAGGGAGGGGGGGCGAGGCCGCGAGGGATTTGAAAGCAAGGAGCCAATGTAGGTCAGCGAGCACAGGGGGTGATGGGTGAACGGGACTTGGTGCGAGTTAGGACACGGGGCAGAGGCAGAGTTTGGGATGAGCTGAAGTTTACGGAGGGTGGCAGATTGGCACGGTGCCTGTTCTTACTTTGATACCCTGAGCCTATCAGGGGAGGGAAGTGGAGCTGAGGCCAAGATCGGATCAGCCATGAATGGCGAATCATCTTACTGAATGGTGGAGCAGGCTCGAGGGGCCAAATGACCTACTCCTGTTCCTACGTCTTATGTTCTTATCACTGGTTGCCTCATTTAAAAATTCAAAACTTCTTCAGGCTCCGCCACAGATTGCTGGGAAGACGACATGTACTGCTCTCCTCAATCACAAGGAACATCAATTCCTCTAGTATATCTGTCAACCCTGCGTCATTGATATCATCTCACCTTTGGGACCTTTCAACGGCCTCCTCATTCCTTTTATTGCCTACTTTCCGAGAAATATATATATTTATGGAACCGTTTGGCAATTCTTTTAACATTCCCTGTGCTCCTGACTTAATTTTCCCGCTTAGCTGTCCTGCCAATTTTATTAATCTCCTTTACCTTGTCTTTGAGGGGGCTTGACAGGGTAGATGCTGAGAGGTTGTTTCCCCTGGCTGGAGAGTCTAGAACTAGGGGGCATAGTCTCTGGATTAGGGGTCGGCCATTTAGGACTGAGATGAGGAGGAATTTCTTCACTCAGAGGGTGGTGAATCCTTGGAATTCTCTAACCCAGAGGGCTGTGGAGGCTCAGTCGTTGAGTATATTCAAGGCTGAGATCAATAGCTTTTTGGACTCTAGGGGAATCAAGGGATATGGAGATTAGGCGGGAAAGTGGAGTTGTGGTCGAAGATCAGCTGCGATCTTATTGAATAGCTCGAGGACGATAGGACACAGATTTAAGGTAATTGGCAAAAGAACCAGAGGGGAGATGAGGAGAAATGTTCTTAAGCAGTGAATTGTTGTGATCTGGAACGCGCTGCCTGAAAGGGCGGTGGAAGCAGATTCAATAGTAACTTTCAAAAGGGGAATTGGATAAATACTTGAAAAGGAGAAATTTGCAGGGCTATTGGGGAAAGAGCAGGGGGGAGCTGAGACTGATTGGATAGACTTTCAAAGAGCTGGCACAGGCACGATGGGCTGAGTGGCCTCCTTCTGTGCTGTATGATTCTATACGCTGAATAAACCCATACGCGGTTCTCATGGTTTAACTCTGTTATTCCGGTCTATGTTTTTTTTATTCGTTTATGGGATGTGGACGTCACTGGCAAGGCCAGCATTTATTGCCCATCCCTAAATGCCCTTGAGATGGTGGTGGTGAGCTGCCTGCTTGAACCGCTGCAGTCCGTGTGGTGAAGGTGCTCCCACAGTGCTGTTAGGGAGGGAGTTCCAGGATTTTGACCCAGCGACGATGAAGGAACGGCCGATATATTTCTAACTCAGGGTGGTGTGTGACTTGGAGGGGAACTTGGAGGTGGTGGTGTTCCCATGCGCCTGCTGCCCTTGTCCTTCTAGGTGGAAGAGGTCGCGAGTTTGGGAGGTGCTGCCGAAGAAGCCTTGGCGAGTTGCTGCAGTGCATCTTGTAGATGGTACACACTGCAGCCACGGTGCGCCGGTGGTGGAGGGAGTGAATGTTTAAGGTGGTGGACGGGGTGCCGATCAAGCGGGCTGCTTTGTCCTGGAATGGTGTCGAGCTTCTTGAGTGTTATTGGAGCTGCACTCATTCAGGCAAGTGGAGAGTATTTCATCACACTCCTGACTTGTGCCTTGTAGATGGTGGAAAAGCTTTGGGGATTCAGGAGGTGAGGCACTCGCAGAATACCCAGCCTCTGACCTACTCTTGTTGCCACAGTATTTATGTGGCTGGTCCTGTTAAGTTTCTGGTCAATGGTGACCCCCAGGATGTTGATGGTGGGGGATTCAGCAATGGTAATACCATTGAATGTCAAGGGGCAGTGGTTAGACTCTCGCTTGTTGGAGATAGTCATTGCCTGGCACTTCTGTGGCGCGAATGTTAACTGCCACTTATCAGCCCAAGCCTGAATGTCGTCCAGGTCTTGTTGCATGCGGGCATGGACTGCTTCATTATCTGAGGAGTTGCGAATGGCGCTGAACACTGTGCAATCATCAGCGAACATCCCCATTTCTGACCTTATGTTGGAGGGAAGGTCATTGATGAAGCAGCTGAAGATGGTTGGGCCTAGGACACTGCCCTGAGGAACTCCTGCAGCGATGTCCTGGGGCTGTGATGATTGACCTTCAACCACCACAACCATCTTCCTTTGTGCTAGGTTGAGGTCGGTGCACCAGCTGAAACATTCCCACACTACTCCCCCAAACCAAATTGATTACCCAGCACCAGAAGATAAAAATAGATGGACGGAACCACAAGGTGATTTAATAATTAATAAGCCTGCAACTTCAAGCTGAAGCTTCATTATTTATGCTTTGCAAGTTCTGAGCTTCCTCCAATATCCTCCTGCCAAAACTACAACTTTGTCCCTTGTGATACGAAAAGAAACAGAGCATGAAATGAGGAAAGCTTTTCTCTGAGCATGTTGCATTCAAACCAAGGGTTCTTCTCAGACCCGATTGATCTGTCACTGAAGCGTTTAAATTTCATTCAACACCATTCGGACACAAAGCCAGTTTGTCCTGATCTAATTCTACACTCGTAAACAAGAGACAGTCTGACACAGCACACAAACCCACCCGGCCAAAAACCGACCTCCGACCCCCCCCCAGGTGCAACACCGACCCCATGGCCCAAAACTGACCTCCGACCCCTCAGGCCAACACCGACCTCCAACCCCTCGGCCCAACACCGACTTCCGACCCCTCGGCCCAACACCGACTTCCGACCCCTCGGCCCAACATCGATCCCTCGGCCCAACATCGACCCCTCGGCCCAACATCGACTCCTCGGCCCAACATCAACCCCTCGGCCTAACTCCAACCTTCAACCCCTCGGCCCAACACCGATCTCCGGCCCCTCGGCCCAAAAACAACCTCCGACCCCTCGGCCCAACACCAACGCCTCAGCCAAAAACTGACCTCCGACCCCTCAGTCCAACATCGGCCCCATGGCCCAAAACTGACCTCCGACCCCTCAGCCCAACACCAATCCCCCAGCCCAACACCGACCTCCGACCCCTCGGCCCAACACTGACCCCTTGGCCTAACTAGGGTCTTAAATTTACAACGATATACATTCCCTTGAGGAATAAAAACTCTACTGGCAAAGTGGTACAGATATGGCTAACTAGAGAGGTTAAGGATAGTATTAGATTAAAATAAGAGGCTTACAATGCTGCCAAAAAGTGTAGCAAGCCTGAGGATTGGGAGGGTTTTAAAAATGACCAAGAAATTGATAAAGAGGGAGAAAATGGAATATGAGAGTAAACAAGCAAGAAATATAAAAGCAGATTGTAAGAGCTTCTACAAGTATGTAAAAAGGAAGAGAGTAGCAAAAGTAAACGTTGGTCCCTTAGAGGCTGAGACATGATAAATTATAATGGGGATAAGGAAATGGCAGAGACTTTAAACAAATATTTTGCATCTGTCTTCACAGTCGAAGACACAAAAAACATACCAGAAACTGTGGGGAACCAGGGGTCTAATGAGAGTGAGGAAGTAATTAATATTAGTAAAGAAAAAGTACTGGAGAAATTAATGGGACTAAAAGCCGACAAATCCTCTGGACCTGATGGCCTACATCCTCGGGTTCTAAAAGAGGTGGCTGCAGGGATAGTGGATACATTGGTTGTGATCTTCCAGAATTCCCTAGATTCTAGAACGTAAGTGGTCTACGCGCTGAGGTTAACACCAGCGACCCACAGACAGACTCCGTCGGTAGGGGGGCGCGGGGGAACTGATGGGCTGCGAGCGTTCCCAGCCCCTGGGGAGTAACCAGCCCCTGGCGACTGACAGCTGAAAGGGAGCCTCGTTTCAAATCCACAGTTACTGCAAAAGGACACACTGAAATCAGGAAATAGAGCTCACACAGCCTGGCCCCGGAGCGGCAGGGCCTGGCAGTGACCTGGAGTTCCCAACATTGCGCTCGTTTCGAGAAGCGCTTATTTTTCGCAAATTTCCGCTCCAACTCATTTGCATATCGTCGAACGCAAAATCTGCCGTGAACCAGTGCAACCGGGCAGCGTTTTCAAACAAAATTGTTTTGTGGAACACTCCTTGATATACTTAAGAGCGCTAACTTGGTGCGGTTAGATTAACGCAGCTGAGAGTGGGTTTATCACAACAGAATAAGCGTTTTTAATCAGTGTCTCGTCCGATTTTAAATCACTGAAAATGACTTTTAAAAACTATAATGAACCATTTGTCAGTTTCATCGGCGTACAGTCGTCAGTTTCTCTTAGTAAATTAAACAGAATATTAATGTTCAGAAGCTTTTAAAAGGTGCCTTTGCCCCTACAAAAAAAAGCTTAATTTTAAGAGCCTCCTCAAAGGCCCACAAACGGGCGCAATGAGCGGGATCTCGCCGCGGTGATTCATTCGCTCCGGGGGCACGGCCGGTGTCGTGGGCGGGGCTGGCTTCCAGCGCGCTGTTTTTTTAAGCCGGTGCAAAACATGGCGGGAAGTCGGTTTACGCGATCTGTAAAAACCAGAGCAGTCGAGTGGAAACTCTACCCCTGTGCGTTTAAACCTCTCCATGGCCTCGCCCCTCTCTATCTCTGTAACTACCTCCAGCCCTACAACTCCCCCCGAACTATCGGCTCCTCTGACTGCAGTCCCTCGTGCAGGCCTCAACCCTCCCTTCACTGCACCATCGACGGCCGTGCCTTCAGCTGCCTGGGCCCCGCTCTCTGACATTCCCTCCCTAAACCTCTCCGCACCCTCCACAAACTTCAGCTCATCCGAATCTCTGCTGCCCCCGTGTGTCCGAACTCGCACCAAAAACCGCTCACCCATCACCATTGTGCTCGTTGACCTACGATGGCTCCCGGTCCGGCAACACCTCCAATTATAAAATTAAAATCCCTCCGTGGCCTCGCCCCTGCCTATCTCTGTAACCTCGCCAGCCCGACCGCCAACGTCCCCTGTGAGCCGCGCTGCCTCCCCCAATGTGCTGCCCGTTCAAAATTTTTGCGCATGCGCGGTGTCTATAACGTTAAAGCCAGTGAGCGGCCCGCGCAGGACCTTGCAGATGACCGCGAAGCCATGCAGCTCAGCGGGAACATTATCTACAAACCTCCGAGATCTCTGCGCTCCTCCAATTCTGGCCTCTTGAGCATCCCCCCGATTTTAATCGCTCCACCATTGGCGGCCGTGCCTTCAGCTGCCCGGGCCCTGAGCTCTGAAAGTGGCTCTCAGTCGCGGCTCAGTGGGTAGCACACTCGCCTCTAAGTCAGAAGGTTGTGGGTTCAAGTCCCACTCCAGGGACTTGAGTATGTAAAGCTAGGCTGACACTCCAGTGCAGTACTGAGGGAGCGCCGCACTGTTGGAGGGGCGGTACTGAGGGGACGCCGCACTGTCGGAGGGGCAGTACTGAGGGAGCGCCGCACTGTCGGAGGGGCAGTACTGAGGGAGCGCTGCACTGTCGGAGGGGCAGTACTGAGGGAGCGCGGCACTGTCGGAGGGGCTGTACTGAGGGAGCGCCACACTGTCGGAGGGGCAGTACTGAGGGAGCGCCGCACTGTCGGAGGGGCAGTACTGAGGGAGCGCTGCACTGTCGGAGGGGCAGTACTGAGGGAGCGCTGCACTGTCGGAGGGGCAGTACTGAGGGAGCGCCGCACTGTCGGAGAGGCAGTACTGAGGGAGTGCTGCACTGTCGGAGGTGCTGTCTTTCGGATGAGACGTTAAACCGAGGTCCCGTCTGCTCTATCAGGTGGACGTAAAAGATCCCACGGCCACTATTGGAAGAAGAGCAGGGGAGGTGTCCTGGGGCCAATATTTATCTCTCAATCAACATAACAAAAAAAAAGAATTATCTGGTCATTATCACATTGCTGTTTGTGGGAGCTTGCTGTGCGCAAACTGGCTGCCGCGTTTACAACAGCGACCACACTTCAAAAAGTACTTCATTGGCTGTAAAGCGCTTTGGGACGTCCGGTGGTTGTGAAAGGCGCTATAGAAATGCAAATCTTTCTTTCTCTGGAATTGCCTGCCTAAACCTCTCCTCCTTTAAGACGCTCCTTAAAAACCTCCCTCTATTGACCAAGTTTTTGGCCGCCTGTCCTAATCTCAGTTTCTGCAAAGTGCCTCGGGGCGTATTTCCAAGGTAGAAGCTGCTGTCGAGATGCGAGCTGCTGTTGTTCTCCGGTGGGGCTGGAGAGAGTTCATACTTCAGTTCTCCACAAATGATATATTTTTTTTTTAGCCCAAAGCACAATTGCAGTGAAGGAACTGTGGTTGTACGAGGTCGTGCCCGGAAAACGCACTGAGATTGCTTAAACACTGACACAGAGCGCACACAGAGAGCTACGTTTTACACTCACGCACCGCCACCCTTTTGTTAAACTTGAACCCACCGAGACGTGTCTCGAAGGGATTTTTTATTATTGGTTTCGGGGATGTGGGCGTCGCTGGCAAGGCCGGCATTTATTGCCCGTCCCGAATTGCCCTTGAGAAGGTGGTGGAAAAAGGCTTGTCAGCCGATGTCCTCCGAACATCCACAAACCCACTAATCTCAAACCTGAATCTAATTTACATCAACTGTTAATCCCAAAGGATGGGGGAGGAAGGGACTGAAATCTTAATATAACGTTTACATCTACACCTCCGCCCCCAAACAGACACTGCCATTGAGTCAGTCCAGGCACATAAACAACACAGTAATTTCCTTCACGGTTCCTCCGTCTTCACACATTGCAAGCTGAGCGTTGGTGTGAAGCGGTTTTGGATTTGCAGTGATGTTGCAGTGGTGCAGAATAAATCCAAGATCAAAACCCAGACCAATTACAAAAAAAGCAGAGCAAGACTGCCTCCCCCGAGGATAGGGGTGGCCAAGCCTCCGGGATTGGCCCTGGAGCCTCCGGCAATTGAAGATTAATCTCCAGGCCATACCTGTGAGCAACACCCGGCTGACAAACCAGAGGGGCGTCAGTAAATTGTGTTTTTAAAAGGGTTTACTTTGAACACTTTTGTTCATTAGTGATAAAAATTATCGGCCACGGGGGAAACGGGTTGTTTGATTGACAGTCAAGAGTCGTCCAATCAGGTGACGAAGAGTCTCTTCGCTTTCCGATTGACCGGGGGAAGGCGGGGCGCCGCGAGGGTGGCCATGTCGGGCGGCCAATGGCGGGAGTGTGAGGGGGCGGGGCGGTTGGAGGCAGGAGGCCACGCGACTAAACCTCCAGGAAGGCAAATGGCATGCTGGCCTTCATTACAAGAGGATTTGAGTACAGGAGTAAAGAAGTCTTACTCCAATTATACAGGGCCTTGGTGAGACCACACCTGGAGTACTGTGTACAATTTTGGTCTCCTTACCTAAGGAAGGATATACTTGCCACAGAGGGAGTGCAACGAAGGTTCACGAGACTGGTTCCTGGGATGTGGGGGGTGATGTAAGAAAACTACTAGGCACTTGGTCTAAGCGTTAAACAAAGCTTTAATCAACTGTTTTTCAACATGGATATCTAGTTGTGTCCTTCATCAGTTCCTGTTAAAGAATGTCCTGAGCAAGCTGGGCCCATGCCCGAGTATTTATACTCTCCCTGGACAGAGCCACCAGCAGGCCGCCCAGTATTATTTCATCAGTCATTTCCACATGAATGGCAAGATTCATGTCAGGGGGATTGTCGTATGAGAAGAGATTGAGTAAACTCGGCCTGCATTGTCTTGAATTCAGAAGAATGAGGGGGATCTCATTGAAGCATACAAAATTATTACAGGGCTTGATAGGGTGGATGCTGGGAGGATGTTTCCCCTGGCTGGGGAGTCTGGAACCAGGGTCACAGTCTCAGAATAAGGGGTTGGCCATTCAGGACTGAGATGAGGAGGAATTTCTTCACACAGAGGGTGGTGAATCTTTGGAATTCTCTACCCCCGAGGGCTGTGGAGGCTCAGTCATTGGGTATATTCAAAACAGAAGTTGATAGATTTCTGACTAGCAAGGGCATCAAGGGATATGGCGATAGGGCCGGTGAATGGAGTTGAGGCAGAAGATCAGCCATGATCTCATTGAATGGCGGAGCAGGCTCGAAGGGCCGAATGGCCGACTCCTGCTCCTATTTCTTATGTTCTTATGAATACGTCCAACCGAGAGTTGGGGACCCGGCCCAGGGCGTCTGCCTCCACTTTGTTACAGTGTTGGGTTGGGGTCGGACCCAACAAGTTACAGCCTGAAGCTACAAAGTGAAGTGAAACTGCGTCGCACTGTCACTGCGGCCGTCGTCTGAACGTGCGTTTAGAATGATTGGAATAGCGAACGTTTCTCAACTTAGAACCTTTTCCATTGGTTCGATCGGTATCTCTCTCTTTCTCGCTTCTGAGTCAGAAGGTCGTGGGTTCAAGCCCCACTCCAGAGTCGTGAGCCCATAATCCAGGCTGACACTCCAGTGCCAGTACTGAGGGAGCGCCGCACTGTCGGAGGGGCGGTACTGAGGGAGCGCCGCACTGTCGGAGGGGCAGTACTGAGGGAGCGCCGCACTGTCGGAGGGACAGTACTGAGGGAGCGCCGTACTGTCGGAGGGGCAGTACTGAGGGAGCACCGTACTGTCGGAGGGGCAGTACTGAGGGAGTGCTGCACTTTCGAAGGGGCAGTACTGAGAGCACCGCACTGTCGGAGGGGCAGTACTGAGGGAGCTCTGTACTGTCGGAAGGGCGGTACTGAGGGAGCACTGCACTGTTGGAGGGGCAGTACTGAGGGAGCGCCGCACTGTCTGTGGTGCCGTCTTTCGGATGAGACATTAAACCAAGGCCCCGTCTGTCTTCAGGTGGACGTAAAAGATACCACGGCCACTGTTGGAAGAAGAGCAGGGGAGTTCTCCCTGGTGTCCTGGGGCCAATATTTATCCCTCAACCAACATTACTGAAAACAGATGATCTGGTCATTATCACATTGCTGTTTGTGGGAGCTTGCTGTGCACAGATTGGCTGCTGCGTTTCCTACATTACAACAGTGACCACACTTCAAAAAAAGTACTTCATTGGCTGTGTAAAGCGTTTTGGGAAATCCTGAGATTGAGAAAGGCGCTGGAGAAATTCTTTCCTTCAAAGTCCAAAAAAAGATGATCCTAGGCGGCCAGTAGCAGAATTTGGGCCCAGTTGAGATATTTGTCGAATCTGCTTTAAACGTCACTCGGGTGATAAAATGGAGCTGCAGTGCGCCAATAATCCTTCTTCCTACCGACACGTGTCCCTAGTTGTACCTGTAGAAAGATGTGCAAATTGGCTGCCGCGTTTCCCACATTACAACGGTGACCACACTTGAAAAAGTACTTCATTGGCTGTGAAGTGCTTTGGGTCGTCCTGAGGTGGTGTCAGGCGCTGGAGAAATGCGAGTCTGTCTTTCTAGCCCTGGGAATCTTACCCCGGAACTCTAACCGAGCTAGCACGCACTGCCCAGAGACGGGTAAATGCATTTTGTTTGAATCTCTGAAGCACGTGACTGGAGGACACCATGAGCAACTGGAAAGACTGTCCTGCCAAAAAACTTTGGGTTCTGATTGATTGTGGTAGTTAAATGTGAAAAGAGTGCAGGGAAGGAGCGGAGAGGAAAGAGAGAGATCTATCTGGTTTTACACGTCACTGTGGGTTTGATTACACAGCCTCAGACACAGCCCAAAGCATCTCCTGTGTCTCGCAATATACTGCGTTCCATGTTGAGAAACTTAAATGTAATTTAGTGGAGGACTGATCGATAGCTTGTTGAGTGGCCCGTTTCTCAACAGTGTCTAATTTTCAGATCTTTAATACAGTTCGGGCCCTGTTGTTGGCACTTTCCCTTATTCATTTTGGCACAGTCTCACTTCCTTCAGACCAAGACACTCGGTCCCAATTATTCCCAGCAAACTCGGGACAATTTCAATCCTGATCATTTCACGGATCAATTCCAGGTCGTCTCCCTTGCTACTGGTGGCACGAACTGATCAATGGTTTCATTAAATCGCAGAGATGTGTCTATCTCGTTTTTCTCAGCGCTTCCCCTGCCGTTTGACTATGTTCAAATCTGTGAATTAACAACTTGCATTTAGCCTTTAACATAGTAAAACATCCCAGGGCGCTTCACAGGAGCGATTATCAAACAATATTTGACACCGAGCCACATAAGGAGATATTAGGACAGGTGACCAAAAACTTGGTCAAAGAACATCAGAACTAGGAGCAGGAGTCGGACATTCGGCCCCTCGAGCCTGCTCCGCCATTCAATAAGATCATGGCTGATCTTCTACCTCATCTCCACTTTCCTGCACTATCCCCATATCCCTTGATTCCCTTAATATTCAAAAATATATCCATCTCTGTCTTGAATATACTCAACGACTGAGCATCCACAGCCCTCTGGGGTAGAGAATTCCAAAGATTCACCAGCCTCTGAGTGAAGAAATTTCTCCTCATCTCAGTCCTAAATGGCCGACCCCTTATTCTGAGACTGTGACCCCTGGTTCTAGACTCCCCAGCCAGGGGAAACATCCTCACTGCATCTACCCTGCCAAGCCCTGTAAGAATTTTGTATGTTTCATTGAGATCACCTCTCATTCTTCTAAACTCTAGAGAATATAGGCCCAATCTACTCAATCTCTCCTCATAGGGCAACCCTCCCATCCCAGGAACCAGTCTGGTGAACCTTCGTTGCACTCCCTCTATGGCAAGTATATCTTTCCTTAGGTAAGGAGACCAAAACTGTACACAATACTCCAGGTGTGGTCTCACCAGGGCCCTGTATAATTGCAGTAAGACGTCTTTACTCTAATACACAAATCCTCTTGTAATAAAGGCCAACATACCATTTGCTTTCCTAATTGCTTGCTGTACCTGCATGTTAACTTTCAGTGATTTGTGTACAAGGACACCCAGGTCCCTCTGAACACCAACATTTCCCGATTTCTCACCATTTAAAAAATACTCTGCTTTTCTATTTTTCCTACCAAAGTGGATAACTTCACATTTCCCCACATTATATTCCATTTGCCATGTTCTTGCCCACTCACTTAGCCTGTCTATATCCCCTTGAAGCCTCCTTGCATCCTCCTCACAACTTACATTCCCACCCAGCTTTGTATCATCGGCAAACTTGGATATATTACATTTGGTCCCCTCATCCAAATCATTGATATAGATTGTGAATAGCTGAGGCCCAAGCACTGATCCTTGCGGTACCCCACTAATTACAGCCTGCCAACCTGAAAATGACCTGTTTATTCCTACTCTCTGTTTTCTGGAGGTAGGTTTTAAGGAGTGTCTTAAAGGGAGAGAGAGAGAGGTAGAGAGGTTGAGGGAGGGAATTCCAGAGCTTAGGGCCCAGGCAGCTGAAGGCACGGCCGCCAATGGTGGGGCGATGGAAATCGGGGCTGCACAAGAGGCCAGAATTGGAGGAGCGCAGAGATCTCGGAGGGTTGTAGTTCTGGAGGAGGTTACAGAGATAGGGCGGAGCGAGGGCCACGGAGGGAATGCACAGGAGGATAAGCGTTTTAAAATGGAGGTGTTGCCGACGAATGGAGTTGCATAAATGCTGATTGTAACTGAAATTGATCTTCAGCTCCGTGAAAGAATGGCGTTGAATCATGTCTCAGATACTGTTAGTTCGTTCCCATGCAAATTAACTCAGTTAAACAGCAGGTAAAGGGATAAGGCTGCTAATGAGGTCACTAATTAAAATACAAAAGCAAACCCTGTCACAGACAATCAGGTACAAACATTTCCAATTTTAAACAAACCTGAAAAATAGATTAATCCGTAATTAACTTTACCTAACAGCGCTGTGGGAGCACCTTTACCACACGGACTGCAGCGGTTCAAGAAGGCGGCTCACCGCCAGCTTCTCAAGGTCAATTAGGGATGGGCAATAAATGCTGGGCCTTGCCAGCGACGCCCACATCCCAGGAACGAATATTAGAAAAACATTCTGGGGATCAAAGGAAAACAGAAAACCTCAAGACAACCGGCATGATTGAAAATGTTTCCCGCACGTGTTACATGCTCCTCCAACTCTGGCCACTTGAGCATCCCCCGATTTCCATCGCTCCACCATTGGCGGCCGTGCCTTCAGCTGCCTGGGCCCTGAGCTCTGGAATTCCCTCCCTAAACCTCTCCGCCTCACTCTCCTCCTTTAAGTTGCTCCTTAAAACCGAGCTCTTTGACCAAGCTTTGGTCACCTGTCCCTAATATCTCCTTATGTGGCTCGCTGTCAAATTTGTTGTTTGATTACGCTCCTGTGAAGCGCCTTGGGACGTTTTACAACGTTAAAGGCGCTATATAAATGCACGTTATTGTTGTTGCTGTTACTCCACTGACGATATACGCGATAGATGGCAAACACCGGAACATCCATGACTCAAACTGCAGTGATTTGAATTTGTTTTGCACTCAATGGGCGCGATCTTGCCAGCCCCGGGGAGGTGGCGCTGTGGGGAAAATGGCAGAATCTGGGGGCGGGTGCCCATCCCGCCCCCAACCCGCCTCCGTGCCATCTTCCCGGGAGACGGCTAGCCGACCCGCGCCGGGTCCCGTCTCCTGGAGGCGGGAAGGGGATTACAACCACTTAACTGCCTGTTAACAGGTAGTTAACAGGCAGATAAGAGGATTATCCCCATTTTACCCACACAAGTGCGGGCTTCCCGAAGGCTGTGAACCCCGCCAGGGTCACCGAGGCGAGCAGTGGGTCTGCGGGGGTCGGAGGGGTCCAAAAGTGTGCTGTGGAGGTGAGTGATGGGTGCAAGTGTGGAGAGGTGAGTATATGAGGTGAGTGAAAAGTGATAGAAAAAGTTTACTTACCTTTGTTTCTTCCTGCAGGCTTCAATCGTTGGGGATGCGGAGACTCTCGCATCTCACCGGCAGAGATGACAGATGGCTGCTGCATTCTCCGATGCAACAACCATCTAATTTCTGCTCACAGAAGAGGTTTGATGAGTCTTGACTACAAGGACTCATCAAACAACAGAGAATGTCAGTAATAACAACAGAAAACGCTGGAAAAACTCAGCAGGCGAGGCAGCATCCGTGGAGAGAGAAACAGAGTTAACGTTTCAGGTCGAGACCTTTCATCAGAACTGGAAACAGCCGGAAATCAAATAGATTTAAGGCAAGGATAAAGCTGGGAAAAGGGGGAGGGGATGAAAGAACAAAAGGAGAGATTAAGAGACATTAAGAGATATTCAAGGCAAGAGGTGGTGTTAATGTAACAGGTTAAGGCTGAAAGAAGTGTGAAATCCACTGGCAGAATGAAGGACAGCTGCCAGCTTCTAGGAGGAAAAAAAAGGGGGGGGGGGGCAATTTGATTTCCGGCTGTTTCCAGTTCTGATGAAAGGTCTTCGACCTGAAACGTTAACTCTGTTTCTCTCTCCACGGATGCTGCCTCGCCTGCTGAGTTTTTCCAGCGTTTTCTGTTGTTATTTCGGATTTCCAGCATCTGCAGTATTTTGCTATCGAGAATGTCAGTGTTTGACAGCTTCACAGAGCTGTCAAACCATGACAATTCATCTGTCAAAAATTTTTGACAGATGAAACGTCATACGCTGACATTCTCTGTAACTGGCTTCCCCTTAATTGGCCTGCTCAGGCCGCTGGGCGGGCCTTAACAAGGTCAATCAAGGGAAAATAGCGTGGGTTGGTCACAAGTCGATGGAGGCGGGACTAAAACCCGACAAGTGGGAGTCCCGCCTCCAAAAGCTCCCCATTGGCAAAATCCAGCCCAATGTGACAGGAAATGAGATAAATTGCGGGTACGGGTTAACAGTCGTGTATACAGGTGGGGACGGTGCACGGGAATGCAGACACTGCCGGGCAGACTAGCGGTCGCAGCAATATCGTAATCAACAGGTGACCCTGCCCCGTAGGTTTGATCACAGCTCACCCCTGACCCTGCCCCGAGGGTCTGACCCCTCCTGGCCACAGCTCACCCCTGACCCTGACCCTTGTGTCTGACCCCTCCTGACCACAGCTCACCCCTGACCCTGGGTCTGACCCCTCCTGACCGCAGCTCACCCCTGACCCTGCCCCGAGGGTCTGACCCCTCCTGACCACAGCTCACCCCTGACCCTGACCCTTGTGTCTGACCCCTCCTGACCGCAGCTCACCCCTGACCCTGACCCTAGGGTCTGACCCCTCCTGACCGCAGCTCACCCCTGACCCTAGGGTCTGACCCCTCCTGACCGCAGCTCACCCCTGACCCTTGGGTCTGACCCCTCCTGGTCACAGCTCACCCCTGACCCTTGCGCCTGACCCCTCCTGGTCACAGCTCACCCCTGACCCTTGGGCCTGACCCCTCCTGGTCACAGCTCACCCCTGACCCTTGGGCCTGACCCCTCCTGGCCACAGCTCACCCCTGACCTTGCCCTGAGGATCTGACCCCTCCTGGCCACAGCTCACCCCTGACCCTGATCCTGACCCTAAGGCCTGACCGCTCCCTGGCCACGACCCTAGGGTCTGACCCCTCCGGGCCACAGCTCACCCCTGACCCTGATCCTGACCCTTGGGACTGACCTCTCCCTGGCCACGATCCTAGGGTCTGACCCCTCCGGGCAGCAGGTCAGGTTTGCCGCTACTTCAATCCAGGATCCGACACCGGGCTCGAAGTAGGAATTTCTCATCTCACGAAAAACCCGGAGTTCCAGCAACCAGCAAGAGCCCATTCCCAGAACACAACTCATCTCCAGGCAGGAACTGCAGTGAGGAACACCTTAAATAGGCAGAGTGCCTCTGTGAACTGGGACAGATGGGAGGGTGGGGTCAGTGTGAACTAGAGTGGGGAGAGGTGTCTCTGTGAAATGGGGGGGTCGGAGGGGAAAGGTGTCTCTGTGAAATGAGGGGGTCGGAGGGGAAAGGTGTCTCTGGGGAATGGGGGGGTCGGAGGGGAAAGGTGTCTCTGTGAAATGGGGGGGTCGGAGGGGAAAGGTGTCTCTGTGAAATGGGGGGGTCGGAGGGGAAAGGTGTCTCTGGGGAATGGGGGGGTCGGAGGGGAGATGTGTCTCTGGGGAATGGGGGGGTCGGAGGGGAAAGGTGTCTCTGTGAAATGGGGGGGTCGGAGGGGAA
Source organism: Squalus acanthias (assembly GCA_030390025.1). Classification (NCBI taxonomy): domain Eukaryota; kingdom Metazoa; phylum Chordata; class Chondrichthyes; order Squaliformes; family Squalidae; genus Squalus; species Squalus acanthias. The sequence continues at coordinate 2,564,647 of JASTWF010000041.1, forward strand.
AGGTGTCTCTGGGGAATGGGGGGGTCGGAGGGGAAAGGTGTCTCTGGGGAATGGGGGGGTCGGAGGGGAAAGGTGTCTCTGGGTAATGGGGGGGTCGGAGGGGAAAGGTGTCCCTGGGGAATGGGGGGGTCGGAGGGGAAAGGTGTCTCTGGGGAATGGGGGGGTCGGAGGGGAGATGTGTCTCTGGGGAATGGGGGGGTCGGAGGGGAGATGTGTCTCTGGGGAATGGGGGTGTCAGAGGGGAAAGGTGTCTCTGGGGAATGGGGGGGTCGGAGGGGAAAGGTGTCTCTGGGGAATGGGGGGGTCGGAGGGGAAAGGTATATCTGGGGAATGGGGGGGGTCGGAGGGGAAAGGTGTCTCTGGGGAATGGGGGGGTCGGAGGGGAAAGGTGTCTCTGGGTAATGGGGGGGTCGGAGGGGAAAGGTGTCTCTGGGGAATGGGGGGGTCGGAGGGGAAAGGTGTCTCTGGGGAATGGGGGGGTCGGAGGGGAAAGGTGTCTCTGTGAAATGGGGGGGTCGGAGGGGAAAGGTGTCTCTGGGGAATGGTGGGGGGGGTTGTTATAGGGAAAGGTGTCCCTGTGAAGGGGGAAGGCTGACTGTTGAGGAAGATAGTGGGGAAAGTGCCGGCCTGGTTGGCCTGTCGAATATAAATCTCATTTCGTTTGTCCTTTTTATTACATTAAATATCCATCAGTGTTTAAAAGGAACCAGAATACACTGCTTTTAGAGTTAAAGGTTGCAAATGTTCCCATGGCTCTTGTAGAGGCCGAGGAAAGTGGCAGCATGTCGAAGGAATCAGTACAATGGTACCTTTGCTACCGCTGTTCCCATTTGGCCAGTTGTACTGATCCATTATCCTGCCTCAGGAGAACTGAACAGACTCTGTGTAATATGAGCCAGGAGGGTCAAACGACATCCGAAACAACAGGATCAGGAGGTTAATGCAGCCTCTAATAATTATAGCCTCACTGACAATACTGGAAATAAAATAATAAGCAGCTTCAAGTGACAGCTCCCACAAGGGGAATATTGTGTTGTGTAGACTGTGCAGGTGGTGTAAGCTGCACATAAAGAAAAAAAAGAATTAGGAGCAGGAATGGGCCACATGGCCCCTCGAGCAGGAATGGGCCGCACGGCCCCTCGAGCAGGAATAGCTCACACGGCCCCTCGAGCAGGAGTAGGTCACACGGCCCTCGAGCAGGAGTAGGCCATACGGCCCCTCGAGCAGGAGTAGGTCACACGGCCCCTCGAGCAGGAATGGGCCGCACGGCCCCTCGAGCAGGAATAGGTCACACGGCCCCTTGAGCAGGAGTAGGTCACACGGCCCCTCGAGCAGGAGTAAGTCATACGGCCCCTCGAGCAGGAGTAGGTCACACGGCCCCTCGAGCAGGAGTAGGCCACGGCCCCTCGAGCAGGAGTAGGACATACAGCCCCTCGAGCAGGAGTAGGACATACGGCCCCTCGAGCAGGAGTTAGCCATATGGCCCCTTGAGCCTCATCTGCCATTCAATAAGATCATGGATGATCTTCGACCTCAACTCCACTTTCCTGACCGATCCCCATATCCCTTGATTCCCCTTGAGTCCAAAAATCTATCGATCTGTCTTTAATACACTCAGCGATTCAGCATCCACAGCCCTTTAGGGTAGAGAATTCCAAAGATTCACCACCCTCTGAGTTAAGAAATTCCTCCTCATCTCAGTCCTAAATGGCCGACCCCTTATCGTGAGATTATGCCCCCTAGTTCTAGATTCTCCAGCCAGGGGAAACAACCTCTCAGCATCTACCCTGTCAATCCCCCTCAGAATCTTATATGTTTCAATGAGATCAGCTCTCATTCTTCTAAACTCCAGAGAGTATAGGCCCGTTCTACTCAATCTTTCCTCATAGGACAACCCTCTCATCCCAGGAATCAATCTAGTGAACCTTGATTGCACCGCCTCTAAGGCAAGTATATCCTTCCTCAGGAGACCAGAACTGTGCACAGTACTCCAGGTGTGGTCTCACCAAGGCCCTGTACAATTGTAGCAAGAATTCCTTACTCTTGTACGCTAACCCCCTTGCAATAAAGGCCAACATGCCATTTGCCTTCCTAATTGCTTGCTGTACCTGCATGCTAACTCTCTGGGCTGGATTTTGATACTGGGGCGGGTTGGGGTCGTGTCATCCACTTTTCGTGTTATCCACCCTGACTGCAATTGGATGTGGGAGATTGATGCGATTTTCACCTAATTGGGCAATTGAGTTCCAGCATGTGGGAACCCATGAACCAATTAGTGTTTTCAGTCTGAAAGTCGCCTTTGATGATGTCATCATTGCTGCTGCATTGAAGGTCAGAGACTGCCTGGCCTTTGCTGTGAGAGGACCTGCAAAATGAGCAGCAGCAGCCCTAAATCTGCTCCCAGATATTTTTACACCACCACTCCCAGATATGTCTCCTCTCCATCCACATATGCATCCCCATAGCCAGCCAGTGTCAACTATCCATATCCAAATGTACTCCCCGCCAGCTTTCACAATCGTGGTTCAGAACAGGTGTGCGTCACGTAGATCAAGGGTTAAAATCACAAAGGCCTTTCAAAATGGCATTATAGAGGCAATTTAGTGCTTGTTAAGGGCCTTAACAGCCTATCCCGCCTCTTAGAGGCGGGACGGAGTCGGGACCAGCAGACACGATTTAATGAAAATTGCGTGGAGGCGGGATGGAGGCGGACTTGTGCCCGCCCGCCAGTTTTCGCAATTTTAACCCCCCCACACGCCTCCAAACCCGCCTCCACGGGTCAATGAAAATCCAGCCCTCTGTGTTTCCTGTACGAGGACCCATGTATATTGGACTCGGCGCACATTTCTCTGCCAGCACAGCTCCGTCGAGCATCTTTGCTCGTGGTTCCGTGCCAGTAGACAGTTCTGCGAGAGACTGAGGAGATGAGAATACAACTGGAAGAAAATATTGACTAAGAGATAGAACAGCAGTGGGAAATATCTGGAAAGGCGATCAATAGAGTTCAGGAGAAACATATTCTGCAGAAAAAAAAAACAAGAACAAACTTATCAATAACGACACGCCGTGGATCAATAAAGAGGTAAGGGCAAAATTGAAACAGAAGAAAAAGGCAGACACTAAATACAGAGACAATAAAGGAGAGGATGACAAAAGGGAATACAACGAGGTTAGGAAAGAAGACAAAAAACTATTAGGAAGGCAAAGAGGAAATACGAAATTAAACCATCAAGTTTAAACTACCTGTAGTAATCTATAACCCCCTGATATTCAGCCTGCAGCTACTGCCAGACTCTGCCTGCACTCCACAAGGTGCAGTCAGGCTCCCCAGTCAATGAAACGTTTAACAGGCTCGATCTCTCTCCCTATCTCCTCGGACCCTGGTTGTGTCTGAACCACAGCCACGGTCTGTTTTTTAAATTGAAAACCCATTGTGCAAAATGAATGCAATTCACTACAATTGGTGGAATTTATTCCAAGTATGCAATTGATGAAATATATTCTAAGTTTGTAAATGGTACAATTTATTCCAAGTGTGTAATTGGTGAAATATATTCTAAGTTTGTAAATGGTACAATTTATTCTAAATGCAATTGGTACAATTTATTCCAAGTGTGCAATTGATGAAATATATTCTAAGTGTGCAAATTGTACAATTTATTCTAAGTGTGCAAATGGCACAATTTATTCTAAGGGGTAGAAATTAGGTCGCGCCCCATTTGGGGCGCAAATATCGTCTGGACGCAAATATTAGCGCCTGGCGCTAATTATCGGCACTGACTGGAAACTTCACTTTTACCGCCCCGGGAGGTGAGTGGAGCGCTAAAGCAGGCGCTGCACACCTGTCTTAAGGCGCAAAGGCCAAGGAGTGAGGCGCTAACTCAGAGCGCTGGCGAAGCTCATGTAATGTCAGTCAGCAATGGAACACACACACAATGGCACGGGCCAGTTCTTAAAGGGGATGGTTAATCTTGCTTTCCATCCACATCCTGTTCATTGCAGCCTTGAATCTCGGCCTGGAGAGACTTGCACATCAAATGTGCTGGAAAGAACAATGGAGAGTAACAGGCAAAGAGCTCAGAGTGCAGCTCCCACAGTCTCTGCTAAATCGATACAAGGAATGGCAAATCAAAATGAACCTGCAAAGTGCTGCTCAGTACCCAAAACTCCTTCACACAACGTTGAATCTCTCCAGAAGTCTCTCCCTCTCTCTCTCAGAATGCGTAGTTCAAAAATGCCACCAACAATAAAAGACAGGAAGAGGCCCCCTTTAAATAGTGCCACCCCCCAGCCCCACAGCGATTGATAGCGTTCCAGTCTTCTGGTCGTTGGAAGCGCCAGGCGGTAAGGCAGGGGGCGCCACTCAATTTCCGCTCCGGGGCGCCACAAGGGCGTTGCACCATGGAATGACGTCACAATCTGCGCGCGCAGGTGGTCGCAGCGGTAAGTTTTAGCGCCGCCGCACAATGTCAAGTTAAGTTCCCGAGCGGCGCAAACATCGCTGCGCCCGGGCGTTAGCGGCTTTGCGCCCCATTAGCGCCCTCTTAAGGCGCTAACGGGAGGCGCAACCAACTGAATTTTTACCCCTAAGTGTGCAATTGGTGAAATTTATTCCAAGTGTGAAATTGGTGCAATTTATTCTAAGTTTGCAAATGGCACAATTTATTCTAAGTGTGAAATTGGTGAAATTTATTCCAAGTGTGAAATTGGTGAAATTTATTCCAAGTGTGAAATTGGTGCAATTTATTCCAAGTGTGAAATTGGTGCAATTTATTCTAAGTGTGCAATTGGTGCAATTTATTTTATGTGTGCAAGTGGTGAAATATATTCTAAGTGTGCAATTGGTACAATTTATTCTAAGTGTGCAAATGGTACAATTTATTCCAAGTGTGAAATTGGTGCAATTTATTCTAAGTGTGCAATTGGTGAAAGGTCGCTGCCCTGGAACTGCTCTGGGTCAGCACAAAAAGAGAAGCCGTGAAGAGCATCTTGTTGAATGCATTTATAACGCGGCTATACACTGAGCAAAGCAACGCCGTCCCCAAGTCCCAGCAGCTCTGTATGGTGTACATTATCAAACAGAAAGTGTTTAACAGAAAGACCCGTGTGTTTCTGTGTAATATCATGTTCTGCCGTGAGACACAGGCTTCCGACTAAGGCTTCCCGGCAGAAATGCAAGTTGTGCAACAATATTCTTCATGCTATGGGTGTCATTGCCAATTTCACAGCCCACAGAATCAATATTTCATGCACTTGATTGAAGAATGACACCTTGCACATGCAGTTAACAGTTAGCAGACAGCCGCAGAGCTCTTGGATTCCTTTAATAACTAGCGCCACAATCGCAGCACTCTCAGGGCGTGAAATGTTGTCCGTTAAGCAGCAAGTCCTTGCTGCCTCAAGTAGCTGAACGCCAAAGGCACCAGGAAGGCACAGACTCCGTCTCTGACCTGTGCAATCCTCTCTCCCTTAAACCAGGGCTGCAGTCGGCATTAAAAAAACAGGCTTCACCACCACTGGACATCCTAAAGCACTTTACAGCCAATGAAGTACTTTTTGAAGTGTAGTAATGTAGGAAACATGGCAGCCAATTTGTGAACAGCAAGCTCCCACAAACAGCAATGTGATAATGACCAGATCATCAGTTCTTGTTATGTTGATTGAGGGATAAATATTGGCCCCAGGACACCGGGAATAACTCCCCTGCTCTTCTTCCAATAGTGGCCGTGGGATCTTTTACATCCACCTGAGAGGGCAGATGGGGCCTCGGTTTAACGCCTCATCTGAAAGACGGCACCTCCGACAGTGCGGCGCTCCCTCAGTACAGCCTCTTCGACAGTGCGGCGCTCCCTCAGTACTGTCCCTCCGACAGTGCGGCGCTCCCTCAGTACTGTCCCTCCGACAGTGCGGCGCTCCCTCAGTACTGCCCCTCCGACAGTGCGGCGCTCCCTCAGTACTGCCCCTCCGACAGTGCGGCGCTCTCTCAGTACTGTCCCTCCGACAGTGCGGCGCTCCCTCAGTACTGCCCCTCCGACAGTGCGGCGCTCCCTCAGTACTGCCCCTCCGACAGTGCGGCGCTCCCTCAGTACCGCCCCTCCGACAGTGCGGCGCTCCCTCAGTACCGCCCCTCCGACAGTGCGGCGCTCCCTCAGTACTGCGCTGGAGTATCAGCCTAGATTTTTGTACTCAAGTCTCTGGAGTGGGACTTGAACCCACAACCTTCGAACTCAATGGCGAGGCTGCTACCCACTGAGACACGGCTGACACATTTCCGAACCTGAGCTTGAAACAGGCAGAAAACTGTGCCACTCTTCAAAATCCACCCTCATCGAGCACAGTTAGCAATCGGAAGTCTTTTCCTGGACCGGTTCTTGGCTGGAGCGGAGATCACAACTTATAAAAAGGTATGTGATTCAACAGCTAATGTGCACATGGTCCGTGTGATCCCCTGGACTGGTTTTGATCTGGCTGAGGGGGTCGGAGAGGATTTTCCCAGATTTTTCACCCTCCTTATTGACCCTGGGGTTTTTGCTCTGTTTCATTGCCTCTCCCAGGAGATTACAGGGCTGCGAGGGGGTGGGGAATGTCGGGTTGTGATGCTCCAGCTATCAAAAGGTACGGGCTGGCCTTTCCTGCCTGGCGTTTCGTATCTCTGTGTTGTATGAGAATAAAATACATTTGGTGGTTATAAAGTAATGCGAGGCGCGCACACCCAGATGCCGAGTGTCACCACAGCCATGTGAAATGGGAGGTGGGCTACAATGGAGACTGAACCTCTTAAAACTCAGTGACCAATTATGGATCGACTTAACAAAATAACGAACGGACTCCCCAGTTTCTCAAACATTCCTGACTCATTGGGGGAAAAATTGAGTCGCGCCCCCTTTGGGGCGCTAACTTCGCCGGGGCGCTACTTTTAGCGGCCCATAAAAATTAGCGCCCCCGCGCCGGAAATTAAATGGTTGCGCCCCAAGAGGGAAGCGGGGCGCTACTGGAAGCACCCCGCCTCCCTCTTGGGGCGCTGTGAGTCAATATTGTGGCGCTATGTCGGCACGTCGCACCGCGGTACGGCAGACCTTCCTCCCCTTCTTAAAGGGGAGGGGCCTTGCGCAGCGCGAACCGGGGCCCAGCTGGGCCCCCTGGGATCGGGAGTGCCGGCAAAAGAGCCCGGCACTCAAGAGAAGTGCCGGGCTCTTGGAGCGCAGCCGACACTTCGCGGGGGGGGGGGGGGGGCTTCACGGGGGCCGGGTACAGCAACAGGGGGCAGGTGCTGGCAGGCGGTCAGCAACAAAAATGGCCGCCCGCCACCTCCCCTTTAACTAGCGCCGCCCTGGCCGCAGGTAGGCCTCCCCTGACCCCGTCGGACATAGCGTCATAAGTCAAGGGGCGCTACCGAAGATCGCGGCCGGAGCGCGAGCGGGGCGCTGCACACGGCAATGACATCATCGCCGGCGGCGCAGGGCCACAGGGCGCTACCAGTTAGCGCGTCCATTAACCTCCCGCTGAATTTCATGGGAGGTGTGGGCGGCGCCACACCCGGGCGCTAGTTGCTTTGCGCCCCATTAGCGCCCTCTTAAGGCGCTAACGGGAGGCGCAAACCAACTGAATTTTTCCCCCATTAAGTGGAAGGGTATTCGGGTGTCCCACTGAATTGATCCACTCCTTTGGCCATGCAGCGACACCCCAGTAAGAGGACCTTGCTTGTGCTGTCACAGAGCATTTAATGTCTGTAGTATTCAGATTCAACAACAACTTGTATTTATACAGCGCCTTTAACGAAGTAAAACATCCCAAGGTTCTTCACAGGAGCGATTATCTATCAAAATTTGACACCGAGCCACATAAGGAGATGTTAGGACAGGTGACCAAAAGCTTGGTCGAAGAGGGAGGTTTTAAGGAGAGCCTTAAAGGAGGAGAGAGAGGCGGAGAGGTTTAGGGAAGGAATTCCAGAGCTTGGGGCCCAGGCAGCTGAAGGCACGGCCGCCAATGGTGGAGCGATTAAAATCGGGGGATGCTCAAGAGGCCAGAATTAGAGGAGCGCAGAGATCTCGGAGGGTTGTAGGGCTGGAGGAGGTGACAGAGATAGGGAGGGGGCGAGGGCCACGGAGGGATCGGAAAGCAAGGATGAGACTTCTGGGGTCAATGGACATGTCCAGTTGGCTGCTGAATCTGAACTGAGGACTGGGTGTCCATCAGGAAACCTTGTCATGGTATCAGAGGGGGTCAGTTACAGGCAAGCATCACACTTCTAACACTGGCTCTACCCATGGAGACTTACATCTCATAGTCAGGGAACTTAGTGTTCATGGGGCAATCACTAGGCTCTGCCAGCTGAACTGCCAGTCAGTGCCACGTCCACTCCAGCTCTGATAGGCAATGTCAACAGGGCACAAGACATGCCATTCGGAATTATTCACTGCAACCATGGCTTCGCAGGAAGTCTCGCTTTCGAGGGTAGCTGCTCTCCCCCTCCCTAATCCCCTGACTGAAATGTTCCCTCCTCATCCCAACTCATGTTGTCAACATTCCTGTGGATCAGACAACTCAGTGCAGATCAGCTCGGTGTGGCTACATGGGGCAGAACCGTTATCTTCTCGGCAACTCGGTAACAGCTCTATTGCAACCGGTACCGAGCACATCTTGAGCAGGGGCGGGCAAGGCAGCAGCTCATTCGCAAGCTGTGTTCTCACACTAAAGCTGCAATCCTCCAAACAAGCCATGGCACTGACCAATAGCCTCACTAATCGGCCCCATCTTCCACGCTCTGTTCCATAACCCGCTGCAGAGTGCCGGGGCTGAATCTTACTAGAGCGCATGACTAATAGATCATCAAGTCACGCCCAGTACAGAGACTTGATGTTAACAGTCAATCTTTCTCAAGGCTTCTTATAGATTAATCCATTAATCTGAAAGCTGCCGTTTCTGTCTTATCAGACAACAGCAGCTGGGGTGATTATGGCCCACAGGTAATGAAGGCTGTAAAACTCCCAACGAGACAAGAAAGGTTAATTAGAAAAGTTCTGTGCAACTTGGAAATAAATCGTAAGACTCCTTTCCCCTGGTTTGGATCAGCGCTCCGGACCGACAGGTCAACTCGCAGACTGTGGACAAATGAGCAGAACAGGTCAAGAAGGCAGGACATTCAAACCTTGATCACAAGGTTGAGCGATCAGCTGAATTAAGCTGGGCAGGTATATGAGAGCAATAGCAAAATACTGCGGATGCTGCGGGGGGAGGAAGGAATTGAAGGAACATACTGCGCTTATGTAAGAGGCAGGAAAGATAAAATGTTGCAAATAGGAATGGCAAAATCATAAAGCATGAAAAATGGGGGCAGGGGTTATAGATTGAAATTGTTGAACTCTATGTTGAGTCCAGAAGGCTGTAAAGTGCCTAATCGAAAGATGAGGTGCTGTTCCTCGAGCCTCCCCCCATCCCACCCCATCCCGTCTCTGCACCTGCTTAATATCTGTTACATCTCCAGCTTTTTCCAGTTTTGATGAAGGGTCCCAGACCGGAAACGTTAACTCTGTTTCTATCTCCACGGATGCTGCCTGGCCTGCTGAGTATTTCCAGCGTTTTCTGTTGTTATTTTTGGTACATGAGATGTTTGTTAAATTATTATCCTGTTTATCACACTGACGGACTTTTGCGACTGAGGTTTACATTTTTTAACATGCCGGAGAGCCCACGTCAAACTTATTTCAGTTTAAAGGAGGTTGGTGCTGTCGTTCTGAGGGGGGAAAGAGCCAGAAGGGGCAATTCGACACCGTAACATCACAGCATGAAAATCCCCATCACCATTCTCTTTACACAAAATGCCCCCCGCACCATTCACATCCTCACCCAACGTTACAGCATCAACAGTGTCCTGCTAAAGGAAGGGAAACATCGGCAGAGAATCACGGCCCTCTGAGGTCGTCTCGGAGTCAGCAGGGCGTGGGTTCGAGCCCCACACAAGAGACTTGAGCTCATAATCCAGGCTGACACTCCCAGTGCAGTACTGAGGGAGCGCCGCACTGTCGGAGGGGCAGTACTGAGGGAGCGCCGCACTGTCGGAGGGGCAGTACTGAGGGAGCGCCGCACTGTCGGAGGGGCAGTACTGAGGGAGCGCCGCACTGTCGGAGGGGCAGTACTGAAGGAGCGTCGCACTGTCGGAGGGGCAGTACTGAGGGAGCGCCGCACTGTCGGAGGGGCAGTACTGAGGGAGCGCCGCACTGTCGGAGGGGCAGTACTGAGGGAGCGCCGCACTGTCGGAGGGGCAGTACTGAGGGAGCGCCGCACTGTCGGAGGGGCAGTACTGAGGGAGCGCCGCACTGTCGGAGGGGCAGTACTGAGGGAGCGTCGCACTGTCGGAGGGGCAGTACTGAGGGAGCGCTGCACTGTCGGAGAGGCGGTACTGAGGGAGCGTCGCACTGTCGGAGGGGCAGTACTGAGGGAGCGCCGCACTGTCGGAGGGGCAGTACTGAGGGAGCGCCGCACTGTCGGAGGGGCAGTACTGAGGGAGCGCCGCACTGTCGGAGGAGGGGCAGTACTGAGGGAGCGCCGCACTGTCGGAGGGGCGGTACTGAGGCAGCGCCGCACTGTCGGAGGGGCAGTACTGAGGGAGCTCCATACTGTCAGAGGGGCAGTACTGAGGGAGCGCCGCACTGTCGGAGGGGCGGTACATGAGGGAGCGCTGCACTGTCGGAGGGTCAGTACTGAGGGAGCGCCGCACTGTCGGAGGGGCAGTACTGAGGGAGTGCCGCACTGTCGGAGGTGCCGTCTTTCAGATGAGACCTTAAACAGAGGCTCCATCTATTTCGAAGAAGAGCAGGGGAGTCCTAGCCAATATTTATCCCTCGTTAAGGACAGATGATCTGGTCATTATCAGATTGCTGTTTGTGGGAGCTTGCTCTGCTAAAATTGACTGCCGCGTTTCCTACATTACAACAGTAACTACACTTGAAAAAGTATTTCATTGGCTGTAAAGCACTTTGGGACGTCCGGTGGTCGTGAAAGGCGCTGTAGAAATGCAAGACTTTCTTTTTTCATGGCAATCAATATTCCTGCCTTTGTTTTTCACATGTAAAGAAAGAAAGGCTTGCATTTATATAGCGCCTTTCATGGAGCGGGAATGGTGTGCCTAGTCCTGGCTGGCCTCCCACATTCCACCCTCCGTAAACTTCAGCTCATCCAAAACTCTGCTGCCCCGTGTCCTAACTCGCACCGAGTCCCGTTCACCCATCACCCCCTGTGCTCGCTGACCTACATTGGCTCCCAGTTAAGCAACGCCTTGATTTCAAAATTCTCATTCTTGTTTTCAAATCCCTCCATGGCCCTCGCCCCCTCCCAATCTCTGTAACCTCCTCCAGCCCCACAACCCCCCGAGATCTCTGCGCTCCTCCAATTCTGGCCTCTTGGAGCATCCCCTGATTTTAATCGCTCCACCATTGGCGGCCGTACCTTCAGCTGCCTGGGGCCCTGAGCTCTGGAATTCCCTCCCTAAATCTCTCCGCCTCTCTCTCCTCCTTTAAGACGCTTCCTAAAACCGACCTCTTTGACCAAGCTTTTGGTCACCTGCCCTAATTTCTCCTTATGTGGTTCGGTGTTATTTTTCTGTCTTCTAACACTGCTGTGAAGCGCCTTGGGACGTTTTACTACGTTGAAGGTGCTATATAAATACAAGTTGTTGTTGGCTGTTGTATTATGGAAGGGAAGGCAAAGAGAGGGAGGAAAAACTGCAGATTAACCAGCCTTCTGCTCCAGTTTATGGTACACAAGTGAAGAAAGGCTGGCTAACCTGCTGTGGGTACAAGACACCCGTACACTACAGAGGAGGCTCTCTCAGCAACACCACACCTTGAGTATTGTGTGCAGTTTTGGTCGCCTTATCTGAGGAAGGATGTTCTTGCCATGGAGGGAGTGCAGCGAAGATTCACCAGACTGATACCTGGGATGACAGGAATGACGTATGAGGAGAGATTGGGTCGATTAGGCTTATATTCGCTAGAGTTTAGAAGAATGAGAGGGGATCTCATTGAAACTTATAAAATTCTAACAGGACTGGACAGACTAGATGCAGGAAGGATGTTCCCGATAGCGGGTGAGTCCAGAACCAGGGGTCACAGTCTAAGGATAAGGGGTAAGCCATTTAGGACTGAGATGAGGTGGAATTTCTTCACCCAGAGAGTGGTGAACCTGTGGAATTCTCTACCACAGAAGGCAGTTGAGGCCAATTCATTAAATATATTCAAGAAGGAGTTAGATATATTTCTTAAGGCTAAAGGGATCAAGGGATATGGGGAGAAAGCAGGGACAGGGTACTGAATTAGGATGATCAGCCATGATCTCATTAAATGGCGGAGCAGGCTCGAGGGGCCGAATGGCCTACTCCTGCTCCTATCTTCTATGTTTCTATGCTTCTATACCCCCCCGGAATGCACACACACGCACACTCACACACACGTGCACTCTCACATACACGCACTTACACACACAAAAACATGTGCACACACACACACACACACACACACAGAGAAACACGCATACACACACACATACACTAAGTAGCACAAGCCCCTCTCCTGCCACTCTGAAGCATTCCACTTTCCACACACTATAGAAGAACAGTACTTCAGGTGCAGCAGACTCCAGTGCCACATATACGGTCTGGGACACACTAAAAATCCTGAATAGACCATTAAACAGAAAATACCTCCGGGAATAATCCTTGCAAGCAACTGGGCCCGGCTTGCAATGTGGTTTCCACAGCCCATTAGCCTCAAACATCAAGAGAGTCAGCTTGGCATTGTACATAGCACACAGCATTAAAGCTGCAATTGCTTATCCAGGATTCCCTCTGTTATGAAAGCGCATGATCTTCTGGGGCAAGCATTGATGCATCATTTAGCTAACGTGCTGAGGGCCACTGCTAACTTGGTGGAGATAAAATCTTTGGTGCATCTCAGAGAATAAGCTTCCCAATATTTTGTTAAACCTGTACCTTTCACTGCATATAACACAAAACAATCACTTAATTATAGAACTGCTTCTTCGGGAATAAGGATTGATTATACAGAGAGTCACTACTATCCCAAGGAGTGAGGATGTACAGAGCAAGGAACGCCCTCGGTTTGATTACAAAGATGGAACGTCACTGAGGGCTTCAAATTCTGAGGACTAAAGTCAAATCGAATCCGAGAATGATACAGCACAGAAGGAGGCAATTCGACCCATCCTGCCTCTGCTGGCTCTTTGAAGGAGCGATCCAATTAGTCCCACACTCTCCCCTAGGGAACGTATCATGGATACAACAACACCATCTGGCATTTATACAGCGCCTTTAATGTAGTAAAACGCCCCAGGGCGCTTGGCCGAAGCGTTAGCAAACAAAATCTGACATCAAGCTTTATAAGGAGATATTAGGACAGGTGAGGGTCAAAGAGGTCGGTTTTAAGGAGCGTCTTAAAGGAGGAGAGAGAGGCGGAGAGGTTTAGGGAGGGAAATCCAGAGCTCAGGGCCCAGGCAGCTGAAGGCACGGCCGCCAATGGTGGAGTGATTAGAATCGGGGGATGCGCAAGAGGCCAGAATTGGAGGAGCGCAGAGATCTCGGAGGGTTGTGGGGCTGGAGGAGGTGACAGAGATAGTGAGGGGCGAGGGCCGTGAAGGGGTTTGAAAACAAGGATGAGAATTTTAAATTTGAGGGGTTGCCCAACCGGGAGCCAGTGTAGGTCAGCGAGCACAGGGGGTGATGGGCGAACGGGACTTGGTGTGAGTTAGGACACGGGGCAGCCGAGTTTTGGATGACCTCAAGTTTATGTAGGGTGGAATGTGGGAGGCCGGCCAGGAGAGCGTTGGAATAGTCAAGTCTAGAGGTAACAAAGGCATGGATGAGGGTTTCAGCAGCGGATGAGCCACAGGTTATCCCAAATAAATAATGCGGTGGCTTAAATCATTTAAATTAAGAAATATATATTCTTGGAGCACTGTTGACTTAGTGATTAAAACCGTCGTTTCATCTGTTGCAAATAATTAATAATCCACACATGTTATCATTTTCTGATTCCTCTTTCATTTCATGCTGTTCGCGGCTAGCATCCAACACTAACATCAGTAAATAATCACTTGGTTGGGCACAACAGGATTAATTACTGTTTCCAAGCGCTTATTCACGGGTTTAAGCCTAGTTTTAATCTTCATAAATAAAAATTGGACTATTTCAATAATGATTTTTTTTTTAAAACTAAAATCCATACGCTGGAAAGGACAATAGTGATTATATTTCGACACATAAAAAGTTTGTCATCTATCCAAGTTTGAGGTACATCACTGGGATCATTATGCTGCAGTTTTAGCATTGCTCTGATGAATTTATCATCAATCAAATATTGAGCAAAAAGATAATTACACACTCATGATACTTAAAGCCATCACACCACATTAGAATACTAAAAAGTTACAGCACAGAAGGAGGCCATTCGGCCCATTGTGTCTGTGCCGGCCGACAAAGAGCTCTCCGGCCTAATCCCACTTTCCAGCTCTTGGTCCGTAGCCCTGTAGGTTACGGCACTTCAAGTGCATATCCAAGTACTTTTTAAATGTGATGAGGGTTTCTGCCTCTACCACCCTTTCAGGCAGTAAGTTCCAGACCCCCACCACCCTCTGGGTGAAGAAATTTCTCCTCAAATCCCCTCTAAACCTCCGACCAATTACTTCAAAGCTATGCCCCCTGGTTGCTGACCTCTCTGAGGGAAATAGGAAACGATAGCAAAATACTGCGGATGCTGGAAATCCGAAATAACAACAGAAAACGCTGGGAAAACTCAACAGGCCAGGCAGCATCCGTGGAGAGAGAAACAGAGTTAACGTTTCAGGTCGAAGACCTTTCGTCAGAACTGGAAAAAAGCAGGAACTGAAATAGATTTAAAGCAAGGATAAAGCTGGGAGAAGGGGGAGGGGATGAAAGAACAAAAGGAGAGATTAAGAGACATTGAGAGACATTAAGAGATAATCAAGGCAAGAGGAGGTGTTAATGTGACAGGTTGAGGCTAGATGAAGTGTGAGATACACTGGCAGAATGAAGGACAGCTGCCAGGACAGGGAAATAGGTCCTTCCTATCCACTCTATCCAGGCCCCTCATCATTTCATGCACCTCAATTAAGTCTCCCATGTCACTGGACAGGCAGCAGTGAGCCTGAGACAAGAGCTCCTAATGGCAGAGCAGCTCCAGGAGCAGAGAGGACACAATCGGTGGGCAACTCATGTCCCCCTCGTGTGTCTTCTTGCAATGAATCAGAGAGCCCTGGGCAGCGGCCGGGGTGGGGGAACCTCAGGCGTTTGTAGGACAGTGTGTTCGGTGCAAAGGGAGGTCATGAGAATAATTCCACCCACGGCTGAGACAATAAATGTGCAAAGGCATTGGCCTCGAAATGAGCCCCTTTTTCAGGCGTTACGCGGCCTGCTAAGGCCCTCAAAAAGGCAGGCAGGAAGAGCGCGAGCACTTCCGACCGGAGGTGCGCCACCCGCCATCTTGGGTAAGGATAAGCAAAAGCCCCTTAATCTGGTTCCCTCTTATTGTCCTCCGTGGCTCAGCAAGCCAGTTGTCAACTGATGCATTTAAGGGGAGGCTAGATAAACACATGAGGGAGAAAGGAATAGAAGGTTCTGCTGATGGAGTGAGATGAAGAGGGGTGGGAGGAGGCTCGAGTGGAACACAAACACCGGCACGGACTGGTTGGGCCGAATGGCCTGTTTCTGTGCTGTACATTCTGTGTAATTCTATGCAAACAGTTAGTACAAAGACCAATAATAAGGCATCTCCTACTTAACAGCACCATGGAAGCAGTGATTCACAGAGGTCTCGGGGGTTGGGTAATAAACATGGCCTTGTCAGGGAGCCCCATAGCCTGAGAACACTTGTTTTAAAAACAAACTAATGCTCCTGTTCATATCTTTCAGATAGAAAACAGCTCACGCATGTATTAGAGTAAGAATTGGCTGCTTTACAAACAGCGGCCGATGGATCCACTTATTTGAGGAGGTGACAGATATGGGAGTTGGGGAAGTGTGGCGGATGCGGTTGACATGGACAAGGTGATGACTGGAGAAGATTAAAGGGTACGGAATGAGGGGGAGGGTGGCCGACTCCTGCTCTTATTTCTTATGTCCTTATGAAAGAACCAAAAATATTTAAGCAGAACTTGTGGGTTGTCACAGTCATAAGAATATAAGAACATAAGAAATAGGAGCAGGAATAGGCCACTTGGCCCCTCGAGCCTGCTCCGCCATTCAATAAGATCATGGCTGATCTTGGGCTCAAAGCCACTTCCCTGCCCGCTCCCCATAACCCTTCACTCCCTTATCTTGCAAAAATCTGTCTATCTCCACTTTAAATGTATTTAATGACCCAGCCTCCACAGCTCTCTGGGGCAGAGAATTCCACAGATTTACGACCCTCTGAAAGAAGAAATTCCTCCTCATCTCAGTTCTAAAAGGGCGACCCTTTATTCTGAAACTATGCCCCCGAGTTCTAGATTTCCCCACGAGGGGAAACATCCTCTCTGCATCTACCTTGTCGAGCCCCCTCAGTATCTTATATGTTTCAATAAGATCACCTCTCATTCTTCTAAACTCCAATGAGTATAAGCCCAACCTGCTCAACCTTTCTTCATAAGTCAAACCCCCTCATCTCTGGAATTAACCGAGTGAATCGTCTCTGAACTGCCTCCAATGCAAGTATATCCTTCCTTAAATAAGGAGACCAAAACTGTACGCAGTACTCAAGGTGTGGTCTCACCAATACCCTGTACAGTTGTAGCAGGACTTCCCTGCTTTTATAGTCCAACCCCCTTGCAATAAAGGCCAACATTCCATTTGCCTTTTTGATTACTTGCTGTACCTGCATGCTAACTTTTTGTGTTTCATGCACAGGGACCCTCAGGTCCCTCTGAACTGTAGGATTTTGTAATCTCTCTCCATTTAAATAATAATTTGCTTTTTAATTTTTCATGCCAAAGTGGATAACCTCGCACTTTCCCACATTATACTCCATCTGCCAAATGTTTGCCACTCACTTAGCCTGTCTATTTCCCTTTGCAGATTCTTTGAATCCAGTGCACAACTTGCTTTCCCACCCATCTTTGTATCATCCGCAAACTTGGCTACATTACACTTGGTCCCTTCATCCAAGTCATTAATGTAGATTGTAAATAGTTGGGGCCCCAGCACTGATCCCTGTGGCACCCCACTAGTTACCGTTTGCCAACCGGAAAATGACCCATTTATCCCGACTCTCTGCTTTCTGTTAGTTAGCCAATTCTCTATCCATGCTAATATATTACCCCCAACTCCGTGAGCTCTGATCTTATACAGTAACCTTTTATGTGGCACCTTATCGAATGCCTTCTGGAAATCCAAATACACATCCACTGGTTCCCCTTGTCCACCCTGCTTGTTACATCCTCAAAGAACTCCAGCAAATTTGTTAAACATGATTTCCCTTTCATAAAACCATGCTGACTCTGCTTGACTGCATTATGATTTTCCAAATGCCCTGCTACTGCTTCCTTAATGAAGGACTCCAGCATTTTCCCAATGACAGATGTTAGGCTAACTGGTCTATAGTTTCCTGCTTTCTGTCTCCCTCCTTTCTTAAATAGGGGTGTTACATTAGCGGTTTTCCAATCCGCTGAGGCCTCTCCAGAGTCCAGGGAATTTTGTGTTTCCTTGTGTCTGTAAAGGACGGATACATGATTCCCCGCACGGACTGGGAAGAGCCAGACAGGCTGGGTATTAGAGGTGCTGCTGCAATGTCTCGGTCAGTACATCTGTAAAGATTGCGTGCAGGGAACAGTGAGTCTGAACATTCAGGCGTAAGATTATACACGAGTTACAGCTATCTTCTCCAGTTCCACCATTAGGTTGGCTATAACTTAACCCAAAACACAGACGCACGCGTTTTGTAACTTTCTCAAACTGTCGCAACAACTACTCTATTTGTTTGGGACATTCTAGTAAAATCATAGAATGATACAGCACAGGAGGAGGCCATTCAGCCCATCGTGCCTGTGCCGGCTCTTTGAAAGAGCTCTCCAATTAGTCCCACTCCCCCCTGCTCTCTCCCCATAGCCCAGCACATTTCTAATCTCCCCTCTGGTTCTTTTGCCAATTATCTTAAATCTGTGTCCTTTGGTTACCGACCCTCCTGCCACTGGAAACACTTTCTCCCGATCTACTCGATCAAAACCCATCATGATTTTGAACACCTCCATTAAATCTCCCCTTAACCTTCTCTGCTCTAAGGAGAACAACCCAGCTTCTCCAGCCTCTCCACATAACTGAAGTCCCTCATCCCTGGTATCATTCTGGTCAATCTCCTCTGCACCCTCTCCAAAGCCTTGACATCCTTCCTAAAGTGCGGTGCCCAGAACTGGACAAGTGAGGCATTGTTCCGCGCCGCATCTGAAATGATACAGCAGCTCGGTACCACTCCACCATACCGTGGACTCAAGGAATGGGAGTGCAACGAAGGTTCACGAGATTGAATCCTGGGATGGCGGGACTGTCGGATGAGAAGAGACTGAGTAAACTAGGCCTGTATTCTCTTGAATTCAGAAGAATGAGAGGGGATCTCATCGAAGCATACAAAATTATTATAGGGTGGATGCTGGGACAGTGTGTTCGGTGCAAAATGGCTGGGGAGTCTAGAACCTGGGGCCACAGCCTCAGGATAAAGGGTCGGCCATTCAGGACTGAGATGAGGAGAGATTTCTTCACACAGAGGGTGGTGAATCTTTGGAATTCTCTACCCCAGAGGGCTGTGGAGGCTCAGTCATTGGGTATATTCAAAACAGAAGTCGATAGATTTCTGACTAGTAAGGGCATCAAGGGATATGGCGATAGGGCCGGTGAATGGAGTTGAGGTCGATGATCAGCCATGATCTCATTGAATGGCGGAGCAGGCTCGAAGGGCCGAATGGCCGACTCCTGCTCCTATTTCTTATGTTCTTATGACCTGGGTCTGTACTCAAATTCCGCACCTGCCATGTGCCAACGAGTGTAGCAACCGACCGAGACAGTCTGTTTCTCCACTGTAGGACTGGAGACAGAGACAGAGACAGAACCACCTCAGACACTCCTGTGCATGCATCTGTGGCCCTTCACACAGACCCCGCAGTCCATCACTACTTCAAGGAATATGGACTTTTAATACCAGTGTTTAAATGGTGAGAGATCGGGAAATGTTGGTGTTCAGAGGGACCTGGGTGTCCTTATACACGAATCACTGAAAGTTAACATGCAGGTACAGCAAGCAATTAGGAAAGCAAATGGTATGTTGGCCTTTATTACAAGAGGATTTGAGTATAAGAGTAAAGACGTCTTACTACAATTATATAGGGTTCTGGTGAGACCACACCTGGAGTATTGTGTACAGTTTTGGTCTCCTTACCTAAGGAAGGATATACTTGCCATAGAGGGAGTGCAACGAAGGTTCACCAGACTGGTTCCTGGGATGGGGGGATTGTCCTATGAGGAGAGATTGAGTAGACTAGGCCTATATTCTCTAGAGTTTAGAAGAATGAGAGGTGATCTCATTGAAACATACAAAATTCTAACAGGGCTTGACAGGGTAGATGCTGGGAGGATGTTTCCCCCCTGGCTGGAGAGTCTAGAACCAGGGGTCACAGTTTGAGAATAAGGGGTCGGCCATTTAGGACTGAGATGAGGAGAAATTTCTTCACTCAGAGGGTGGTGAATCTTTGGAATTCTCTACCCCAGAGGGCTGTGGAGGCTCAGTCGTTGAGTATATTCAAGATAGAGATCGATAGATTTTTGGATATTAAGCGAATCAAGGATATGGGGATAGTGCAGGAATGTGGAGATGAGGTGGAAGATCAGCCATGATCTCATTGAATGGCGGAGCAGGCTCGAGGGGCCGAATGTCCGACTCCTGCTCCTATTCCTTACGTTCTTATGAAACTCAAAAGAAACCCCGGATTGTTGAAAGGGCAGAATTTGGTTCAAAGTATCAGCAACAAAGGCGAGAGGAGAGAATTGTTAACCGAACTGCTTCGAGGGCTAACTGAGGTGGTGTAGTTTTGCGGAGATAGGGGACGAGGTTGAAGCAGGGGGCCGCCCAGCTGGACGGTGGGACACTGTGGGAACATCAGAAAACGGCTTTTGCGTCAGAGAAAGAGAGAGGGAGGGCGGAACGTTACTGAGAAGCTTGGTTTTGCCAGCAGCCAGGGTATGAAGAAGGACTGCTTAACTCTCTAAAGGAAGAGAAACGACAGCAGTTGGCAGGAAGGAGTCCACCATCATGAAAGAAAGAAGACGGCAGGAGCGTACCCTCATAGACAAGGGCGTGATCAATCTTGGGCATATACAGACGCTGCTTTGAGATTGTGTTATTGTTAACTGTTTCATAGAATAGTACAGCACAGAAGGAGGCCATTCGGCCCATCGAGTCTGCGCCGGCTCTTTCGAAGTGCAATCCAGTTAGTCCCACTCACCCGCTCTTTCCTCATATCCCTGCAATTTTTTTCTCTTTCAAGTATTGATCTTTTTTGCTATGGCATAACCTGACCGCCTATTTCCACTTCTGTAACATCGCCCGTCTCCGCCCCTGCCTCAGCTCCTCCGCTGCTGAAACCCTCATCCATGCCTTTGTTACCTCTAGACTTGACTATTCCAACGCACTCCTGGCCGGCCTCCCACATTTCACCCTACGTAAACTTGAGGTCATCCAAAACTCGGCTGCCCGTGTCCTAACTCACACTGAGTCCCGTTCACCCATCACCCCCTGTGCTCGCTGACCTACACTGGCTCCCGGTTAAGCAACACCTCGATTACAAAATTCTCATCCTTGTTTTCAAATCCCTCCATGGCCCTCGCCCCCCTCCCTATCTCTGTAATCTCCTCCAGCCCCACAACCCCCAGAGATATCTGCGCTCCTCTAATTCTGCCCTCTTGAGCATCCCTGATTTTAATCGCTCAACCATTGGCGGCCGTGCCTTCTGTTGCCTGGGCCCTAAGCTCTGGAATTCCCTCCCTAAACCTCTCCGCCTCGCTACCTCTCTTTCCTGCTTTAAGACGCTCCTTAAAACCTACCTCTTTGTCCAAGCTTTTGGTCACCTGCCCCAATTTAACCTTATGTGGATCGGTGTCAAATTATTTGTGTTATAACACACCTCTGAAGCACCTTGGGATGTTTTACTACATTAAAGGCGCTATATAAATCCAAGTTGTTGTTGTTGTTGAAGGCTACTATTGAATGTGTATCCACCGCCCCATCAGGCAGCGCGTTCCAAATCCTAACCACTCGCTGCGTAAAAAAGTTTTTCCTCATGTCGCCTCTGGTTCTTTTGCCAATCACCTTAAATCTGTGCCCTCTGGTTACCGACCCTTCAGCCACTGGAAACAGTTTCTCTTTAATCTAAACCCTTCATGATTTTAAACACCTCTATCAAATCTCCTCTTTGCCCCAGAACCTCAAGTCACTGCTTGCCTTAGCTGTGACGAGGAAGAAGGGAAGTCTTGGGGGTGCTCTCCATTTAAAATACTCCCGTATTCTGTGTTCAAAATATCGAGTCGCAGAAAAACTATCCTTGCTTTTGGAATATTTACCCGACAGGCAGCCCACCAGATCCGGTAGTCTCCTCGCTAGTGGGCCGATCCCTGAGGTCACCAACAGTAAAGCACCTGGTGTCATTGCATTGAAACCGATGGAGGGATGGTCAAATTGGACTAACTTGAAAGTTGACCTAGAATGGCAACGACACATTGGATAAGGAGGGCGAGCTAACAGTAAGGAGAAAACCCAATGAGGCAGGTGTCTGTTCAGGTGAAAGCGCGATGTGTTTCAAAAAAAAAACAACAGGATAATTTTTCTGAACTTTTTTCAAAAAAAAACTATGGACTGGATTTTCATTGACCCGTGGAGGCGGGCTTGGAGGCGTGTGAGGGGTTAAAATTGCGAAAACTGGCGGGTGGGCACAAGTCCGCCTCCACGCAATTTTCATTAAATCGTGTCTGCTGGTCCCGACTCCGTCTCGCCTCTAAGAGACGGGATAGACTGTTAAGGCCCTTAACAAGCACTAAATTGGCTCTATAATGCCATTTTGAAAGGCCTTTGTGATTTTAACCCTTTTTCTACGTGAAGCACGCCTGTTCTGAACCACGATTGTGAAACCTGGCGGGAGCACATTTGGATGGCTGACACTGGCTGGCTGGGAGTGGTGGTGAATGGGAGACATATCTGGGAGTGGTGGTGCAAAAATATCTGGGAGCAGACTTAGGGCTGCTGCTGCTCATTTTGCATCCAGGTCCTCTCACAGCAAAGGCCAGGCAGTCTCTGAAGACCTTCAATGCAGCAGCAATGATGACATCATCAGAGGCGACTTTCAGACTGAAAACACTAAATGGGTCATGGGTTCCCACATACTGGAACTCAATTGCCCAATTAGGTGAAAATTGCATCAATCTCCCACATCCAATTGCAGTCGGGTGGATAACACGAAAAGTGGATAACACGACTCCAACCCGCCCCAGTATCAAAATCCAGCCTGCGGAATCAGCAGGTGCGACACTTTCTTTCGCACTCGGCTAAATCACAGTGCACAAAGTCTGGCGGCAGGAAAACTGCAGAAAATGAATCACAGACAGCAACAATTTCATGAATCTGAGATTTCGGAGAGATGACTCTACATCTGGATGTAGACCAGCAGAAAGAACGCCTGGTGAGCCGGACACAAAACATCTACCACCCTTCCCCATATTACCACGCCCACTGCAATGAAAATATCTGTGGGCCATGGATGGATTTAATTTATTAAAGCGCCAATTATAGAGATTCCATTTCGAAAGCCAACCAATGTGAAATATACATTTCCCTTTCCCTACTTTTTAATTAATGTCAATTGGAATCACAGGGGAGATCGCTTCCCTCTCCACTGCTGAAGAAACGTGTGCTGGTGGTTCCCACCAGCCACTGACCCAGCAGCACGTCCGGCAGAGACAAGCAAGCTCAGCTGTTAATGTACCTGGGCGGCAGGGGGTGGGGTGGGGATCGGACCAGCAGGACTGCCTGGGAAGAGAACACGCTGCCTTCTTTGAAAACACACAGTCTTGAAGGCTGCCGCAGAGTTTATCTTTGTTCGGGTAACTCATGGTCGTTGACATCAGAACATAAGAATTTGGAGCGGGAGTAGGCCACATGGCCCCTTGAGCGGGAGTCAGCCACACGACCCCTCAAGCAGGAGTAGGTCACACGGCCCTCGAGCAGGAGTAGGTCACACGGCCCTCGAGCAGGAGTAGGTCACACGGCCCTCGAGCAGGAGTAGGTCACACGGCCCTCGAGCAGGAGTAGGTCACACGGCCCTCGAGCAGGAGTAGGTCACACGGCCCCTCGAGCGGGAGTAGACCATACGGCCCCTCGAGCAGGAGTAGGACATACGGCCCCTCGAGCAGGAGTAGGTCACATGGCCCCTCGAGCAGGAGTAGGTCACACGGCCCCTCGAGCAGGAGTAGGTCACACGGCCCCTCGAGCAGGAGTGGGTCACACGGCCCCTCGAGCAGGAGTAGGCCACGGCCCCTCGAGCAGGAGTAGGCCACGGCCCCTCGAGCAGGAGTGGGCCACACGACCCCTCGAGCAGGAGTGGGTCACACGGCCCCTCGAGCAGGAGTAGGCCACGGCCCCTCGAGCAGGAGTGGGCCACACGACCCCTCGAGCAGGAGTGGGTCACACGGCCCCTCGAGCAGGAGTGGGTCACACGGCCCCTCGAGCAGGAGTAGGTCACACGGCCCCTCGAGCAGGAGTAGGTCACACGGCCCCTCGAGCAGGAGTAGGTCATACGGCCCCTCGAGCAGGAGTGGGTCACATGGCCACTCGAGCAGGAGTGGGCCACACGGCCCCTCGAGCAGGAGTAGGTCACACGGCCCCTCGAGCCTGCTCCGCCATTCAATGAGATCATGGCTGATCATCGACCTCAACTCCACTTTCCTGCACTATCCCCATATCCCTTGATTCCCCTAGAATTCAAAAATCTATCGATCTCTGTCTTGAATATACTCAACGACTGAGCCTCCACAACCCTCTGGGGTCGAGAATTCCAAAGATTCACCACCCTCTGAGTGAAGAAATTCCTCCTCATCTCAGTCCTAAATGGCCGACCCCTTATCCTGAGACTATGCCGCCCTAGTTCTAGACTCTCCAGCCAGGGGAAACAACCTCTCAGCATCTACCCTGTCAATCCCCCTCAGAATCTTGTATGTTTCAATGAGATCACCTCTCATTCTTCTAAACTCCAGAGAGTATCGGCCCAATCTACTCAATCTCTCCTCATAGGACAACCCTCTCATCCCAGGATTCAATCTAGTGAACCTTCGTTGCACCACCTTAGCGACACAGTATTTTTTATACATCGAATGTACAGCACAGAAACAGGCCACTCAGCCCAACTGCTCCGTGCCGGTGTTTCTGCTCCACACGAGCCCCCTCCCACCCCTCTTCATCTCACCCCATCAGCATAACCTTCTATTCCATTCTCCCTTATCTAGCTTCCCCTTAAATGCATCTACGCTATTCGCCTCAACTGCTCATAGTGGGAGCGAGTGTAGGTCAGCCTCGGATTTCAGTGAAACAAAATGGCGGGTGTTTGAAATTTCCATGCTGTGCCCACTTGAACTGTAAGGGCTGGATTTTCAATGACCCGTGGAGTCGGGTTTGGAGGCATGTGGGGGGTTAAAGTTGCAGATTCGGGGTTTCCGACCCCATTCCGACTCCATTCCGCTTCCACGCAATTTTGACAAAATCGTGTGCGATGTTCCCGACTCCGTCCCGCCTCCAAGAGGCGGGAGAGGCCATTAAAGCCCTTAACAAGCCCTAAATTGGCTCTGTAATGCCATTTTGAAACGTTTTAGCTAGTTTAACCCTTTTCCGACGTGAAGCACGCCTGATGTGAAACACGCCAGTGAAACCTGGCGGGAGCACAAGTGGATAGCTGACTATCAGCTGCAGGTCCACTATTACAACGGAGATGTGATGAAGGTAGTAGTAGTATTAGGTCTGAAAGTCGCCTCTGATGCTGCTGCATTGAATGTCTTCAGAGACTGCCGGGGCCTTTGGAGGACCTGGATGGTCTCTCTCTCTCTCTCTCTCTCTCTCTGAGATGCTGCTCATTTTGCATCCAGGTCCTCTCACAGCAAAGGCCAGGCAATCTCTGAGACCAGGCAGTCTCTGACCTGCAATGATGACATCATCAGACGTTCATGGGTTCCCACATGCTGGAACTCAATTGCCCAATTAAGTGACAATTGCATCAATCTCCCACATCCAATTGCAGGCGGGTGGATAACACGAAATGCGGATGACACGACCCCAACCCGCCCCAGTATCAAAATCCAGCCCTAAAAGTCAGTCAGCGGTGCAGGTATTGGTTCTGTCCTTCCAAACTTGTGCTGTGCCTGGAGAAGCGATTTACAACGGAATAACACGGAGGTGAGGAACAGATCAGCGGCATTGGCAACACCTGCAAGTCTGCCATTTCTATGAGTGTTTTTAAGCCTTACAATTCATACGGTACATTTAAACATGGGAAATTTCTGCACGTCAGACGCTGCGCAGGTCGGACGGTCGCTGGCGGTGGGGGTAATTTCAATGAGCTAGCAATGCAGTGACATTTTTCCCACATACTATATAATGGTTCCAATAGAGGTAAATCTCTTGGGGGAAAAATTCGGTTGCGTTGCACCTCCCGTTAGCACCCTAAGAGGGCAACGACAGATTGAGGGGAACGTTTTGCAGTCAGGAAGGGACTGGGGGAGCACTATTTAAAGGCGACTGCTTCCTGCCTTTTTTTGTCAGCGACAGTTTTGCACCACGCATTCTGAGAGAGAGAGAGAGAGAGACTTCTGGAGAGATTCAACGCTGTGTGAAGGAGTCTTGGGTACTGAGCAGCAGCACTTTGCAGGTTCATTTTGATTTGCTTTCCTTGCATCGATTTAGAAGAGACTATGGGGGCTGCACTTTGAGCTCTTTCCCTGGGCCTCTCCATTGTTCTTTCCAGCAGATTTGATGTACATGTCTCTCCAGGCCGAGATTCAAGGCTGCAATGAGCAGGATGTGGATGGAAAGCAAGATCAACCATCCCCTTTAAGAACTGGCTGGCGCCAGTGTGTCTGTGTTCCATTGCTGACTGACATCACATGAGCTGCGCCAGCGCTCTGAGGTAGCGCCTCGCTCCTCGGCGTTAGCGCCTTAAGAGAGGTGTGTAGCGCCTGATTTAGCGCTCCAAACACATCCAGGGGCGATAGAAGCCAAGTTTGCAGTCGGAGGCGATAATGAGCGCCAGGCGCTAATCTTTGCGCCTGGCCGATAATTGCGCCCCAAACGGGGTGATACTGAATTTCTCCCCCCTTATATTATAAAAAGGATATAGAGGCACTGGAGAGGGTGCAGAGAAGATTTACAAGGATGATACCAGAAATGCGAGGGTATACATAGCAGGAAAGGATGAACAGGCTGGGTCTCTTTTCTCTTGAAAAAAGGCTGAGGGGTGACCTAATAGAGAGAAAATTATGAAAGATTTTAATAGAGTGGATACAGAGAGAATGTTTCCACTTGTGGGGAAGAGCATAACTAGAGGCCATCAATATAAGATAGTCACCAAGAAATCCAATAGGGAATTCAGGAGAAACTTCTTTACCCAGAGAGTGGTGAGAATAGAACATAGAACATAGAACATAGAACAGTACAGGCCCTTCGGCCCTTGATGTTGTGCCGAGCATTGTCCGAAACCAAGATCAAGCTATCCCACTCCCTATCATTCTGGTGTGCTCCATGTGCTTATCCAATAACCGCTTGAAAGTTCCTAAAGTGTCCGACTCCACTATCACAGCAGGCAGTCCATTCCACACCCCAACCACTCTCTGAGTAAAGAATCTACCTCAGACATCCCTTCTATATCTCCCCCCATGCACCTTATAGTTATGCCACCTTGTAACAGCTACCCCACCCGAGGAAATAGTCTCTGAACATCCACTCTATCTATCCCCCTCATCATCTTATAAACCTCTATTAAGTCGCCTCTCATCCTCCTCCGCTCTAAAGAGAATGTGGAACTCGCTACCACAGGGAGTGGTTGAAGCGAATAGTATAGACGCATTTAAGGGGAGGCTAGACAAGCACATGAGGGAGAAGGGAATAGAGGGTTACGCTGATAGATTTAGATGAGGAAAGACAGGAGGAGGCTCGAGTGGAGCATAAATGCTGGCATGGACTGGTTGGGCCGAATGGCCTGTTTCTGTGCTGGATATCCTGAGTAATCCTATTGACAGTATGGTTTACCATTTTAAAAAACAACTACAGGTATACAGGTCTAGGTATTGTTAACAGTGGTGGATGTGAATATGATAGAAACCATTTTAGCACAAGGAACCTTTCACTGCAGGAATGAACTCACAGCTTGACATCCTTTCGCAGAAACCACAGTGGATGTTCACCACACTTAATATAACTCGAACCTACATCTCAACAAAAAGAATCAATAAGATTGCATCAATAAGGCAGTTGAACAGAGCCATCGAGAGGAAGGCTCAGACTTGAAGAGAACAAACAGCATCTACCACACAAGAGTTTCGTCAAGAAATAACGGCAGAACATTTTCCATATACACAACAGAGCAATCAGCACGATAAACAGCCCAGGGCCTTCCAGTTCTGCCTCAGTTGAAAGGTTAATGTCAGATGCTGATGGTCTTATTGTGTTTCCAGGGCTTTCACAGAAAACATAGAAACATAGAAAAAATAGGAGCAGGAGTCGGCCATTTGGCCCTTCGAGCCTTCAATATGATCATGGCTGATCCTCTATCTCAATACCATATTCCCACTCTCTCCCCATACCCCTTGATGCCTTTTGTGTCTAGAAATCTATCTCTCTCCTTCTTAAATATATTCAGTGACTTGGCCTCCACAGCCTTCTGTGGTAGAGAATTCCACAGGTTCACCACCCTCTGAGTGAAGAAATTCCTCCTCATCTCAGTCCTAAATGTCCGACCCCGTATCCTGAGACTGTGACCCCTCGTTCTAGACCCCCCCAGCCAGGGGAAACATCCTCCCTGCATCCAGTCTGTCTAGCCCTGTCAGAATTTTATACGTTTCAATGAGATTCCCTCTCATTCTTCTAAACTCGAGTGAATACAGGCCTAGTCGACCCAATCTCTCCTCATACGACAGTCCTGCCATCCCAGGAAACAGTCTGGTGAACCTTCGCTGCACTCCCTCTAAGGCAAGTATATCCTTTCTTAGGTAAGGAGACCAGAACTGCACACAGTACTCCAGGTGTGGTCTCACCAAGGCCCTGTACAACTGTAGTAAGACATCCTTGCTCCTGTTTTGGCTTTTATTTTAGAGCTCCACCATTTGCAGTTATTGTTTTAATCTGATTAAGAGCTGGGACCTCCTTCAATGTCAGAAGGCATTTTAATGAAACGTTTTTAAAACCCAGAGGTGTTAATAGCATTCCAATCGAGGCGAAGTGGGGGTAATGCTCGGGTTACCTTGAATGGAGGGGGGTGGTGTCAGATCCTTTGCCCATTTCCCATACGGAGCCCAGTTGCCCCTCGTGACTCCAGGTGGGGGGGTGTTGAACCCTCTCCTCATTCAGGACCTGGTTGTCCCAGGGTGTCTTCTGCTTCTTAGGCAGTCCCTCGGAACCGAGGATGACTTGCTTCCACACTAAAAATGAGTTCTCAGGTGACTGATGAGTCCAATGCGGGACCGACAGTCTCTGTCACAGGTGGGGCAGACGGTGGTTGAAGGGGCGGGTGGGTGGGGTGCTTGGGTTGACATGTGCTCCTTGCGCTGCCTGCGCTTGGCTTCCACTTGCTCCCGGCGAAGAGACTCGAGGTATTCGGTGCCTTCCCGGATGCTTCTCCTCCACTTTGTGCGGTCTTGGGCCAGGGATTCCCAGGTGTCGGTGGGGATGTTGCACTTTTTCAAGGAGGCTTTGAGGGTGTCCTTGAAGAGTTTCCTCTGCCCACCTGGGGCTCTCTTGCCGTGTCGGAGCTCCGAGTAGAGCGCTTGTTTTGGGAGTCTTGTATCGGGCGTGCAGACAATGTGACCCATCCATCGGAGCTGATCGAGCGTGGTCAAAGCTTCGATGCTGGGGATGTTGGCCTGAGCGAGAACACTGACGTTGGTGCGCCTATCCTGCCAATGGATTTGCAGGATCTTGCGGAGGCAGCGTTGGTGGTACCTCTCCAGTGCTTTGAGGTGCCTGCTGTACATGCTGTACATGGTGTGTGGGGAGGGGGGTAATCAGACCTGTCCCCGAAACAGGGCCTTGTTACCCTGGGGTGGAGTTATCAAACCCCTCCCTGTACAGGGCTTTGCTGCTCCCACTTACCCCGGGGGGATGTGGGGGGGTGGGGGTGGAGGGGCGGGGGGGGGGGTGGTAATTCAGCTCCTCTCCCCCAACAGGGAGCAGTTGCCCTGGGATTAGGGTGGCCAACCTGCCGGGATTGCTCCTGTAGTCTCCAGCAACTGAAGATTAATCTCCGGGTTCTGGCTGCGAGCCAAAACCGGGCCATAAATAATAGGGGGCGTTTCAAAAAAATGTTTCTGTCCACATTCTTTTGAACACTTTTGTTTATTACTGATAGAAATATTGGAAAGGGAGGGGAAAAAAAGGCTGTTTGACCGGGCAAGGCGTGAGGGCATATGATGAAACCTCCAGCAATATGTCCAATCGGAGTTGGCAACCCTTCCCGGGAGCGAGGGGGTGTCACACCTTCCCCCAGAACAAGGGCCTTGTTGCCCCTGGTTACCCCGGGGTGGGAGGTGAGACCCTCTCCCCAGACAGGGCCTGGCTCCACCCACCCCAGGGGGGAGAGAGGGGTCTCAGGCCTTTGCCCAGCACGCAGGGCCCGGTTTCCCCTGATTACCCCCGGCTGGGGGGGTCTCGGGCCTTCTCCCCGCACAGGGCCCGGTTGTCCCTGATTACCCCGGGCTGGGGGGGTCTCGGGCCTTCTCCCCGCACAGGGCCCGGTTTCCCCTGATTTCTCCGGGCTGGGGGGGTCTTGGGCCTTCTCCCCGCACAGGGCCCGGTTGTCCCTGGTTACCCCGGGCTGGGGGGGGGTGGTCTCGGGCCTTCTCCCCGCACAGGGCCCGGTTGTCCCTGGTTACCCCGGGCTGGGGGGGTGGTCTCGGGCCTTCTCCCCGCACAGGGCTCGGTTTCCCCTGGTTACTCCGGGCTGGGGGGGTCTCAGGCCTTCTCCCCGCACAGGGCCTGGTTTCCCTTGGTTACCGCATTCGGGGCCCAGCCTCTGCCACCCAACCCGCCGCACGCAGAGCCGCCGGGGAGCGGCTTTCATAGAATCATAAAAAGTTACAGCACGGGAGGAGGCCATTTCGGCCCATCGTGTCCGTGCCGGCCAACAAAGAGCTCTCCAGCCTAATCCCACTTCCCAGCTCTTGGTCCGTAGCCCTGCAGGTTACAGCATCCCAAGTGCACATCCAAGTACTTTTTAAATGTGGTTAGGGTTCCTGCCTCTACCACCCTTTCAGGCAGTGAGTTCCAGACCCCCACAACCCTCTGGGTGAAGAAAATTCCCCTCAAATCCCCTCTACACCTTCCACCAATTACTTTAAATCTGTGCCCCCTGGTTTTTGACCCCTCTGCTAAGGGAAATAGGTCCTTTCTATCCACTTTATCAATGCCCCTCATAATTTTATACACCTCAATAAGGTCTCCCCTCAGCCTCCTCTGTTCCAAGGAAAACAGACCCAGCCTATCCAGTCTTTCCTCATAGCTAAGATTCTCTACTCCCGGCAACATCCTTGTAAATCTCCTCTGTACCCTCTCTAGTGCAATCACATCTTTCCTGTAATGTGGTGACCAGAACTGCACGCAGTACTCTAGCT
Source organism: Squalus acanthias (assembly GCA_030390025.1). Taxonomy (NCBI): domain Eukaryota; kingdom Metazoa; phylum Chordata; class Chondrichthyes; order Squaliformes; family Squalidae; genus Squalus; species Squalus acanthias. Next base: position 2,595,548 of record JASTWF010000041.1, read on the forward strand.
GAGGCCTAACTAGTGTTTTATACAGTTGAAGCATAACCCCCCTGCTCTTGTATTCTATGCCACGGCTAATAAAGACAAGCATTCCGTATGCCTTCTTAACCACCTTATCTACCTGGCCTGCTACCTTCAGGGATCTGTGGACATGCACTCCAAGGTCCCTTTGTGCCTCTACACTATTCAGTGTCCTACCATTTAATGTATATTCCCTTTCCTTGTTAGCCCTCCCCAAATGCATTACCTCACACTTCTCCGGATTGAATTCCATTTGCCACTGTTCTGCCCACCTGACCAATTTATTGATATCTTCCTGCAGTCTGCAGCTTCCTTCTTCAGTATCAACCACACAGCCGATTTTAGTATCATCTGCAAACTTCTTAATCATACCCCCTATATTCAAGTCTAGATCGTTGATATATACCACAAAAATCAAGCGACCTAGTACTGAGCCCTGCGGAACCCCACTGGAAACAGCCTTCCAGTCACAAAAACACCCATCAATCATTACCCTCTGCTTCCTGTCTCCGAGCTAGTTTTGAACCCAACTTGACACTTTGCCCTGGATCCCATGGAGGCTTTCCCCCTCCTCCTGCCCTCGGCAGTGCCCCGAGGCCCAGGCGCAGGCCCCGGTCTCTCCCCCCGCCCAACCACCCCCCACCTCTCCCTCTCCTTCCCCGCCACAAACCCACACAAAACCTCTCCTCCATTGCTCCCGGCGCGTTTACTGAATAATTGGTCGAAGTAATAAAGCATTGCTAATTTTACCAATACGTTGACTTATGTCTGCGACTGATCTTCCCTTTGGGTGTGAATCTAAATCTTATAGACATTGGAGTGAAATACTACATGAACAGTGGATGCTTGAGCAAGGTGCCCAGGGCCTGGCAGCACCCGTGGAACTGTAACCCAACAGGATTCAGGAGAGAACATCTGAATAAAAACCGGGAAGGAGTGTAATTCCTTTGTCGCTTTCCTTAACAATCTGTCCCTGGCGTGACACTATTCACAACCAGCTAAACTCCGTGCAAGACTAATGCCAGTAGAGGCAGCATCCATTGCACTTCATTCACGGCGTTCTTAGGACAGAAACACATGTAGCACAAGTCAAGGATCTGCGGCAAAGGTTTGTGCAGCTGAAGATCCTGTATTATCTCAAATTCACTGAGGCCAGGTCTTTCGGTGCTCCTTGTAACTCTGGCCTTCCTCGTCCCCTTTTAACTTCCTCTCACTGATCTCCGTCCTCTCCCACATGGCCACCTTGCCCGCTGACCGACTGGGTCAATCGCGGCCGGTGTCTGGGCCTTCGCAGCTCACCGGGGCACAAGGTGGATTCTGCCTGGCAAGCTATGAGCACCTCTCCTGCACCCCAGAGTTGCGCTCTGGTTAATGTATCGCGCTCCTTCTCTCTGCACTGATAGTGCACAGTCGGCCAACGTTCACGTTATAACCAATAAAACATTTGCTCACACCAGCGTTCAGTTATTTCCCACCAACACAACAGCAGTTGCAGTTTCATGCTCTCAGGTAAACAGCATTAAAGCCAGTTTCAATTCGAAGAGTCGGCCATTAGGAACCAGACACTAGATAAGCCCATCACTAACTGTCAGCTCCACTGCCAGAAGCAGGGAGACTCCAATCGATAGTCCACTGAGAAACAAGCCTCGTCTACAGCACGCCTTCCAATCTCAGCAGCGGGTCCGCCCTGCCCCAACTCCGATCATCACAGGAAGAACCATCTCTTACCTTGACCCCTCGTATCCTGAACTCGGCCAGGGCTCGGTTCAACTTGGACGCGGCAGTCGCGTGATCCTTGCCGTGGGCGATCACCTTGACCAGCAGCGAGTCGTAGTGCGGGGAGATCAGCGCTCCCTGGAAAGCTGAGGCGGTGTCCAGGCGGATTCCCATTCCTTCTGCACTGCGGAAAACCTGGAACACCACAAGAAACAGGATTGAGTCACATCGCCAATACCACATGGGGACAAACCCATTGTAATATTCTCCCAACCTACGCCATGTCTAGCAGCCACTGAGTGCAGTTGAATCAACCAATTATCCTCTATGACTTATTTAAAAAAAATTTTTTTATTCATTTTATGGGATGAGGGCATCGCTGGCAAGGCCCAGCATTTACTGCCCATCCCTAATTGCCCTTGAGAAGGTGGTGGTGAGCCGCCTTCTTGAACCGCTGCAGTCCGTGTGGTGAAGGTGCTCCCACAGCGCTGTTAGGGAGGGAGTTCCAGGATTTTGACCCAGCGACGATGAAGGAACGGCCGATATATTTCCAAGTCAGGATGGTGTGTAACTTGGAGGGGAACTTGGAGCTGGTGGTGTTCCCATGCGCCTGCTGCCCTTGTCCTTCTAGGTGGAAGAGGTCGCGGGTTTGGGAGGTGCTGCCGAAGAAGCCTTGAACATAAGAACATAAGAAATAGGAGCAGGAGTTGGCCAATTGGCCCCTCGAGCCTGCTCCGCCATTCAATAAGATCATGGCTGATCTGATCCTAACCGCCAATCTACTATCACAGAACCATCTCCTGAACCTAACAGAATTGGATACACGAAATAGGAGCAGGATCAGGCTACACGGCCCCTGGGCCCGCTACACTACCCACAGGGCCATGACCGATCCGAACCTAGACTCATGTCCAAATTCCTGCCCGCTCCCCGTAACCCTTAATTCCCTTCACTTCTAGGAAACTGTCTATTTCTGTTTTAAATTTATGTAATGATGTAGCTTCTACAGCTTTTTGGGGCAGCATATTCCATGGACCTACCACCCTCTGAGTGAAGTAGTTCCTCCTCATCTCAGTTTTGAAAGAGCAGCCCCTTATTCTAAGACTGTGCCCCCTAGTTCTAGTTTCACCCATCATCGGGAACATCCTCCCTGCATCCACCCTTGGCGAGTTGCTGCAGTGCATCTTGTAGATGGTACACACTGCAGCCACGGTGCGCCGGTGGTGGAGGGAGTGAATGTTTAAGGTGGTGGATGGGGTGTCAATCAAGCGGGCTGCTTTGTCCTGGATGGTGTCGAGCTTCTTGAGTGTTGTTGGAGCTGCACTCATCCAGGCAAGTGGAGAGTATTCCATTACACTCCTTACTTGTGCCTTGTAGATGGTGGAAAGGCTTTGGGGGAATCAGGAGGTGAGACACTCGCCGCAGAATACCCAGCCTCTGACCTGCTCTTGTTGCCACAGTATTTATGTCACCAGCAATGCTCCTCTGAACCCCCTGTGGGGGCAATTTTAACGTAACTCGTCAGGTAGGACGCCCATGGGATTGGGGGAAACGCTGGCTTTACTCCCCGCCCAATAGAACCCTTCGTTGACTTCTCTGGAAACTAAATGGGGCAGGGGGTAAAATCGGCATGACACCCAATCCCATCAGACCCCCGACGGTCAGCTTAGGTTAAAACTGTCCCCACAATTTCGAGGAAAATAACAAATGACAAGATAGAAGCACAGAACACTCGGACCACAGGCATCAGTTAATGAAGGAACCTTCTCATGGAATGATACAGCACAGAATGAGCGCCATTCGGCCCATCGTGCCTGTGCCGGCTCTTTGAAAGAGCTCTCCAATTAGTCCCACTCCCCACTGCTCTTTCCCCATAGCCCTGCACATTTCTCCTTTTACAAGTATTCCCCTTTGAAAGTTATTATTGAATCTGCTTCCACCGCCCTTTCAGGCAGCGAGTTCCAGATCACAACAACTCGCTGCGTAAAAAAAAAAATTCTCCTCATCTCCCCCTCTGGTTCTTTTGCCGATTATCTTAAGTCTCAAACCTTTGCATAGAGTATTAGGTCATGATGGTGCCCACCTGCTCCCTCCCAACCTAAACTGAAGAGGAATGGTCCTGCATCGACCACCAACACTAGGAATGTCCACGTTCCTTCTGCTCCCAAGAATCAGGTTTAGTTTTATTTATTCCCCATGTTGTTTTGTTTCTCTGGGTATCTTTATTCAGGGACTCGACCAGGATAATCATTGTAAAACAGGGAAATATTTCCCGACGAGTGATCCCAAATCCCCCAAAAATCCCCAAAAGACTGGACAGGCTGGGGTTGTTTTCCTTCGAGCAGAGAAGGCTGAGGGGGGAACCTGGTTGAGGTGTACAAAATGATCAGGGGCATAGATAGGGTAGATAGAAAGGAACTTTTCCCCTTAGTAGAGGGGTCAATAACCAGGGGCATAGTTTCAAGGTAAGGGGCAGGAGGTTTAGAGGGGATTTGAGGAAAAACTTTTTCACCCAGAGGGTGGTTGGAATCTGGAACTCACTGCCTGAAAGGGTGGTAGAGGCAGGAACCCTCACAACATTCAAGAAGCATTTAGATGAGCACTTGAAACGCCATAGCATACAAGGCTACGGACCAAGTGCTGGAAAATGGGATTAGAATAGACAGGGCTTGATGGCCGGCGCGGACACGATGGGCCGAAGGGCCTCTTTCTGTGCTGTCTAACTCTATGACTCTATGACTAAATGAAATGGGATCCCAACTGACCATTGTCTAAAGTCACGGTTACAAGTCTGCCTCAACTCTTGGGTAAATGGTGCCGCCAACTCCTGTAAGAGCTCCCGCTATGTTCAGGAGTGTGCCCGGCATGAAATTAGATGATAGCGTAACAATCGCACCCCTTGTGATCAGAATCGGATATTGTGACCCCCATATTGGCAGGGGTGGGTTGTCCAAGCGGGGGGGGGGGGGAGGGTGGGGGGAGGGCGGAGTTTTGGAGTTTTATCTTCACGGCGTGTGTCCTTTTTTGACAGGCTTGGTCCCTGGTCGGGCGGGGAGGACCACGGAGCAGGCTGCAGGACCAGGTAAGGAGCCTACAGCTGCCAGTGGGAGCCTTGGGGGTGGGGTCCGATCCCTGACCCCAGGGGTGGGCGGGGGGGGGGGGTCTGATCCCTGACCCAGGGTCGAACCGGGGGCCGGGGGGGGTGGGGTGATGGAGGATGGGGGGGGGTGGGTTTCTGATGGCAGGGAAGCAGGCAACTTCAGGGGCCGGGGAAGCCAGGGTAAAACAGGTTAAATATGGGGCTCCCAGCCTCATTATACTGCTTAAATGGCCAACCCGTCCCCTGTCCCGCCTCTGTTAAAGTGGGCGGGTTGGAGGCGGGTTGGGTTTGGGTTTGAGACTTAAATTTTTTTTTACATCTCACTCGTCTCCAACCCACGCGTTTCTGGGGGGTTATAACTCCCCCCCCCTGTCTCTTTCACACGTGCTCATTCTGTCGTCAAAACACTTTACTGAGTTGAGGCCCGAGATGAATCATTAATCGGTTTTTATTTCACAGACACCAGGCAGACGTACAGAGCAACGGTGAATGCAAATCCCACTTTCTTCAGTCAGTCAGACTACCCTCCTTGAAAAATGGGGGAAGAGATTATAAATCACAACCCCTGTCCCTTTCTTGGATTGATTCTCTTGTTTCTGGCCTTATCTCTGCTTCTGGACAGGTTCCAACTGCAAAAACTCAACCTCCCTCATCTTAGCTTCCCGATCCGGTCTTTTGATTAAAACCTGACTGATGGGCCAAGTGTCCCTTCTTGCCTTTTCTCTCTGCCTCCCCAGCTTGTGGGAAATGCTGTCCCATCAATTCCTTCCCCATTCAGGGATTCGCCAGTCAAACGAACCAGGTACCCCCTGGTCTATGCGGACTGGCCGGGCTCACAAGATTAGAATTATCTCCACCGCATTAGGGACGTTTTTGTTTCTTGTTAGACCAGTTGGAGATAATGGGGGTAATTTTAACCCACCAAAAAAGGGTGGGTTTGGTTCAGTGGGAAGTTAAAACGTTAAAAGTTTCCATCAGGCTGGCTGCCGGGCGGGAAAACTGGCAAAAAGGAATTCAATCATGCTTTGGAGTTAAAACTCCATGGCGTCGACCATAACTCCACCCCACCCCCCCCCCCCCACCCCCCCGCCCCCCCACTCCGAGATCACACCTCGGCAAATATCGGGGCCTGTGTCTCTGGGTGTCAGGAACATCAATAACGGTCATTGGCTCATTACCTCGGGAGCCTACTGTCAACAAGGGCAGACGTCGATGACGAAGTCCAACACCGCCTTCAGTGTGCCAGTGCAGCCTTCGGTCGCCTGAGGAAGAGAGTGTTTGAAGACCAGGACCTCAAACCCGGCACTAAGCTCATGGTCTACAGAGCAGCAGTGATACCCGCCCTCCTGTATGCCTCTGAGACATGGACCATGTACAGCAGGCATCTCAAAGCACTGGAGAGGTACCACCAACGCTGCCTCCGCAAGATCCTGCAAATTCACTGGCAGGATAGGCGCACCAACGTCAGTGTTCTCGCTCAGGCCAACATCCACAGCATCGAAGCTTTGACCACGCTCGATCAGCTCCGATGGATGGGTCACATCGTCCGCATGCCCGATACGAGACCCCCAAAACAAGCGCTCTACTCGGAGCTCCGACACGGCAAGAGAGCCCCGGATGGGCAGAGGAAACGCTTCAAGGACACCCTCAAAGCCTCCTTGAAAAAGTGCAACATCCCCACAGACTCCTGGGAATCCCTGGCCCAAGACCGCACAAAGTGGAGGAGAAGCATCCGGGAAGGCGCCAAACACCTCGAGTCTCTTCGCCAGGAGCAAGCGGAAGCCAAGCGCAGGCAGCGCAAGGAGCGCACGTCAACCCAAGCACCCCACCCACCCGCCCCTTCAACCACCGTCTGCCCCACCTGTGACAGAGACTGTCGGTCCCGCATTGGACTCAGCAGTCACCTGAGAACTCATTTTTAATGTGGAAGCAAGTCATCCTCGGTTCCGAGGGACTGCCTAAGAGAGAGACTGCCTAAGAAGACAATGTGAACCCCTCCTCCATCTCAGTGATGGCAACCCATGGCTTTTTAAATCTTTGTGAATTCACTTTGTTTTGAAACAGATACAACTCATTCCTCGTCATGAAGGGGAAGAAAAGGTGTGAAGGAATAAGCCATATAACCTATTCAGAAAAATACACTATCTTATGAAAGAATTCTGGCCTTATTAAAACATGACAAACTGGGTTTGGAAATTTAGAAACCTAACTATGAAATAGCTGTGAAAGCATTCTGGCTATTGAGATAAGATAGTTGTTGACCCTGAATAAATAACCTGATTGAAACAGAAGGTGAAGGGCTCCGACAGGCTGAATTTTGGGAACAAAAACAATGGTTCACCCTGGATAAGGTGTTTTAATTTAAACTTCGTAAAGATGGCACATAAGAAAAGGAACATCTGCCCTCGTAAAGATGACATAAAATAAGGGACACCTGCCCTTCACACCGTTTTATATGGTCAACCCAGAACACCTGGAGAAAGACAAGATTCTGGAATATTACAAGCTGATGTGGCAGTAAAGAATTGCAGAGGTCGGCAGAAAGATGAATAGGGATAATTAACTTGCATCAGCAGAAAACCTTAAAGGAAATACAACTGGAAAAGGGTATAAATATTGAAGTTTCAAATGGGACATCAGATTCGCTTTAATCGGGCAAAGCGATTCTCGACCACAGAGGCGGCTCTGTGGTCTCCAAGTCTTTGTACCTTGGGGATCAAAGGTATTTGATATTGATGGATATCCTATATAGAAAACTTTAAGAACTGTAATACTGTAGCGAAGTTAAGATTTAAAAGTAAGATTCCCTGTTAAAAAGATCGTATTTGTTCTCTTCTTAGAACTGTTAACGTTGCGATTGACTGATTCACCAACTGTAAATTGCATGTCGGTTCTTTTAATAAATCTCTATATATTTTTAGAATTGTCTCACATAAGCCTTCTGTATCAATAACTCGTGAACTCAATCTCTGTACACTCTTTGGTGAAGAGGTGCAGAATTCTGAAGGAGTTCTCTGGACCCTCATATTATCCGGGACGTTACAGTCTAGCTAAACTTATTTAAAAGCGTTATCTGGAGGACGTTAACATTCTCGGGTTGTTCCTTTCCTTTAGGGAGAGATAGCCCGGACCTTTAGACCCAATTAAGCGTCTTTAGGATTCGGGTACCTCAAACTTTAGTTGAAAGTGAACGTCTGAGAAATACGCCTGGTCCGGGATAGCCCCAAAGGGGCTAGGACTAGTAAATATCCCTTCAAGGGATCAAAAATCTCAAAACGTGACAGCCATATTTGTATTACTTAACTAGCACCTGGGCCGCAGATGTTACTTTGTTATATTGCAGAGAGGATTTCATTAGGAATACCAATTAAAAAAAAATGCATATTGCAACTTTAATTTCCAGCTACCTCCGATGGCGAGCCGTGTGTCTAGACACCTCCACTGGCAGTCATGCTACCAACATCTGGTGTGCCCCTAACAATGGTGCTACCAACATCTGGTGTGCCCCTGACAATAGTGCGACCAACATCTGGTGTGCCCCTGACAATGGTGCTACCAACATCTGGTGTGCCCGACAATAGTGCTACCAACATCTGGTGTGCCCCTGACAATAGTGCTACCAACATCTGGTGTGCCCCTGACAATAGTGCTACCAACATCTGGTGTGCCCGACAATAGTGCTACCAACATCTGGTGTGCCCCTGACAATAGTGCGACCAACATCTGGTGTGCCCCTGACAATGGTGCTACCAACATCTGGTGTGCCCCTGACAATGATGCTACCAACATCTGGTGTGCCCCTGACCATAGTGCTACCAACATCTGGTGTGCCCCTGACCATAGTGCTACCAACATCTGGTGTGCCCCTGACAATGGTGCTACCAACATCTGGTGTGCCCCTGACCATAGTGCTACCAACATCTGGTGTGCCCCTGACAGTAGTGCTACCAACATCTGGTGTGCCCCTGACCATAGTGCTACCAACATCTGGTGTGCCCCTGACCATAGTGCTACCAACATCTGGTGTGCCCCTGACCATAGTGCTACCAACATCTGGTGTGCCCCTGACCATAGTGCTACCAACATCTGGTGTGCCCCTGACAATAGTGCTACCAACATCTGGTGTGCCCCTGACAATAGTGCGACCAACATCTGGTGTGCCCCTGGAAGAAGCACTCTACCGGTAAATGAAAGCAGGCCATGCAAGGAAAGGAATCATTACCCGAGGCCTTGGATCAGAACAAGATGAAGAGGCACTTCCACTGCAATCATTTAGTAAGAACATGAACACTTCCACAAAGGGCTATATCTCAAGTAAAGGAACCCACCAAACCATTATTTAAATATGACGGCTGCTCAGCTCAGGGCTGATGTTGTGCTCGTCCATCATTAACAGCGCCACAGAGAACTGGGGACCTGTCTAGATCAGGTATCAGACTAGCTCAGCTGTCACAGAGGATAGAGGCAGTTCACATCTCCTGCTGCATAGCGAGCAGCACAACTCTTCTGCAGCCAACTCAAAACCCCCTACCTCCTGCTTCCCTCTCCAAGGAGAATACTAACAAGTGCAGGTATGATGCATAAAAGTCCTCTCACAGTTCAAATCACGAGGAAGCTGATGTATTTCAAGCATCTATCTCTGAGCTGTGACTAGACGAAGTACGCCCAGTGTCTCTGGGTGAAGGACAGTACAGATTGTGTAGGCGTAGCTATCAATTGCACTGTGAGGAAAACCAGTTGACACAGTTGTAAATACAGCTATGACACTAGTTGGTCTTCTCATAGAATGATATGGCTTAGGAGGTCATTCGGCCCATCGTGCCTGTGCTGCCTCTTTGAAAGAGCTCTCCAATTAGTCCCACTCCCCCCTGCTCTTTCCCCACAGCCCTGCACAATTTTTCCCCTTCAAGTATTTATCCAATTCCCCTTTTGAAAGTTACTATTGAATCTGCTTTCAGGCAGCGCGTTCCAGATCACAACAACTCGCTGCGTAAAAACATTTCTCCTCATCTCCCCCTCTGGTTCTTTTGCCAATTATCTTAAGTCTGTATCCTCTGTCCGAGGAAACAATTTCTGCTTATTTACTCTGTTAAAACCCTCCATGATTTTGAACGCCTCTATTAAATCTCCCCTTAACCTTCTCTGCTCTGAGGAGAACAACCCCAGCTTCTCCAGTCTCTCCACATAACTGAAGTCCCTCGTCCCTGGAACCATTCTGGTCAATCTCCTCCGCACCCTCTCCAAGGCCTTGACATCCTTCCTAAAGAGTGGTGCTCTGAATTATACCAGTGATTTATAAAGGTTTAGTAAACATTCTTAATTTTGTACTCTATGCCTCTGTTTATAAAGCAAATGATCCCGTATGTTCTTTGAACAGCCTTATCGACTTGTCCTGCCACCTTCAAAGATTTGTTTACATATACCTCTGGGTCTCTCTCTTCCTGCACCCCCTTTAATACTGCACCATTTCGTTTGTAATGCCTCTCTGGGCCAATCAATCCCTGAATCAACATGACAAAAAAACCCAGATGATCTGGTCATTATCACATTGCTGTTTGTGGGAGCTTGCTGTGCCCAAATTGGCTGCCGCGTTTCCCACATTACAACAGTGACCACACTTCAAAAAAAGTACTTCATTGGCTGTAAAGCGCTTTGAGGCGTCCGGTGGGCGTGAAAGGCGCTATCGAAATTCAGGACTTTCTTTCTCCTCATTTTTCTGACCAAAACGCATCACTTCACGCTTCTCTGCGCTAAACTTCATTTGCCACGTATTTAGATATATCTGTCTCGCTCAGTGTTCCCCCTCGATCAGTGTTCCCCCTCGATCAGTGTTCCCCCTCGATCAGTGTTCCCCCTCGATCAGTGTTCCCCCTCGATCAGTGCTCCCTCTCGATCAGTGCTCCCTCTCGATCAGTGCTCCCTCTCGATCAGTGTTCCCTCTCGATCAGTGTTCCCCCTCGATCAGTGTTCCCCCTCGATCAGTGTTCCCCCTCGATCAGTGCTCCCTCTCGATCAGTGCTCCCTCTCGATCAGTGTTCCCCCTCGATCAGTGCTCCCTCTCGATCAGTGTTCCCTCTCGATCAGTGTTCCCTCTCGATCAGTGTTCCCTCTCGATCAGTGTTCCCTCTCGATCAGTGTTCCCCCTTGATCAGTGTTCCCCCTCGATCAGTGTTCCCTCTCGATCAGTGTTCCCCCTCGATCAGTGTTCCCCCTCGATCAGTGTTCCCCCTCGATCAGTGTTCCCCTTCGATCAGTGCTCCCTCTCGATCAGTGTTCCCTCTCGATCAGTGTTCCCCCTCGATCAGTGTTCCCTCTCGATCAGTGTTCCCCTTCGATCAGTGTTCCCCCCTCGATCAGTGTTCCCCCTCGATCAGTGCTCCCTCTCGATCAGTGTTCCCCCTCGATCAGTGTTCCCCCTCGATCAGCATTCCCTCTCGATCAGTGTTCCCCCTCGATCAGTGCTCCCTCTCGATCAGTGTTCCCTCTCGATCAGTGTTCCCTCTCGATCAGTGTTCCCCTTCGATCAGTGTTCCCCCCTCGATCAGTGTTCCCCCTCGATCAGTGCTCCCTCTCGATCAGTGTTCCCCCTCGATCAGTGTTCCCCCTCGATCAGCATTCCCTCTCGATCAGTGTTCCCCCTCGATCAGTGCTCCCTCTCGATCAGTGTTCCCTCTCGATCAGTGTTCCCTCTCGATCAGTGTTCCCCCTCGATCAGTGTTCCCCCTCGATCAGTGCTCCCTCTCGATCAGTGTTCCCTCTCGATCAGTGTTCCCCCTCGATCAGTGTTCCCTCTCGATCAGTGTTCCCCTTCGATCAGTGTTCCCCCTCGATCAGTGTTCCCCCTCGATCAGTGTTCCCTCTCGATTCCCCCTCGATCAGTGTTCCCCCTCGATCAGTGTTCCCCCTCGATCAGTGTTCCCCCTCGATCAGTGTTCCCCCTCGATCAGTGTTCCCTCTCGATTCCCCCTCGATCAGTGTTCCCCCTCGATCAGTGTTCCCCCTCGATCAGTGTTCCCCCTCGATCAGTGTTCCCCCTCGATCAGTGTTCCCCCTCGATCAGTGTTCCCTCTCGATCAGTGTTCCCCCTCGATCAGTGTTCCCCCTCGATCAGTGTTCCCTCTCGATCAGTGCTCCCTCTCGATCAGTGTTCCCCCTCGATCAGTGTTCCCCCTCGATCAGTGCTCCCTCTCGATCAGTGTTCCCTCTCGATCAGTGCTCCCCCTCGATCAGTGTTCCCCCTCGATCAGTGTTCCCCCTCGATCAGTGTTCCCCCTCGATCAGTGTTCCCTCTCGATCAGTGTTCCCCCTCGATCAGTGTTCCCTCTCGATTCCCTCTCGATCAGTGTTCCCCTCGATCAGTGTTCCCCCTCGATCAGTGTTCCCCCTCGATCAGTGTTCCCCCTCGATCAGTGTTCCCCCTCGATCAGTGTTCCCTCTCGATCAGTGTTCCCCCTCGATCAGTGTTCCCCCTCGATCAGTGTTCCCTCTCGATCAGTGTTCCCCCTCGATCAGCGTTCCCTCTCGATCAGTGTTCCCCCTCGATCAGTGTTCCCCCTCGATCAGCGTTCCCTCTCGATCAGTGTTCCCTCTCGATCAGTGTTCCCTCTCGATCAGTGTTCCCCCTCGATCAGTGTTCCCCCTCGATCAGTGCTCCCTCTCGATCAGTGTTCCCCCTCGATCAGTGTTCCCCCTCGATCAGTTTTCCCCCTCGATCAGTGTTCCCCCTCGATCAGTGTTCCCCCTCGATCAGTGTTCCCCCTCGATCAGTGTTCCCCCTCGATCAGTGTTCCCTCTCGATCAGTGTTCCCCCTCGATCAGTGTTCCCCCTCGATCAGTGTTCCCCCTCGATCAGTGTTCCCTCTCGATCAGTGTTCCCCCTCGATCAGTGTTCCCCCTCGATCAGTGTTCCCCCCTCGATCAGTGTTCCCCCTCGATCAGTATTCCCCCTCGATCAGTGTTCCCTCTCGATCAGTGTTCCCCCTCGATCAGTGTTCCCCCTCGATCAGTGTTCCCTCTCGATCAGTGTTCCCTCTCGATCAGTGTTCCCCCTCGATCAGTGTTCCCTCTCGATCAGTGTTCCCCCTCGATCAGTGTTCCCTCTCGATCAGTGTTCCCTCTCGATCAGTGTTCCCTCTCGATCAGTGTTCCCCCTCGATCAGTGTTCCCCCTCGATCAGTGTTCCCTCTCGATCAGTGTTCCCCCTAGATCAGTGTTCCCCCTCGATCAGTGTTCCCTCTCGATTCCCTCTCGATCACTGTTCCCCCTCGATCAGTGTTCCCCCTCGATCAGTGTTCCCTCTCGATCAGTGTTCCCCCTCGATCAGCGTTCCCTCTCGATCAGTGTTCCCCCTCGATCAGTGTTCCCCCTCGATCAGCGTTCCCTCTCGATCAGTGTTCCCTCTCGATCAGTGTTCCCTCTCGATCAGTGTTCCCCCTCGATCAGTGTTCCCCCTCGATCAGTGCTCCCTCTCGATCAGTGTTCCCCCTCGATCAGTGTTCCCTCTCGATCAGTGTTCCCCTCGATCAGTGTTCCCCCTCGATCAGTGTTCCCTCTCGATTCCCTCTCGATCAGTGTTCCCTCTCGATCAGTGTTCCCTCTCGATCAGTGTTCCCTCTCGATCAGTGTTCCCCCTCGATCAGTGTTCCCCATCGATCAGTGTTCCCCCTCGATCAGTGTTCCCCCTCGATCAGTTTTCCCCCTCGATCAGCGTTCCCTCTCGATCAGCGTTCCCTCTCGATCAGTGTTCCCCCTCGATCAGTGTTCCCCCTCGATCAGTGTTCCCTCTCGATCAGTGTTCCCCCTCGATCAGTGTTCCCCCTCGATCAGTGTTCCCTCTCGATCAGTGTTCCCCCTCGATCAGTGTTCCCCCTCGATCAGCGTTCCCCCTCGATCAGTGTTCCCCCCTCGATCAGTGTTCCCTCTCGATCAGTGTTCCCCCTCGATCAGTGTTCCCCCTCGATCAGTGTTCCCCCTCGATCAGCGTTCCCCCTCGATCAGCGTTCCCCCTCGATCAGCGTTCCCCCTCGATCAGTGTTCCCTCTCGATCAGTGTTCCCCCTCGATCAGTGTTCCCTCTCGATCAGTGTTCACTCTCGATCAGTGTTCCCTCTCGATCAGTGTTCCCCCTCGATCAGTGTTCCCTCTCGATCAGTGTTCCCCCTCGATCAGTGTTCCCCCTCGATCAGTGTTCCCTCTCGATTCCCTCTCGATCAGTGTTCCCCCTCGATCAGTATTCCCCCTCGATCAGTGTTCCCTCTCGATCAGTGTTCCCCCTCGATCAGTGTTCCCCCTCGATCAGTGTTCCCTCTCGATCAGTGTTCCCTCTCGATCAGTGTTCCCTCTCGATCAGTGTTCCCCCTCGATCAGTGTTCCCCATCGATCAGTGTTCCCCCTCGATCAGTGTTCCCCCTCGATCAGTGTTCCCCCTCGATCAGTGTTCCCTCTCGATTCCCTCTCGATCAGTGTTCCCCCTCGATCAGTATTCCCCCTCGATCAGTGTTCCCTCTCGATCAGTGTTCCCCCTCGATCAGTGTTCCCTCTCGATCAGTGTTCCCTCTCGATCAGTGTTCCCTCTCGATCAGTGTTCCCCCTCGATCAGTGTTCCCTCTCGATCAGTGTTCCCCCTCGATCAGTGTTCCCCCTCGATCAGTGTTCCCTCTCGATCAGTGTTCCCCCTCGATCAGTGTTCCCCCTCGATCAGTGTTCCCCCTCGATCAGTGTTCCCCCTCGATCAGTGTTCCCCCTCGATCAGCGTTCCCCCTCGATCAGCGTTCCCCCTCGATCAGTGTTCCCCCCTCGATCAGTGTTCCCCCTCGATCAGTGTTCCCTCTCGATCAGTGTTCCCTCTCGATCAGTGTTCCCCCTCGATCAGTGTTCCCCCTCGATCAGTGTTCCCCCTCGATCAGCGTTCCCTCTCGATCAGCGTTCCCTCTCGATCAGCGTTCCCCCTCGATCAGTGTTCCCCCTCGATCAGTGTTCCCCCTCGATCAGTGTTCCCCCTCGATCAGTGTTCCCCCTCGATCAGTGTTCCCCCTCGATCAGTGTTCCCTCTCGATCAGTGTTCCCCCTCGATCAGTGTTCCCTCTCGATCAGCGTTCCCCCTCGATCAGTGTTCCCCCTCGATCAGTGTTCCCCCTCGATCAGTGTTCCCTCTCGATCAGTGTTCCCCCTCGATCAGTGTTCCCCCTCGATCAGTGTTCCCTCTCGATCAGTGTTCCCCCTCGATCAGTGTTCCCTCTCGATCAGTGTTCCCCCTCGATCAGTGTTCCCCCTCGATCAGTGTTCCCCCTCGATCAGTGTTCCCCCTCGATCAGTGTTCCCCCTCGATCAGTGTTCCCTCTCGATCAGTGTTCCCCCTCGATCAGTGTTCCCTCTCGATCAGCGTTCCCCCTCGATCAGTGTTCCCCCTCGATCAGTGTTCCCCCTCGATCAGTGTTCCCTCTCGATCAGTGTTCCCCCCTCGATCAGTGTTCCCCCTCGATCAGTGTTCCCCCTAAGGTGCATGGGCGCGCAGCGAATCTAAAGGGACCGCGCATGAAAACAAAACTGAGGGAACCTTGTTCTTGATGTGTAATTAATTCTTCACTGCTAAGCCACTGGCCCTGATCTCACTAGACGCACCTCCTGATCAATCTGAAGTTATCCGCCCACTGGAGCTGGCTGAATTTCAACCCAGCACCTTAGTTGGCGGGTTTGAGGAGGAGGAGGAGGGTGGCTGACACCAAGTGACACCTCGAAGGCCAGAGACTGTTGCTGGTGAAGGGTGGGCGGGACAGACTTCCCTGGTTCATCAGTTCCTGTCGTGCCATTGCACAGTGTGGAGGAGACTCCAAGGTGGGCAGACCGAATCCCACGGGTATATTTTACCTGACGAATGTTGGGCCAGGTCTACGGCCAGTAGAGTGGTAGCAACCAAGATTCCCGTTAAGTCACCTGCAAGTTCCGGCCCAGGCCGCTCACCGGCTTTCACACTGGAGACACCGCGCACGCGCAAAAATGTGACCGGGCTGCGCGGGAGGCAGCGCGGCTCACGGGGAATGTCAGCAGCAATGCCTTTTGTTATAGAATCATAGAATGATAACAACAACTTACATTTATCCACATCTTTAATGTCATAAAACGTCCCGTGAAGCTTCACAGGAGCGTTAACAAACTAAATTTGACACCGGGCCCCATAAGGAGATATTATGGCAGATGAAAGAGATAGCGTCTTAAAGGAGGAGAGAGAGGCAGAGAGGTTTTTAAAAATTTGTTCATGGGATGTGGGCGTCGCTGGCAAGGCCCAGCATTTATTGCCCATCCCTAATTGCCCTCGAGAAGGTGGTGGTGAGCCGCCTTCTTGAACCGCTGCAGTCCGTGTGGTGAAGGTGCTCCCACAGCGCTGTTAGGGAGGGAGTTCCTGGATTTTGACCCAGCGACGATGAAGGAACGGCCGAATTATTTCCAAGTCAGGATGGTGTGTGTGACTGGGAGGGGAACTTGGAGGTGGTGGAGTTCCCATGCGCCTGCTGCCTTTGTCCTTCTCGGTGGAAGAGGTCGCGGGTTTGGGAGGTGCTGCTGAAGAAGCCTTGGTGAGTTGCTGCAGTGCATCTTGTAGATGGTACACACTGCAGCCACGGTGCGCCGGTGGTGGAGGGAGTGAATGTTTAAGGTGGCGGATGGGGTGCCAATCAAGCGGGCTGCTTTGTCCTGGATGGTGTCGAGCTTCTTGAGTGTTGTTGGAGCTGCAATTACCCAGGCAAGTGGAAAGTATTCCATCACACTCTTTACTTGTGCCTTGCAGATGGTGGAAAGGCTTTGGGGAGTCAGGAGGTGAGACACTCGCCGCAGAATACCCAGCCTCTGACCTGCTCTTGTTGCCACAGTATTTATTTGGCTGATCCAGTTAGGTTTCTGGTCAATGGTGACCCCCAGGATATTGATGGTGGCAGATTTGGTGATGGTAATGCTGTTGAATGTCAAGGGGCGGAGGTTAGACGCTCACTTGTTGGAGATAGTCATTGTCTGGCACTTGTGTGGCGTGAATGTTACCTGCCACTTATCAGCCCAAGCCTGAATGTCGTCCAGGTCTTGCTGCATGCGGGCATGGACTGCTTCATTATCTGAGGAGTTGCGAATGGCACTGAATACTGTGCAGTCATCAGCGAACATCCCTACTTCTGACCTTATGATGGAGGGAAGGTCATTGATGAAGCAGCTGAAGATGGTTGGGCCTAGGACACTGCCCTGAGGAACTCCTGCAGCGATGTCCTGAGGCTGTGATGATTGACCTCCAAACACCACAACCATCTTCCTTTGTGCTAGGTATGACTCCAGCCAATGGAGAGTTTACCCCCCCGATTCCCATTGACTTCAGTTTTACTAGGGCTCCTTTATGCCACACTCGGTCAAATGCAGCCTTGATGTCAAGGGCAGTCGCTCTCACCTCACCTCTGGAATTCAGCTCTATTGTCCATGTTTGGACCAAGGCTGTAATGAGGTCTGGAGCCGAGTGGTCTTGGCGGAACCCAAACTGGGTGTCAGTGAGCAGGTTATTGGTGAGTAAGTGCTGCTTGATAGCACTGTCGACAACACCTTCCATCACTTTGCTGGTGATTGAGAGTAGACTGATGGAGTGGTAATTGGCCAGATTGAATTTGTCCTGCTTTTTGTGGATAGGACATGTCTGGGCAGTTTTCCATATTGTCGGATAGATGCCAGTGTTATAGCTGAACTGGAACAGCTTGGCTAGAGGCGCAGCTAGTTCTGGAGCACAAGTCTTCAGCACGATAGCCGGGATGTTGCCAGGGCCCATAGCCTTTGCTGTATCCAGTGCGCGCAGCCATTTCTTGCTATCACGTGGAATGAATCGAATAGGCTGAAGACTGGCTTCTGTGATGGTGGGGACCTCAGGAGGAGGCCAATATGGATCATCCACTCGGCACTTCTGGCTGAAGTTGGTTGCAAACGCTTCAGCCTTGTCTTTTGCACTTAGGTGCTGGGCTCCACCATCATTGAGGATGGGGATATTCATGGAGCCTCTTCCTCCCGTTAGTTATTTAATGGTCCACCACCATTCCCGACTGGATATGGCAGGACTGCAGAGCTTTGATCTGATCCGTTGATTGTGGGATCTCTTAGCTCTGTCTATAGCATGCTGATTCAGCTTTTTAGCATGCATGTAGTCCTGTGTTGCAGCTTCCCCAGGTTGGCACCTCATTTTTAGGTATGCCTGGTGCTGCTCCTGGTATGCTCTTCTACACTCCTTATTGAACCAGGGTTGGTTCCCTGGCTTGATGGTAATGGTAGAGCGAAGGATATGCCGGGCCATGAGGTTAGATTGTGGTGGAATACAATTCTGCTGCTGCTGATGGCCCACAGTGCCTCATGGATGCCCAGTTTTGAGCTGCTAGATCTGTTCAGAATCTATCCCATTTACCACGGTGGTAGTGCCACACAACACGATGGAGGGTGTCCTCAGTGTGAAGACGGGACAGATGCATCTGCATCTGCGACAGGTAGATTGGTGAGGATGAGGTCAAGTAGGTTTTTCCCTCGTGTTGGTTCTCTCACCACTTGTCGCAGGCCCAGACTGGCAGTTATGTCCGTCAGGACTTGGCCAGCTCGGTCAGTAGTGGTGCTACCGAGCCACTCTTGGTGATGGACATTGAAGTCCCCCACCCAGCATACATTCTGTGCCCTTGCTACTCTCAGTGCTTCTTCCAAGTGGTGTTCAACATGGAGGAGTACTGATTCATCAGCTGAGGGAGGGCGGTAGGTGGTAATCAGCAGGAGGTTTCCTTGCCCATGCTTGACCTGAAGCCATGAGACTTCATGGGGTCCGGCGGGAATTTCAGAGCTTAGGGCCCAGGCAGCTGAAGAGACAAGAACTGACCTGCAAGTGCAGGTTGCAGGACCATGGAGTGATAATGAAGCCTGCTGGCTGCTTTGATGGATGGAAGTGAAGGATGAGAGGAAAAGATAAAATGTGGTTTTGAAGATTGCAAGAGAAAAAAACTTGGTCTTTGAAAATGATCAATTTTGGGCAGTAGTTTTTTTTTTCTCCTGACCACTTGGGAGCAATGAAAGATACTCGAATATCTCTCACACTTCAGCAGACCCACCACTGCAAAATTGTGACATCTACCCAGCCCCCCCATACCTTCCAGAAGTACAAAGCTTCCTTTTTTGACAGAGATGCTCTTTCACCCAGTAACAAAACACAACGCTCCTTTATTCTGCATAAAGATGATCGCATCTCAGCCCTCATAACCTAGTCGAGTCAGGCAATCAGAGATTCGACGTGGCAATGAGCCAGTGAGTGCAGCTCAGTAGGGTGGCCTCCGGTGCTATAAATAAACTTCTTCAAAAGCAGAGGCTTCGAAACAACTCGGGTGCGTCGAACAAACTAAATGCAAAAGTACGTGACGAGGAAAGTGTTGATTGCTCCAGTCTCTGCCGAGACCCTACTACAGTGGCTCAGTGGGTAGCACACTCGCCTCTGAGTCAGAAGGTTGTGGGTTCAAGTCCCACTCCAGAGACTTGAGCACAAAAATCCAGGCTGACACCCCCAGTGCAGTACTGAGGGAGTGCCGCACTGTCGGAGGGGCAGTACTGAGGGAGCACCGCACTGTCGGAGGGGCAGTACTGAGGGAGTGCCGCACTGTCGGAGGGGCAGTACTGAGGGAGCACCGCACTGTCGGAGGGGCAGTACTGAGGGAGCTCCGCACTGTCGGAGGGGCAGTACTGAGGGAGCGCCGCACTGTTGGGGGGGCAGTACTGAGGGAGCGCTGCACTGTTGGAGGGACAGTACTGAGGGAGCGCTGCACTGTCGGAGGGGCAGTACTGAGGGAGTGCCGCACTGTAGGAGGGACAGTACCGAGGGAGCGCCGCACTGTCGGAGGGGCAGTACTGAGGGAGCACCGCACTGTCGGAGGGGCAGTACTGAGGGAGCGCCGCACTGTCGGAGGGGCAGTACTGAGGGAGCGCCGCACTGTCGGAGGGGCAGTACTGAGGGAGCGCCGCACTGTCGGAGGGGCGGTACTGAGGGAGCGCCGCACTGTCGGAGGGGCGGTACTGAGGGAGTGCTGCACTGTCGGAGGGGCAGTACTGAGGGAGCGCCGCACTGTCGGAGGGGCGGTACTGAGGGAGTGCTGCACTGTCGGAGGGGCAGTACTGAGGGAGCGCTGCACTGTCGGAGGGGCAGTACTGAGGGAGCGCCGCACTGTCGGAGGGGCAGTACTGAGGGAGCGCTGCACTGTCGGAGGTGCAGTACTGAGGGAGCGCCGCACTGTCGGAGGGGCGGTACTGAGGGAGTGCTGCACTGCTGGAGGTGCCGTCTTTCGGATGAGATGTTAAACCGAGGCCCTGTCTGCGCTCTCAGGTGGATGTAAAAGATCCCACGGCCACTATTGGAAGAAGAGCAGGGGAGCTCTCCCCGGTGTCCTGGCCAATATTTATCCCTCAATCAACATCACTAAAAACAGATGATCTGGTCATTATCACATTGCTGTTTGTGGGAGCTTGCTGTGCGCAAATTGGCTGCCGCGTTTCCCACATTACAACACTTCAAAAAAAGTACTTCATTGGCTGTAAAGCGCTTTGAGACGTCCGGTGGTCGTGAAAGGCGCTATAGAAATGCAAGTCTTTCTTTCTTACTGCCGAGCTCGTATTCTTGAATGCGGTACGAACGGTTCCCAGCCCTCCGGGATTGGCCTGGAGTCTCCAGGAATTGAAGATTGATCTCCGGGACACTGCTGTGAGCAACCCCGCCCAGGGAGTCAAATCATAGGGGCGTCAGTAAATTGTGGGGTTTTTCATTTTCTTTTAACATGTGCTTTATTAGTTGTCAGAATATTGGAGATTGTGGGGGGCGCGGGAAGGGGGAAAGGCTGCTTGACTGAGTGGGGCTGTTGTCGGGGGGAGGTCACGTGATGAAAACTCCAGGCATGCATCCAACCAGAGTTGGCAACCCGAGGTCGGAAGGAATGATGGAGGAAGGGAGAGCGTTACACGGGCTACGTCTCCAGAAGCTTATCCCTCCATTGCTTCACACATCAAAGGATCGAAAGAAGGTGGTTTGAAATAAAACGGAAACACAAGGGTTCCTCCCCCAAGCCTCCCCCTTACTTTTTTATGTTTCATTTCCTGCTTTTTTCTCAGTTCTGACGAAGGGTCTTCGACCTGAAACGTTAACTCTGTTTCTCTCTCCGCGGATGTTGCCTGGCCTGCTGAGTTTTTCCAGCGTTTTCTGTTGTTGTTTCAATTTTCCAGCATCCGCAGTATTTTGCTATCGGGAAAAATTCAGTTGGTTGCGCCTCCCGTTAGCGCCTTAAGAGGGCGCTAATGGGGCGTAAAGCAACTCGCGCCGGGGCGCGGCGATGTTTGCGCCGCTGGCGAAATTAACTAGACATTTTGCGGCGGCGCTAAACACTACCGCCACGATCTCCTGCGCCGGCAGATCGTGACGTCAGTCGAGTGCGCAACGCCCCGGTAGCGCCCCGGAGCGGATATTGAGTGGCGCCCCCTGCCTTACCGCCTGCCGCTAGCAACGACAGGTTGAGGAGAGCGTTTTGCAGTCAGGAAGGGACAGGGGGAGCGCTATTTAAAGGCGACCGCTTCCTGCCTTTTTTGTTGGTGACATTTTTGAACCACGCATTCTGAGAGAGAAAGAGAGAGAGAGACTTCTGGAGAGATTCAACGCTGTGTGAAGGAGTTTTGGATACTGAGCAGCACTTTGCAGGTTCATTTTGATTTGCCCTTCCTTGTATCGATTTAGAAGAGACTGTGGGGGCTGCATCGTTCTGGCCGTGTAAAACAAATTTTATATTTGTGTCATGTCAAATTTCTCCATTATGATAAAAATGAGTAGATTAGAAAGTTACTATCGGGTCTGCTTCCATCACCCTTTCAGGCAGCGCGTTCCAGATCATAACAACTCGCTGCGTAAAAGAATTTCTCTTCATCTCCGCCCACTGGCTTTGCTGATGATCTGACAGGAAAGGGTTCTCTTATCCACTCTGCAGCTTGTGCGTATCTTAAAGTGGGGGCTTTGGGAGGGGTAAGCATTCGACGTAAGACTGTCAGTGACACCCCATGGAGGTTGGGCAGAACACTGCAGGTGGCTCCTTGACAAGGAGTTGAAAGGATTAAGGATTCGTCTGATAATGGTCTATTTGTTGGGGGACCGATCCCACTGCTCTTACAAGGCTGTTCCAACTCACTTAAATTAAAGAGAGAGAGAGAGAGATGTGATAGATAATCACCCACTAGGTTGAATTCAAACAATGTTCCTGAAGTTGTACCATTGGAAGTGAAGCAAAATAGATAGAAATCCACTTCAAGAAATCGAATTCCCCATCCAAATAAAACAGTGAAACAGCCAAGGGAGAATCCTAGACCGAGATACCTTAGGATCAAAGGTCATAGGGGGAGAAATTCGGTATCGCCCCGCAATTATCGGCCGGGCGCAAAGTTTAGCGACTGGCGCTAATTATCGCCTCCGACTGCAAACTTGGCTCTATCGTCCCTGGAAGTGATTGGAGTGCTAAATCAGGCGCTGCACAACTGTCTTAAGGCGCAAAGGCCAAGGAGCGAGGCGCTACCTCAGAGCGCTGGCGAAGCTCATGTGATGTCAGTCAGCAATGGAACACACACACAATGGCGCCAGCCAGTTCTTAAAGGGGAGGGTTGATCTTGCTCTCCATCCACATCCTGCTCATTGCAGCCTTGAATCTTGGCCTGGAGAGACCTGTACATCAAATCTGCTGGAAAGAACAATGGAGAGACCCAGGGAAAGAGCTCAGAGTGCAGCCCCCACAGTCTCTTCTAAATCGATTCAAGGAAGGTCAAATCAAAATACCCAAAACACGGTGGCATAGTGGTTAGCACTGGTGCCTCACAGCGCCAGAGACCCGGGTTCGAATCTGGCCTTGGGTGACTGTCTGTGTGGAGTTTGCACATTCTCCCCGTGTCTGCGTGGGTTTCCTCCGGGTGCTCCGGTTTCCTCCCACAGTCCAAAGATGTGCGGGTTAGGTTGATTTGGCTATGATAAATTGACCCTTAGTGTTAGGGGGGGATTAAATATGTGGGGTTATGGGGATAGGATGGGATATGTTAGGGGGAATTAAATACATGGGGTTACGGGGGTAGGGTGGGATATGTGTACTGTGGGGATTAAAGCAGGGACAGGGTACTGGATTTGGATGATCAGCCATGATCGTATTGAATGGTGGAGCAGGCTCGATGGGCCGAATGGCCTACTCCTGCTCCTAGATTCTATGTTTCTATGTTTCACACAGCGTTGATTCTCTCCACAAATCTCTCTCTCTCTCAGAATGCGTG
Organism: Squalus acanthias; assembly: GCA_030390025.1. Classification (NCBI taxonomy): domain Eukaryota; kingdom Metazoa; phylum Chordata; class Chondrichthyes; order Squaliformes; family Squalidae; genus Squalus; species Squalus acanthias. Next base: position 2,618,696 of record JASTWF010000041.1, read on the forward strand.
GTGCAAAAATGTCACTGACAAAAAAAGGCAGGAAGCGGTCGCCTTTAAATAGCGCTCCCCCAGACCCTCCCCGACTGCAAAACGCTCCCCTCAACCTGTCGTTGCTAGCGGCAGGTGGTAAGGCAGGGGGCGCCACTCAATATCCGGTCTGGAGCACTACTGGGGTGTTGCACTCTCGACTGACATCATCATCTGCGGGCGCAGGAGATCGTGGCGGTAGTGTTTAGCGTCGCCGCAAAATGTCTGGTCAATTTTGCGAGCGGCGCAAACATCGCCACGCCCGGGCGCTAGTTGCTTTGCACTCCATTAGTGCCCTCGCTAACGGGAGGCGCAACGCAACCGAATTTTTCCCCCATAGAGTCATAACGGCACAGAAGGAGGCCATTCGGCCCATCGAGTCCGTGCCGGCTCTCTGTAGAGCAATCCAGTCAGTCCCATTCCCCCGCTCTATCCCCGTAGCCCTGCAAGTTTATTTCCCTCAAGTGCCTATCCAGTCTCCCCTTGGAAACATTGAGTGTCTCCGCTTCCACCACTTCCGTCGGCAGCGAGTTCCAGGTCCTCACCACTTGCTGCGTAAAAAAGTTTTCCCTCACATCCACCCCTGTATCTCTTGCCCAAAACCTTAAATCTGTGTCCCCTAGTCCTTGTACCATCAACTAGTGGGAACAGCCTTTCCCCGTCTAGCCTATCCAAACCCGTCATAATCTTGTACACTTCTATCAAATCACCCCTCAACCTCCTTTGCTCTAATGAAAACAAATCCAGCTTCTCCAATCTGTCCTTGTAGCTAAGATCCCCCATCCCCGGAACCATTCTGGTAAATCTCCTCTGCACCCTCTGAAGGGCCTTCACATCCTTCCGAAAGTGTGGCGACCAGAATTGGATGCAATGCTCCAGTTGTGGCCTAACCAGCGCTTTATAAAGGTTCAGCATAACTTTTCTATTTTTGTGCTCAATACCTCTATTTATGAAGCCCATTTGTTAACCACTCTCTCATTATCTCCCGCCACCTTCAGGGACCTATGCCCATTAACTCCCAGGTCCCTCTGTCCCTGCACACTCTTTAAAACTGTGCCATTAAGTGTATATTGTCTCTCCCTGTTCCTTCTGCCAAAATGCATCACCTCACACTTCTCTGTATTAAATTCCATCTGCCACTTGTCTGCCCATTCTGCTCGCCTTTCTATGTGCCCAGAACACCGAACACCAAACTGATGGAACACAACGCTATTTCTGTAAAACGTACTTTCAGATACCTTCATCGTCCAAACAGAAGAATCTGACAAGCACCAAAGATAAAGCCCATTGCTGTGAAAAACTTGAGTTGAAAGAAATGATCTGTGTCGTGTACAATGGTGCCTATAATTCTTTATGGCTGTGCTGTCGTCTCTCTCAGCGGTAGTGGAGCGCAGCACTGACAGGTGCGTCTCAGTTATTGAAGGACTCACCAACCTGTCCTCTGGAAACGCATCTTAATACAAACTGCACCAAACGGTGCGAAGAGTACATAAAGAGTGAAATACACTGCATTGTGAAGCTCTGACTCTCCAGAGGTGAAGAGGTCCCGTCAACGAAATAGCAGACGCTGTAGAAGCTAACATCGTCATCTCAAAGTCTGGGCAGAGAGCATGGGCCATCATTGCTCACAGGATGGATGGCATTTCGTCAAGCTGAAGACGACCATCTCTGGCAAGGCATCCCTCCGACAGCAACTCCGTACATTTATATAGCACCTTTAACATCCTAAGGGCCTCTCCCCTCCCTATCTCTGTGACCTCCTCCAGCTCTACAACCCTTCCGAGATCTCTGCGCTCCTCCAATTCTGGCCTGCTGCTTGTCCCACCATTGGCGGCCGTGCCTTCAGCTGCCTGGGGCCCTAAGCTCAGGAATTCCCTCCCTAAACCTCTCCGTCTCTCTCTCCCTTTAAGACGCTCCTTAAAACCTACCTCTAACAATCCTTATATCTCCTTATCCTGAGGTATGGAAAGTGGTCCACATTGTCCAAGGCCTCGTCATGGATTTTGATAATCGGGGGGCAGTACTGTGTGGAGGGGGCAGGTTGGTAGAGGACTTTTGTCTTACGGATGTTTAGTGTAAGGCCCGTGCTCTCATACGCTTCGGTGAAGGTGTTAACGATGGTTTGGAGTTCGACCTCCGAGTGTGCGCAGACGCAAGCGTCGTCTGCATACTGTAATTCGACGACAGAGGATGGGACGACCTTGGATTTGGATTGGAGGCGACATCGTCCGCATCATGGACGGGTCACATCTTCCGCATGCCCGATACGAGACTCCCAAAACAAGCGCTCTGCTCGGAGCTCCAACACAGCAAGAGAGCCCCAGGTGGGCAGAGGAAACGCTTCAAGGACACCCTCAAAGCCTCCTTGAAAAAGTGCAACATCCCCACCGACACCTGGGAATCCCTGGCCCAAGACCGCACAAAGTGGAGGAGAAGCATCCGGGAAGGCGCCGAATACCTCGAGTCTCTTCGCCGGGAGCAAGCGGAAGCCAAGCGCAAACAGCGGAAGGAGCGCACGTCAACCCAAGCACCCCATCCACCCGCCCCTTCAACCACCGTCTGCCCCACCTGTGACAGAGACTGTAGGTCCCGCATTGGACTCATCAGTCACCTGAGAACTCATTTTTAATGTGGAAGCAAGTCAGCCTCGGTTCCGAGGGACTGCCTAAGAAGATCTCCTTATGTGGCTCGATGTCAAATATTGTCTGATAATGCTCCCGTGAAGTGCCTTGCGACGTTTTACTGCGTTAATGTCGCTATATAAATGCAATTTGTTGCTGCTGTGAGGCACCTCAGAGGCGTAATCAGATGTAAACTGGGCACTGTGCCAAAGAAGGAGATACTGGGATGGGGAAAGAGGTGGGTTTTTAAGGAGGGTCTTAAAAGGAGAGGGAGGTGGAGAGGCGGAGGGAATTCACACGCACAGATATGTTCAGGCAGCTCACTGGGGCTGAAGGGTTGAGCAAATGGAGATAAAGCATTTCATACTGAGGAGAAATAAAAATACTTTTTGAAAGCTTAGAGGGAGCTGATTTGCCCAAAGTCCTACAAAAGTCAATGAACAGAATGACTAAACCCGCGACCTCTTCCACCTAGAAGGACAAGGGCAGCAGGCGCATGGGGAACACCACCACCTCCAAGTTTCTCTCCAAGTCACACACCATCCCGACTTGGAAATATATCGGCCGTTCCTTCATCGTCGCTGGGTCAAAATCCTGGAACTCCCTCCCTAACAGCACTGTGGGAGCACCTTCACCACACGGACTGCAGCGGTTCAAGGAGGCCGCTCACCACCACCTTCTCAAGGGCAATTAGGGATGGGCAATAAATGCTGGGCTTTGTCATCCCAGGAATGAATTTTTTATAAATCGGCTGTGGTGGTGATGTTAGAGGGATGAATGTTTGTCAGAACTCTGATAGAACCCCCCCTACTCTTGTTCCAATAGTGCCCTGGGATCCTTAATATCCACCTGAATTCGCTCAGCACTGCACTGGGAGAGTCAGCCTAGATTATGGGCTCAAGTCTCTGGTGTGGGGCTCGAACCCACGACCTTCTGACTTAGAGGTGAGAGAGTGCTACCCACTGAACCCCGGCTGACGATATAAAATCAATACAACTGTGCGTGCCAATTTCAGACTTCATACAGGGCCTTGGTGAGACCACAGCTGGAGTACTGTGCACAGTTTTGGTTTACCTAAGGAAGGATGTACTTGCCTGAGAGGGAGTGCAACAAAGGTTCACTAGATTGATTCCTGGGATGAGAGGGCTGTCCTGTGAGAGGAGACTGAGTAGAATGGGCCTATACTCTCTGGAGTTTAGAAGAATGAGAGGTGATCTCGCTGAAACGTATAAAATTCTTACATGGCTTGACAGGGTAGATGCTCAGAGGTTGTTCCCCCTGGCTGGAGTGTCTAGAACTAGGGGGCACAGTCTCAGGATAAGGGGTGGGCCATTTAAGACCGAGATGAGGATGAATTTCTTCACTGAGGGTGGTGAATCTTTGGAATTCTCTGCCCCAGAGGGCTGTGAATGCTGAGTCGTTGAGTATGTTCTCTGTCTATATATGTTTTGCCGATTCGTATTCCTTCACTTCACCTGACGAAGGAGCAGCAGCTCCGAAAGCTCGTGATTTCAAATAAAACTGTTGGACTATAACCTGGTGTTGTGCGACTTCTCATTTTTGTCCACCCCAGTCCAACACCGGCATCTCCGCATCATGGAGTATATTCAAGGCTGAGATCGATAGATTTTTGGACTCGAGGGGAATCAAGGGATATGGAGATCGGGCGGGAAAGTGGAGTTGAGGTCGAAGATCAGCCTTGATCTTATTGAATGGCGGAGCAGGCTCGAGGGGCCGTATGGCCGCCTCCTGCTCCTAATTCTTGTTTCTTATGCAACAGAAGCAAAACAATCTTAAGAAAGAAAGACAGCCACTTAATGCTGGGGACTTCTGGTCTAGAGGCTGAAACAGACAATCAATTCCAATCCGCACAGCGCGCTCACCAGATATTAATTAAACTCGGAGGCCTGAGGCACGGTTTAGTTAATTGGATCTGGAGGCTTACCTCAGGAGCAGAAAAAGGCATCCCGCATTGCACGGTGTAAAATAACAGATCCCCGGACTTGGAGCGAGGAACGGCAGAGCGGATCGGACAACACAACACGAAATGTATTCGTTACTGTCTAACACAGACTTGCAGATACATTCGCTGCGTCTCACTTACGATTAAGGCAGCTACCATGCACAGGTTAATTATAGAATCAGACAGCACAGAAGGAGGCCATTCGGCCCATCGTGCCTGTGCCGGCTCTTTGAAAGAGCTCTCCAATTCGCCCCACTCCCCCCTGCTCTTTCCCCACAGCCCTGCAAATTTCTCCCCTTCAAGTATTTATCCAATTCCCCTTTTGAAAGTTACTATTGAATCTGCTTCCACCGCCCTTTCAGGCAGCGCGTTCCAGATCACAACCACTCGCTGCGTAAAAAAAAAAATTCTCCTCATCTCCCCCCTGGCATTTTAGCCAATTATCTTCAATCTGGTTCCGTTTTTTTATTCATTCATGGGATGTGGGCGTCGCTGGCGAGGCCCAACATTTATTGCCCATCCCTAATTGCCCCTCGAGAAGGTGGTGGTGAGCCGCCTTCTTGAGCTGCTGCAGTCCGTGTGGTGAAGGTGCTCCCACAGTGCTGCTGGGGAGGGAGTTCCAGGATTTTGACCCAGCGACGATGGAGGAACAACAATATATTTCCAAGTCGGGATGGTATGTTGCTTGGAGGGGAACTTGGAGGTGGTGGTGTTCCCAGGCGCCTGCTGCCCTCGTCCTTCTAGGTGGTGGAGGTCGCGGGTTTGGGAGGTGCTGCCGAAGAGCCTCCTGCCAGTGGGAACAGTTTCTCCTTCTTTACTCTATCAAAACCCTTCGTGATTTTGAACACCTCTATTAAATCTCCTCTTAACCTTCGCTGCTCCGAGGAGAACAACCCCAGCTTCTCTAGCTCGACAATATGGCGACAAGGGATGGGGACCAGGTGGTGCAATTTGAGCAATGAGAGCAAAGTTTGAATCAAGGTCAAATTGGTGAGATGAATGTTTCCTCTCTGCTGGCCATAAGGCCTCTACATTGGGGAAGTCCCAACCCAGCTCCTTCCACAGCCCTTAAACTGACACAGATGGACACAATGGCTGGCTGAGCTGGGGAATGTAAATGTCACCCTGGATCAGTGTGGGGAGGCGTGCTCCAGGGAGGGAACTGAGGCACACTGGGACAGAATGGAGGTACGTTTAATCGGCACCTAGCGTGGGAGTGCTTCATGTTGATAAAGGATGAAAAAACAGGCACAAATTGGAAGATAAAGAATGAACTTGGATTTCTACAGCGCCTTTCACAACCTCAAGACGTCCAACAGCCAATGAAGTACTTTTTTTGAAGTGTTGTCACTGTTGTAATGTAGGAAACGCGGCAGCCAATTTGCGCACAGCAAGCTCCCACAAACAGCAATGTGATAATGAGCAGATCATCTGTTTTTAAGTGATTTTGATTGAGGGATAAATAGAGTCATAGATTCATAGAGTTATACAGCACAGAAAGAGGCCCTTCGGCCCATCGTGTCCGCGCCGGCCATCAAGCCCTCTCTATATTGGTCCCAGGACACCGGGGAGAGCTCCCTTGCTCTTCATTGAAATATTGGCCGTGGGATCATTTGCATCCACGGGGCCGCGGTTTAACGTCTCATCTGAAAGACGGCGTCTCCGACAGTGCGGCGCTCCCTCAGTACTGCCCCTCCGACAGTGCGGAGCTCCCTCAGTACTGACCCTCCGACAGTGCAGCGCTCCCTCAGTACTGCCCCTCCGACAGTGCGGCGCTCCCTCAGTACTGCCCCTCCGACAGTGCGGCGCTCCCTCAGTACTGCCCCTCCGACAGTGCGGCGCTCCCTCAGTACTGCCCCTCCAACAGTGCGGCCCTCCCTCAGTGCGGCCCTCCCTCAGTACTGCCCCTCCGACAGTGCGGTGCTCCCTCAGTACTGCCCCTCCGACAGTGCGGCGCTCTCTCAGTACTGCCCCTCCGACAGTGCGGCGCTCTCTCAGTACTGCATCTCCGACAGTGCGGGGCTCTCTCAGTACTGCCCCTCCGACAGTGCGGCGCTCCCTCAGTACTGCCCCTCCGACAGTGCGGCGCTCCCTCAGTACTGCCCCTCCGACAGTGCGGCGCTCCCTCAGTACCGCCCCTCCGACAGTGCGGCGCTCCCTCAGTACTGGCACTGGGAGTGTCGGCCTGGATTATGGGGCTCAAGTCTCTGGAGTGGGGTTCGAACCCACGACCTTCTGACTGGAGGGGAGAGTGCGGCCCACTGAGCCTCCGCTGTCATCTTGGAACGTAGGGAAGTGGTGGAGGCCCAGAGGCGACCTTTTGGGTCACAAGAGAAACTGCACCGAGGTGGGGAAACGAGAGTCAAAGAGCAAAGATAACCTCGGCATGTTTCGTTATGGCCGCATGGTGTGACCCGAGTCATAAAGTGGTCAACGGGAAATTTAGATTGCGGTAATCCATTTGTACAGGGCACCTCGATAGAAGAGACACCTCAGCCCAGGGCCGCACTTCAGCTTAGCAATAAATGCCAAATGGCAGCAGCGTTTGTGATGAGCCATTTCTCCCCTGAGCCGCTGCTCATGAAAAGGTCGCATTTTCCACTTTGCGAGCAGGAAGCCGTTCATCCTGAGAGAGCCACCAACGTGCCCCATAGCAAGACCCGTCTCCATCCCTTCTCCACATGGTGCCCAGAATCCAAACAACCAAGAAGAGAATCCCTGCCCGGGGTCCCGCCGCAAGGCGTCCAAGCAGAATCGATCGCTCTCCTCACTCCAGTCCCTCGCAGCTCACAGATTTCCAGGCTCGTCTTCCCAGCCTTCGGGGCTCGGCAAGGTCATCAGGTTCCTGCCCATCCATCATCAGATATCTGTACTTTTCCGCATTTGTTCACCAGCAGCACCTTCCAGCTGTCGCTCTATATGAATAATAAATGTTATCTGCAATGACAGCGCTATTTCCTTTGGCTACTGGTATAACGGAAAATGTATCTGCGTTATCAACAGAGCTAGTGCGGATGGAGACTGGGGGGGGGGGTGAGGGTCTTTGAGAGAGCGGCAATATTTGCAGAAAAGTTTGAAAGCCACTGCTTTAGCCAACCAATCGTGGATCACCGCATTCCGAGTAACTGGGAGAAACTGTTGGTACCTTTTGTCTGTATTAGTTTATTGGCCTGAGACCCTTATTTCTGAGTCATGTGGAATAGCAACAGGTTGACCCGGATGAACAGTCTGCCACAGTCACCGGGCATCACAAGTGCCAAGGGTGAAGCCCAAAACTCGCTCAAAATGGACAACCTGAAGTTTCGTGCACAACTTGGTTCAATGGCCTCAGCTGCCTGCTTCAATCAAAAATATCTCCGGGCTGGACGGACCCAATGGCCCCCTTCTGTGCTGTAATCGTTCGATGATTCTCTGACCTTCTGCCTTTGACGGCCACTTTACTTACAGGGAAATGCAGTCCTACATCAATGGGCTTTGTCTTTTCACAACTTCGAAGGAGCCGAGAGATGCTTCTGTGAGGAAGCTTGCCTTATAAGTCAGGCTGGAGTCAGTACTGAGCTACTGATTCCAACGCAGCGCGGCACCGTGTCAGAGCTTGCACCCACGTCCACGGATCTAGTTATGATGAAGGGAGTCTTTGTTGTTCTGAATGTGAAAGCAAGAGAACAGGAAAGTTCATCATTCCTGTAACCTACTGCTCAATTAACTGTTTTATTGGAATGAATCATCTGCTGGTTTACCGCCCTTGCCAGGTGAGACGCAGGATGATATGTGTCTGAGGACCAAGGACAACTTCGCAGTGCTGCTGAAGAAAGAAACAAAGAACTTGTATTTCTATCGCGCCTTTCACGACCTTGGGTTGTCCCAAAGCGCTTTACAGCCAATGAAGTACTGTTTGAAGTGTGGTCACTGTTGTAATGCAGGAAACACGGCAGCCAATTTACACACAGCAAGCTCCCACAAACAGCAATGTGATAATGACCAGATAATCTGCTTTTAGTGATGTTGGTTGAAGGATAAATATTGGCCCAGGACACCAGAGAGAACTCCCCCCTGCTCTTCTTCCAGTAGTGGCCATGGGATCTTTTAGCTCCACCTTAGAGGGAAGACGGAGCCTCGGTTTAATGTCTCATCCGAAAGACGGCACCTCCGACAGTGCAGCACTCCCTCAGTACTGCCCCTCCGACAATGCGGTGCTTCCTCAGTACTGCCCCACCGACAGTGCGGCGCTCCCTCAGTACTGCCCCTCCGACAGTGCAGCACTCCCTCAGTACTGCCCCTCCGACAGTGCAGCGCTCCCTCAGTACTGCCCCTCCGACAGTGCGGCGCTCCCTCAGTGCTGCCCCTCCGACAGTGCGGCTCGCCCTCAGTACTGCCCCTCCGACAGTGCGGCGCTCCCTCAGTACTGCCCCTCCGACAGTGCAACGCTGCCTCAGTACTGACCCTCCGACAGTGCGGCGCTCCCTCAGTACTGCCCCTCCGACAGTGCGGCGCTCCCTCAGTACTGCCCCTCCGACAGTGCGGCGCTCCCTCAGTACTGCCCCTCCGACAGTGCGGCGCTCCCTCAGTACTGCCCCTCCGACAGTGCGGCGCTCCCTCAGTACTGCCCCTCCGACAGTGTGACGCTCCCTCAATACCGCCCCTCCGACAGTGCGGTGCTCCCTCAGTACCGCCCCTCCGACAGTGTGGCGCTCCCTCAATACCGCCCCTCCGACAGTGCGGCGCTCCCTCAGTACTGCCCCTCCGACAGTGCGGCGCTCCCTCAATACCGCCCCTCCGACAGTGCGGTGCTCCCTCAGTACTGCCCCTCCGACAGTGCGGCGCTCCCTCAGTACTACCCCTCCGACAGTGCGGCGCTCCCTCAATACTGCCCCTCCAACAGTGCGGCACTCCCTCAGTACTGGCCCTCCGACAGTGCGGCGCTCCCTCAGTACTGCCCCTCCGACAGTGCGGCGCTCCCTCAGTACTGCCCCTCCGACAGTGCGGCGCTCCCTCAGTACTGGCCCTCCGACAGTGCGGCGCTCCCTCAGTACCGCCTCTCCGACAGTGCGGCGCTCCCTCAGTACTGCCTCTCCGACAGTGCGGCGCTCCCTCAGTACCGCCCCTCCGACAGTGCGGCGCTCCCTCAGTACTGCCCCTCTGACAGTGCGGCGCTCCCTCAGTACTGCCCCTCCGACAGTGCGGCTCTCCCTCAGTACTGCCCCTCTGACAGTGCGGCGCTCCCTCAGTACTGCCCCTGTGACAGTGCGGCGCTCCCTCAGTACTGCACCGGGAGTGTCGGTCTGGATTATGGGCTCAAGTCTCTGGAGTGGGACTACGAACCCACGACCTTCTGACTCGGAGGTGGGAGCGCCGCCCAGAGCCACGGCTGACACCTAATAAGATCGAGAGCGCGCACGCCAAGATACGTGGGTTCCGTGCAGCAGTGGTTGGAGGAACGTGGAATACCACAGAGGGATCGGTGATCTGAGGCAGAATCCGTGTGGAATGAGACAGAGTTGGAGGCAGGTGATGGAAAGCAGGTCTTTCCAAAACAGACGATCAAAAGCACAAAGGGATAGCGATAGACGTGAACAGACTAAAAGAGACAAATCACATCGAAGAGTCAATAATATTTTGAAGCTTGTTGTCCTTACTACCTGAAAGGGTTCACAGTAGAAACAGTGACTCCTTCCTTCTCTCCACACATGCTGCCTGACCTGCTGAGCATTTCCAACTTGTTTTGAACCGAATATCTAGCATCAAACCCAAAAGTGTGACAGCACCTTCTTCCTCTATGCAGGCCAAAGACCCCATCCATCCACAAACAGTACGCGGGAAGCTGAATGAGCCAGCTAATATAAGCAACAGAGCACTTTCAAAAGAGACTCGGGCCTTTGCAAGCCCGATTCATTCGAACCTCCTCAAAGAATTGCCGCAGTTTAGTGAGGCATGGCCCGTGGCTTCTGAATCCATGCTGACCGCTTCTTACGGCCCGTGTGCCTTGTGACAGCTTCATCAACTAGTTAGCTCACTCGGGCAGTGGCTGCATAAGTGCAATCCCACTGTAACTGGTAAGACGGAAGGAAGTAAAGACTTGCATTTGTATAGCGCCTTTCGCCACCTCAGGGCATCCCAAAGCGCTTCACAGCCAATGAAATGGGAAGAGGAGAGGAGGAGTACATCGATTCGAGGTGTTTAAGATGATTAAAGGGTTCGGTAGGGTAGATAGAGAGAAACTATTTCCTCTGGTTGCGGGGGGGGGGGGAGTCCAGAACAAGGGGGCATAAACTTAAAATTAGAGCCAGGCCGTTCATAGAATCACAGACGGAATCATAGAACGATACAGCACAGAAAGAGGCCATGCGGTCCATCGTGCCTGTGCTGGCTCTTTGGTCGAGCTCTCCAATTAGTCACACCCCCCCCTGGGATGTGGGCGTCGCTGGCAAGACCAACAGTTATTGCCCGTCCCTAGTTGCCCTGAGAAGGTGGTGGCGAGCCGCCTTCTTGAACAGCTGCAGTCCGTGCGGTTTTGATACAACTGAGTGGCTTGCGAGGCCATTCCAGAGGGCAGTTAAGAGTCAACCACGGTGCTGCACAACCCCATTTCCCCGTAGCCCAGTATATTTTTCCCTTCAAGTATTTATCCAATTCTCTTTTGAATGTTCCACCGCCCTTTCAGGCAGCGCGTTCCAGATCACAACAACTCGCTGGGTAAAAAAATGTTTCCTCATCTCCCCTCTGGATTTTTTGCCAATTATCTTCAATCTGTGTCTTCTGGTTACCGACCCTCCTGCCACTGGAACCAGTCCCTCCTTATTTACTCTACCAAAACCCTTCATGATTTTGTACACCTCTATCAAGTCTTCTCTTAGCCTTCTCTGCTCTAAGGAGAACAACCCCAGCTTCTCCAGTCTCTCCACATAACTGAAGTCCCTCACCCTGGTATTATTCTGGTCAATCTCCTCTGCGCCCTCTCCAAGGCCTTGACATCCTTCCTAAAGTGTTCTCTAATTTGCTCCTGAGCTCCTGAACCTCTCACTGCAGGACCTCAACCCTTTTCCTTCCAATGTCATTGGTTCCCACATGGACCATGACTTATGGCTGTTGCCCTCCCCTCTCAAGATGTTCTGCCCCCTCTCAGTGATGTCCTTTACCCTGGCACCAAGGGAGGCAGCACACTAGGCGGGACTCACGTGGCAGCTGCAGAAACGCCTGTCTGTCCCCCTGACTATCGAATCCCCCTATGACCACTGCATTTCGACACTTTGCTGTGCTCCCCTGTGCTGTGGGTGTGCTCTAGGCTGCACTCCCCCGAGGTGTCGTCACCCTCACCGGTATTCAGCGCTGAAAACCGGTTCGAGAGCGGCACACTCCCAGAGGATTCCTGCCCTGCCTGCCTCTTCCTACCCTGACAGATGGCCACCCACTTACTATTCTCCTCAACTCTCCGAACAGTTCAGTGCACCCAGCTCTGTGTGCATCAGGTATCCCTCTGGGTGATGTCAGGAAGCACTACCGCACACATTGGGTCGTGGCAATCTGGAACCCTCGCCCCCCAAAAAGCTGGGGGTCAATTGTAAATTTCACAACTAAGATCGATAGGAGAAATTCGGTATCGCCCCATTTGGGGCACAATTATCGGCCGGGCGCAAAGATTAGCGCCTGGCGCTAATTATCGCCTCCGACTGCAAACTTGGCTTTTATCGCCCCTGGAGGTGATTGGAGCGCTAAATCAGGCGCTTCACACCTGTCTTAAGGCGCAAAGGCCGAGGAGCGAGGCGCTACCTCAGAGCGCTGGCGAAGCTCATGTGATGTCAGTCAGCAATGGAACACAGACACAATGGCGCCAGCCAGTTCTTAAAGGGGAGTTCCATCCACATCCTGCTCATTGCAGCCTTGAATCTCGGCCTGGAGAGACCTGTCCATCAAATCTGCTGGAAAGAACAATGGAGAGGCCCAGGCAAAGAGCTCAGAGTGCAGCCCCCACAGTCTGTTCTAAATCGATACAAGGAAGGGCAAATCAAAATGAACCTGCAAAGTGCTGCTCAGTACCCAAAACTCCTTCACACAGCGTTGAATCTCTCCAGAAGTCTCTCTCTCTCTCTCAAAATGCGTGGTGCAAAAATGTCACCAACAATAAAAGGCAGGAAGCGGTCGCCTTTAAATAGCGCTCCCCCTGTCCCTTCCTGACTGCAAAACGCTCCCCTCAACCTGTCGTTGCTAGCGGCAGGCGGTAAGGCAGGGGACGCCACTCAATATCCGCTCCGGGGCGCTACCGGGGCGTTGCGCACTCGACTGACGTCACAATCTGCCGGCGCAGGAGATCGTGGCGGTAGTGTTTAGCGCCGCCGCAAAATGTCTCGTTAATTTCGCGAGCGGCGCAAACATCGCCGCGCCCGGGCGCTAGTTGCTTTGCGCCCCATTAGCGCCCTCTTAAGGCGCTAACGGGAGGCGCAAAGCAACCGAATTTTTCCCCCATAGATTTTGATCAGGTATTGAGGGTATTGAGGGATACGGAAGCAAGGTAGACGGAGTTAAGATACGGCTCAGCCGTGATCTGATTGAATGGCGGGACAGGCTCGAGGGGCTGAATGGCCTCCTCCTGTTCCTATATTCCTGCCGCGGTCTGAAGATCTGGGAGCTTTTTGATTTTGAAGGTAAAAAATGGGAATGCTTCCCCAGAAAATTCAGACCGGGAAACTGACAAGCAGCTGTGGATCTGAAGGACAAGCAGCTTTATGTTGGCTTTGGGAGCGATGTGTGTTCTGTGTAAAGAGAGTCTATTGTCGACAAAAGGCTCCATTTGGCACCAATCAGCAGCAAGGGTGATTACAAAGTGCCTGCCTGTAGACTTTGCTTTGCTCAGCCTATTATTTAGGCTTATTAAAATTCCCCCTTCAAGGCAGCACACTGCCAGCTCCGAGCAAGTCTTTCGCTTGTGAAGAAATGTGCGCTTCCTTGTGAATCAAGGGGACAAGGGAGGGAAAATGAAAGGGGTGTGGATGAAAGCATTAAAAGACTTGCATTTCTACAGTGTCAGTTCGAAGCGCTTTACAGCCAGTGTAGTCACTGTTGTAATGTGGGAAACGCTGCAGCCAATTTGCGCACAGCAAGCTCCCACAAACAGCAATGTGAAAAATGACCCAGTTAAGCTGTATATTAATGATATTGGTTGAGGGATAAATCTTTGCCAGGACACTGGGGACAAATCCCTTAGACATAGACATAGCATAGACATAGAAGATAGGAGCAGGAGTAGGCCATTCGGCCCCTCGAGCCTGCTCCGCCATTCGATGAGATCATGGCTGATCATCCAAACTCAGTACCCTGTCCCTGCCTTCTCCCCATATCCCTTGATACCTTTAGCTTTAAGAAATATATCTAACTCATTCTTGAATATATTTAATGACTTGGCCTCAACTACCTTCTGTGGTAGAGAATTCCACAGGTTCACCAGTCTCTGGATGAAGAAATTCTTCCTCATTTCTGTCCTAAATGGCTTACCCCTTATCCTTAGATTATGACCCCTGGTTCTGGACTCTCCGACCATCGGGAACATTCTTCCTGCATCTAGTTTGTCCAGACCTGTCAGAATTTTATATGTTTCGATGAGATCCCCTCTCATTCTTCTATACTCCAATGAGTATAAGCCCAACCGACCCAATCTCTCCTCATATGTCATTCCTGCCATCCCAGGTATCATCCCTTGCTCCAGGATACAATCTTTGCATGTATCCCGATTCTTGGCAAGGTAAAGATTTAATTGGGAGGCTCTGGCCTCTTGAGCATCCCCCGACTTTAATCGCTCCACCATTGGCGGCCGTGCCTTCAGCTGCCTGGGCCCTAAGCTCTGGAATTTCCTCCCTAAACCTCTCCGCCTCTCTCTCCTCCTTTAAGACGCTCCTTAAACCCGACCTCTTTGACAAAGCTTTTGGTCGCCTGTCCCTAATATCTCCTTATGTGGCTCGGTGTCAATTCTTGATAACGCTCCTGTGAAGCGCCTTGGGACGGTTACGATGTTAAAGGCGCTGTGTAAATGCAAGGTGTTGCTGTTATCGGGCAAGAGTAGAATCATAGAAAGTTACAGCACAGAAGGAGGCCATTCGGCCCGATGTGCCTGTGCGGGTCAGTGGTTGTCAGTGGAGACCTGGATAGAGTCCAATAGCTTCAGCGGTCTCACTCAGTGTAGACAGCCCAGCGAAGCTCGTGCTGCCTGCTTATTTCTGGTTTCGAGGAGTTGTCATGGTAACTTTGTTTAAAACTGTGTTGAGAAGGGTTCACGACTGAAGGAAACACATCAAAGTTCTCTTTCATTGCTGAAGGATAGACGTTTAGTCAACAATTTCTGCCTCGTGCTTATAAACAGCATCTGCAGCGGAATTCACCGACCAAGGCTATCGTCAACTCATTGTGCTCCAGGGAGCCTCGCACAAGTTCTGCCTCACAACCCACCTTCACTGGGATTTGACAATCAACTGGCAGTTCATAGAATCACACAGCACAGGAGGAGGCCATTCGGCCCATCGTGCCTGTGCCGGCTCTTTGAAAGAGCTCTCCAATTAGTCCCGCTCCCCCCTGCCCTTTCCCCATAGCCCTGCAAATTTATCCAATTCACCTTTTGAAAGTTCCCATTGAATCTGCTTCCACCGCCCTTTCAGGCAGCGCATTCCAGATCACAACAACTCGCTGTTGTCACTTTGTCATTATCACCTACTTTGCTTCAACAACAACAACTTGCATTTATATAGCGCCTTAAACGTAGTAAAACGTCCCGAGGGGCTTCACAGGAGCGTAAACAGACAGAATTTGGCACCGAGCCACATAAGGAGATATTAGGACAAGTGATCAAAAGCTTGGTCAAAGAGGTGGGTTTTAAGGAGCATCTTAAAGGAGGAGAGAGAGGCGGAGAGGTTTAGGGAGGGAATTCCAGAGCTTAGGGCCCCAGGCAGCTGAAGGCACGGCCGCCAATGGTGGAGCGATTATAATCGGGGGGATGCTCAAGAGGCCAGAATTGGAGGAGCGCAGAGATCTCGGGGGGTTGTGGGTCCAAAGGAGATTACAGAGACAGGAAGGGGCGAGGGCCATTGATGGATTTAAACACAAGGATGAGAATTTTAAAATCGAGGCGTTGCCAGACCGGGAACCAATGTAGGTCAGCGAGCACAGGGGGTGATGGGTGAACGGGACTCGGTGCGAGTTAGGACACGGGGGCAGCAGAGTTTTGGATGAGCTGAAGTTTGCTTCAGTGTCAGAGTAGGGTTCCCAGCCTGCAGGATTGGCCTGGAGTCTCCAGGAATGGAAGATTAACCTCCAGGACACTGCTGTGAGCAACACACAGGGAGAAAAATCACAGGAAGCATTGGAAAAGATTTGTGTGTTTTTTTTTTCCATTTTTCTTGAACACGTTTGTTTATTGGTTTGAAAATATTGGAGATCGGAGAAAAGGCTGTTTGACTGATAGTCAATATTCATCCAATCAGGTAATGAAGAGTCTGTGCCTTTGCCGATTGGCCATGGGAAGGCGGGGTGCCGCGAGGATGGGCATGTCGGGCAGCCAATGGTGGCATGTGATGACAGCTCCAAAAATACCTCCAATCAGGACTGGCAGCCCTAGTGGCACCAAAGTGACTTCTGGGGCTCCGAGACTCGCGGGTTTATAACTGGAGCAGAAGGCCATTGAAATCCAAGCGGATCCCAGTACCTCTTCCCTGCCCTTTAGAATCAACGCAGATTGTGGTTTGGACGCGGTTAACTTATTGATCGTTCCTCAGACCGTGTCTTGGCCTACTTTTGGATCTCGTTAGCCCTGCCGCTGCAGCTGTGCGTCTTGAAACAAAGAGAGCTCAAGTTCTCTGCGTTGAGGATTGAGGGAGATCGCGTTCGTCTCAGAACCTAGGAACAGGAGGAGGCCAGTCAGCCCCTCGAGCCTGCTCCACCTTCAATCAGATCACGGCTGATCTGTACCTTAACTCCGTCTACCCGCCTTGGTTCCGTATCCCTTAATACCCTTACCCAGCAAAAATCGATCAATCTCAGTCCTGAAATTTCCAATTGACCCCCAGCCTCAACAGCTTTTTGGGGGAGAGAGTTCCAGATTTCCACCACCCTTTGTGTGAAGAAGTGCTTCCTGACATCACCCCTGAATGGCCTGGCTCTAATTTTAAGGTGACGCCCCCTTGTTCTGGACTCCCCCCACCAGAGGAAATAGTTTCTCTCTCTGTCTACCCTATCGAATCCTTTAATCATCTTAAACACCGCAATTAGATCGCCCCTTAATCTTCTAAACTCGGGGAAATACAAGCCTAGTCTGTGCCTAACCTGATTTAACCCTTTTTACCCCCGGTATCATTCTGGTGAATCTGCGCTGCCCCCTCTCCGAGGCCAGCATATCCTTCACACAACTGAACGCAGCGACTCCAGATGATCCAGAGAGCTACCTTTGATGGTTGGTATGAGCCTTGTTGCTGAGCTTGGAACAGGTTTCCTGTTTTTGAATCGTGGATTAGTATACAGCACCAGTAAATCTCATGGGTATCAGTCAGTGACATTCAAAAGCATATCTTTAATGTAGGTACGAGTGTCAACCATCAGCAGAGGATCCTCCAGATGGAAAGCATCTGCCAACTGAAAGCAAAGACAAGCTGGCAATAAAATTGGGAACAGATATTGTTGACAAGTTGGGATGTCAAAAAATGATTGAGCAAATAAAGCTTTGCAAAAAAAAACCTCATTTTCTTTCTGTGAAAATGTGCATTATCTTAATGTGGAATAAACAGTCAACAATAAAACAGGAAAAAGAGCTTCCACCAGTACTACCAACAGCTGGAAAATGAGAATTAGTTCTCCCCGGTGTCCCGGGCCCAATATTTATCCCTCAACCAACAGCACTAAAAAAAACAGACGATCTGGTCATTGCTGTTTGTGGGAGCTTGCTGTGCGCAATTTTGGCTGCCGCGTTTCCTACATTACAACAGCGACCACACTTGAAAGAGTGCTTCATTGGCTGTGAAGCACTTTGGGACGTCCGGTGGTGGTGAAAGGCGCTGTAGCCAATTTCGTATCCGGGCTGCCGCTGCCCCTTTTAATCCCACGGTCTTCAACTTTGCAAAATATAAACGCGAGTCTTCAATTTCTTTTTAGAAGTACCCATGGGTAAAACCTTGCACACGGGGTGAAAATTGTTGATCGCCAAGTGGAGGACAGGGTAATCAAACCGTCTGGTTTACATTCTTCCTCCGGCTGGCTGTGCAGCCGAGATAGTCAACTCGTCCCACCAGAAACTCGCGGGGGGCGAATCAGTCCTCTACTACTATAGTCCGTCAACTCCCGTGTACCTCTCACCTCCTGACTCCCCAAACCCTTTCCACCATCTACAAGGCACAAGTCAGGAGTGTGATGGAATACTCTCCACTTGCCTGGATGAGTGCAGCTCCAACAACACTCAAGAAGCTCGACACCATCCAGGACAAAGCAGCCTGCTTGATTGGCACCCCATCCACCACCTTAAACATTCACTCCCTCCACCACCGGCGCACCGTGGCTGCAGTGTGTACCATCTACAAGATGCACTGCAGCAACTGGCCAAGGCTTCTTCGGCAGCACCTCCCAAACCCGCGACCTCTTCCACCTAGAAGGACAAGGGCAGCAGGCGCACGGGAACACCACCACCTCCAAGTTCCCCTCCCAGTCACACACCATCCTGACTTGGAAATATATCGGCCGTTCCTTCATCGTCGCTGGGTCAAAATCCTGGAACTCCCTCCCTAACAGCACTGTGGGAGCACCTTCACCACACGGACTGCAGCGGTTCAAGAAGGCGGCTCACCACCACCTTCTCGAGGGGAATTAGGAATGGGCAATAAATGCTGGGCCTAGCCAGCGATGCCCAGATCCCATAAACGAATCAAAAAAAACACCCCCTTGACCACCATTCAAACACTTCACATGTTCAAGCCAGCAAAGAGATTACAAGAATTTCTTCCAATTCCATTTATAATTAGCCGCCGGACAACTTGTTTTGAGAGCGAGGGAGGATTAAGGAACTGAACTCACTCAACTGTTGGATGAGGGAGATGGTTGCAGGGAAAGCATAGATTTTACAAACGCGCAGATTTTTTATGAATGTCTATTTTAATTAAAAATAATTTCTCACCCAGGGAGCGAAAGGCATGCGAGTGGAATGATGGAGAGAAATCTCGAAATACGAGGATTACCTGGGAGAAAGGACAGGGAGAGGCGGAGGAAGCAGCGATCAAGGTTTACAAAACACACAGGAAAGCGACGATCAAGGGGGATCCGACATGCGGCCACAGAATTGGGAAAACAAGTCAACAGAACGTGGGCTCAAGAAGGAGAAAGAGCTGTGTTCGCCGTGGCTCAGTGGGTAGCACGCTCGCCTCTGACTCAGAAGGTTGTGAGTTCAAGTCCCACTCCAGGGATTTGTAGTGCAAAAATCTAAGCTGACACTCCAGTGGCAGCGCCGGGGGTGCTGTCCCTCAGATGAAGTGTTAAACCGAGGCCCCGTCTGCCCTCTCAGGTGGACGTAAAAGATCCCATGGCCACTATTTCGATAGAAGAGCAGGGGAGTTATCCCCGGTCTCACGGCCAATGGTTTATCCCTCAATCAACATAACAAAAGCTCTGCTCTAAGGAGAACAATCTCAGCTTCTCCAGTCTCTTCACCTAACAGAAGTCCCTCATCTCTGGCACCATTCTGGTCAATCTCCTCTGCACCCTCTCCAAGGCCTTGACATCCTTCCTAAAGTGCGGTGCCCAGAACTGGACTCAATACTCCAGCTGGGGCCCAACTAGTGATTTACACAAAAGGTTTAGTATAACTCCCTTGAATTTGTACCCTATGCCGAGGCATAAGAGCAGGGAGGTTAGGCTTGAA
This sequence comes from Squalus acanthias, assembly GCA_030390025.1. Taxonomy (NCBI): domain Eukaryota; kingdom Metazoa; phylum Chordata; class Chondrichthyes; order Squaliformes; family Squalidae; genus Squalus; species Squalus acanthias. The sequence continues at coordinate 2,638,173 of JASTWF010000041.1, forward strand.
CTGTATAAAACGCTAGTTAGGCCTCAGCTAGAGTACTGCGTGCAGTTCTGGGCACCACATTACAGGAAAGATGTGATTGCACTAGAGGGGGAGATTTACAAGGATGTTGCCTGGGCTGGGGAATTTTAGCTATGAGGAAAGATTGGAGAGGCTGGGGTTGTTTTCTTTGGAACAGAGGAGGCTGAGGGGAGATTTAATTGAGGTGCATAAAATTATGAGGGGTCTAGATAGAGTGGAAGGATTACAGGGGAGTTGAGGAGAACTTTTTTCACCCAGAGGGTGGTGGGGGTCTGGAACTCACTGCCTGAAAGGGTGGGAGAGGCAGAAACCCTCATCGCATTCAAACAGTACTTGGATATGCGCTTGAAGTGCTGTAACCTACAGGGCTACGGACCAAGAGCAGGAAAGTGGGATTAGGCTGGAGAGCTCTTTGTCGGCCGGCACGGACAAGATGGGCCGAATGGCCTCCTTCTGTGCTGTAAATTTCTATGATTCTAAGCCTCTGCTTATAAAGCCAAGAATCCCATATGCTTTTTTTTTTAACAGCCTTCTCAACCTGTCCTGCCACCTTCAAAGATTGGAGCAGTTCCATGCTTTAAAGTTAGCTCGTTTGGCTCAAGTCAAGCTGGCAATTCCCAAGCCTTAATAAGGCCTCTGCAAGCATCCATTTTGTTCGCCTTCCCTCCATCCAGGGGGCAGCAGTCATCACATTAATTCTGCTCAAAGAAAAATATACCCGATGATTGTCAGGCGGGTTTTACGGCTCTGAAGCATTCGTATCTCTTTTCAACTGCTAAAATGAAAATACATCTTGACATTGTGGGTGAAAAAACAATGCACTATGAATTGGCTCCTGTAAATCTGAAACCCAGTCTGATTTATTGTCGGGACTGGTGAGGCTTTCTTCCCAGATCGGCTCTGCGAGCCAGGCAGTTGTCAGCAGAACTGTATCACACAAACTGACTCTTTACATATGCAGAATATTTTGCCTGCAGAAGCATGTTGAGCTGTCAAAGAACATCAACAGGAAGAAATATCTCCCACCGCCTGATGTGGATAAAGCTGTCCCTCCAGTGAAACTAGCCTGAAAGCTGTTACAGGTGCAAAATGAAATTACTTTGAAAGGTCTGAATGTTTTCTCAGTGCAGAGCAGACCACTGCTCGAAGCGCTCCTCCACTGCAGAATTTACCGGCACCAAGTAAAAAGTGAAGTAATTGGTAGGATTAGAGGGGAGTTGAGAACTGTTTTCACCCAGAGAGTGGTGGGGGTCTGGAACTCACTGCCTGAAAGGGTGGTAGAGGCAGAAACCCTCATCGCATTTAAATAGTACTTGGATATGCACTTGAAGTGCCGTAATCTACAGGGCTACGGACCAAGAGCGGGAAAGTGGGATTAGGCTGGAGAGCTCTTTGTCGGCCGGCCCAGACACAATGGGCCGAATGGCCTCCTTCTGTGCTGTAAATTTCTATGATTCTATGAATTCAGCCTCCTTTAAACAAACAATCCAGAAAAGACTGATCGATGGGGGTGAATCTCAGTGAAGATTGCATTGATGGGGTGAATCTCAGTGAAGATTGCATTGATGGGGTGAATCTCAGTGAAGATTGCATTGATGGGGTGAATCTCAGTGAAGATTGCATTGATGGGGTGAATCTCAGTGAAGATTGCATTGATGGGGTGAATCTCAGTGAAGATTGCATTGATGGGGTGAATCTCAGTGAAGATTGCATTGATGGGGTGAATCTCAGTGAAGATTGCATTGATGGGGTGAATCTCAGTGAAGATTGCATTGATGGGGTGAATCTCAGTGAAGATTGCATTGATGGGGTGAATCTCAGTGAAGATTGCATTGATGGGGGTGATTCTCATTGAAGATTGCATTGATGGGGGTGAATCTCAGTGAAGATTACGATCGATGGGGTGAATCTCAGTGAAGATTGCATTGATGGGGTGAATCTCAGTGAAGATTGCATTGATGGGGTGAATCTCAGTGAAGATTGCATTGATGGGGGTGATTCTCATTGAAGATTGCATTGATGGGGGTGAATCTCAGTGAAGATTACGATCGATGGGGTGAATCTCAGTGAAGATTGCATTGATGGGGTGAATCTCAGTGAAGATTGCATTGATGGGGGTGAATCTCATTGAAGATTGCATTGATGGGGGTGAATCTCATTGAAGATTGCATTGATGGGGGTGAATCTCAGTGAAGATTACGATCGATGGGGTGAATCTCAGTGAAGATTGCATTGATGGGGTGAATCTCAGTGAAGATTGCATTGATGGGGTGAATCTCAGTGAAGATTGCATTGATGGGGTGAATCTCAGTGAAGATTGCATTGATGGGGTGAATCTCAGTGAAGATTGCATTGATGGGGGTGAATCTCATTGAAGATTGCATTGATGGGGGTGAATCTCAGTGAAGATCACGATCGATGGGGTGAATCTCAGTGAAGATTGCATTGATGGGGTGAATCTCAGTGAAGATTGCATTGATGGGGGTGAATCTCATTGAAGATTGCGTTGATGGGGTGAATCTCAGTGAAGATTACGATCGATGGGGTGAATCTCAGTGAAGATTGCATTGATGGGGTGAATCTCAGTGAAGATTACGATCGATGGGGTGAATCTCAGTGAAGATTACGATCAATGGGGGTGAATCTCAGTGAAGATTGCGATCGATGAGGGTGAATCTCTGAAGATTGCCATCAATGGCGGTGAATCTCAGTGAAGATTACGATCAATGGGGGTGAATCTCAGTGAAGATTACGATCGTTGGGTTGAATCTCAGTGAAGATTGTGATCGATGGGGTGAATCTCAGTGAAGATTGCGATCGATGGGGATGAATCTCAGTGAAGATTGCGATCGATGGGGGTGAATCTCAGTGAAGATTACGATCAATGGGGATGAATCTCAGTGAAGATTATGATCGATGGGGATGAATCTCAGTGAAGATTATGATCGATGGGGGTGAATCTCAGTGAAAATTATGATCGATGGGGATGAATCTCAGTGAAGATTACGATCGATGGGGATGAATCTCAGTGAAGATTACGATCGATGGGGATGAATCTCAGTGAAGATTATTATCGATGGGGATGAATCTCAGTGAAGATTACGATCGATGGGGGTGAATCTCAGTGAAGATTACGATCGATGGGGGTGAATCTCAGTGAAGATTGTGATCGATGGGGGTGAATCTCAGTGAAGATTGCGATCGATGGGGGTGAATCTCAGTGAAGATTGTGATCGATGGGGTGAATCTCAGTGAAGATTGCGATCGATGGGGATGAATCTCAGTGAAGATTGCGATCGATGGGGATGAATCTCAGTGAAGATTACGATCGATGGGGTGAATCTCAGTGAAGATTACGATCGATGGGGGTGAATCTCAGTGAAGATTACGATCGATGGGGTGAATCTCAGTGAAGATTACGATTGATGGGGATGAATCTCAGTGAAGATTGCGATCGATGGGGTGAATCTCAGTGAAGATTGCGATCGATGGGGGTGAATCTCAGTGAAGATTGTGATCGATGGGGTGAATCTCAGTGAAGATTACGATCGATGGGGATGAATCTCAGTGAAGATTGCGATCGATGGGGATGAATCTCAGTGAAGATTGCGATCGATGGGGATGAATCTCAGTGAAGATTGTGATCGATGGGGTGAATCTCAGTGAAGATTGCGATCGATGGGGTGAATCTCAGTGAAGATTACGATCGATGGGGTGAATCTCAGTGAAGATTGTGATCGATGGGGGTGAATCTCAGTGAAGATTACGATCGATGGGGGTGAATCTCAGTGAAGATTACGATTGATGGGGTGAATCTCAGTGAAGATTGCGATCGATGGGGTGAATCTCAGTGAAGATTACGATCGATGGGGTGAATCTCAGTGAAGATTACGATCGATGGGGTGAATCTCAGTGAAGATTGCGATCGATGGGGTGAATCTCAGTGAAGATTGCGATCGATGGGGGTGAATCTCAGTGAAGATTGTGATCGATGGGGATGAATCTCAGTGAAGATTGTGATCGATGGGGTGAATCTCAGTGAAGATTGTGATCGATGGGGTGAATCTCAGTGAAGATTGTGATCGATGGGGTGAATCTCAGTGAAGATTGTGATCGATGGGGATGAATCTCAGTGAAGATTGTGATCGATGGGGTTAATCTCAGTGAAGATTGTGATCGATGGGGATGAATCTCAGTGAAGATTGCGATCGATGGGGGTGAATCTCAGTGAAGATTGTGATCGATGGGGTGAATCTCAGTGAAGATTGCGATCGATGGGGATGAATCTCAGTGAAGATTGCGATCGATGGGGATGAATCTCAGTGAAGATTGCGATCGATGGGGATGAATCTCAGTGAAGATTGTGATCGATGGGGTGAATCTCAGTGAAGATTGCGATCGATGGGGTGAATCTCAGTGAAGATTACGATCGATGGGGTGAATCTCAGTGAAGATTGCGATCGATGGGGGTGAATCTCAGTGAAGATTACGATCGATGGGGGTGAATCTCAGTGAAGATTACGATTGATGGGGTGAATCTCAGTGAAGATTGCGATCGATGGGGTGAATCTCAGTGAAGATTACGATCGATGGGGTGAATCTCAGTGAAGATTGCGATCGATGGGGTGAATCTCAGTGAAGATTGCGATCGATGGGGTGAATCTCAGTGAAGATTGCGATTGATGGGGGTGAATCTCAGTGAAGATTGTGATCGATGGGGATGAATCTCAGTGAAGATTGTGATCGATGGGGTGAATCTCAGTGAAGATTGTGATCGATGGGGTGAATCTCAGTGAAGATTGTGATCGATGGGGTGAATCTCAGTGAAGATTGTGATCGATGGGGATGAATCTCAGTGAAGATTGTGATCGATGGGGTGAATCTCAGTGAAGATTGTGAGCGATGGGGGTGAATCTCAGTGAAGATTACGATCGATGGGGTGAATCTCAGTGAAGATTGTGATCGATGGGGATGAATCTCAGTGAAGATTACGATCGATGGGGGTGTATCTCAGTGAAGATTGCGATCGATGGGGGTGAATCTCAGTGAAGATTGTGATCGATGGGGGTGAATCTCAGTGAAGATTACGATCGATGGGGGTGAATCTCAGTGAAGATTACGATCGATGGGGTGAATCTCAGTGAAGATTACGATCGATGGGGTGAATCTCAGTGAAGATTGCGATCGATGGGGGTGTATCTCAGTGAAGATTGTGATCGATGGGGATGAATCTCAGTGAAGATTGTGATCGATGGGGATGAATCTCAGTGAAGATTGTGAGCGATGGGGTGAATCTCAGTGAAGATTATGATCGATGGGGTGAATCTCAGTGAAGATTGTGATCGATGGGGTGAATCTCAGTGAAGATTACGATCGATGGGGTGAATCTCAGTGAAGATTATGATCGATGGGGGTGAATCTCAGTGAAGATTGCGATCAATGCTCGCGGTATGGCGGCCCTACAATCCCTAACTAAGAAGAACTGCAAACGCTGGAAATCAGAAACAAAGGCAGAAAATACTGGAAACGTATACTATGTGTGTCAGCATGTGAAGAGAGAGGACCGGTTATTGCTACAGGTATTGAGCCTTAATTTGAAGTGACAAAGGGTCAATACTTGAAATGTCAAGCTGTCCTAACTCTTTACAGAAGTCGACAAGAGATGCTGTGGATTTTCAGCAATCCCTGTAGTCCCTATAGCTGCTTTCGTGTTACCCATTTATACTGGTCATGTCCAGGGAGTCTGACCTTTGGGCATCGCTCTCCCTCCTTCACCTTTACAGTTGTCGTTCAGCTTCAATGTGGAATGCAGCCCCCAGTGGCTGTACCTGTGGAGATTCTGGGGACCGTTTCCCCCCCCCGCTTTACTTTCCTCAAACTCCAACCTGACAGCACGCTCGCAGTCCACGCTTCCATCAGGAAGCTTATGCCACCGAGTGTGCTGGAGTGGCACCAGCGTGCCTGCCTTCAGCCGCACTCCTGTATTACTCCGTCACCTCACCTCCCACTCCAACGTTTATTCTGCCTTCAGTGAGCAGTTGAATCTGTAATTCAATCCCGCTCCGTCTTTAGGGTGGCAATTGTCCCTGAACCAACTACCTTCGCTCGAATTTGTTCCACTTTGTACCGTCTTGCAGGGCGCAGTAGTTTTCTAACTTTGATCGAGGCTTGTGGAGTTTGTGCACGCTGTGATTTCTGACTAGCCTTTGTTCACTAATTTTATCTTATGGACTCTCGAAGTTTGTCCACGGTTGAGTTAAAACTAACTGGCCTGTAATTTCCGGGATGCTCGTTTCCCCTTTTTTTAAATTTGCTTATGGGATGCGGGCGTCACAGGCAAGGCCCAGCATTTATTGCCCGTCCCTAGTTGCCCCTTGAGAAGGTGGTGGTGAGCCGCCTTCTTGAACCGCTGCAGTCCGTGTGGTGAAGGTGCTCCCACAGCGCTGTTAGGGAGGGAGTTCCAGGATTTTGACCCAGCGACGATGAAGGATCAGCCGATATATTTCCAAGTCAGGATGGTGTGTGACTTGGAGGGGAACTTGGAGGTGGTGGTGTTCCCATGCGCCTGCTGCCCTCATCCTTCTAGATGGAAGAGGTCGCGGGTTTGGGAGGTGTTGCCCTTTCTTGAACAGCAGTGCAACATTTGACACCCTTGCATCCTTTGGCACAAATCGCATTTTCAAAAAAATTCACAGCATGATACAGCACAGGAGGAGGCCATTCGGCCCATCCTGCCTGTGCCGGCTCTTTGAAAGAGCTCTCCAATTAGTCCCACTCCCCCCTGCTCTTTCCCCATAGCCCTGCAAATTTCTCCTCTTCAATTATTTATCCAATTCCCTTTTGAAAGTTACTGTTGAATCTGCTTCCACCGCCCTTTCAGGCAGCGCGTTCCAGATCACAACAACTCGCTGGGTAAAAAAAAATTCTCCTTATTTTGCTTGTTTTTTTTTGCCAATTATCTTAACTCTGTCCTCTGGTTACCGACCCTCCTGCCACTGGAAACAGTTTCTCCTTATTTACTCTATCAAAACCCTTTTATGATTTTGAACACCTCTATTAAATCTCCCCTTAACCTTCTCTGCTCCAAGGAGAACAACCCCAGCTTCTCCAGTCTCTCCACATAACTGAAGTCCCTCATCCCTGGAACCATTCTAGTAAATCTCCTCCGCACCCTCGCCAAGGTCTTGGCATCCTTCCTAAAGTGCGGGGCCCAGAATTGGACACAATACTCCAGCTGGGGCCTAACCAGTGTTTTATAAAGGTTTAGCATAACTTCCTTGCTTTTGTACTCTATGCCTCTATTGATAAAATTGAGAGGTCGCACAACACCAGGTTATAGTCCAACAGTTTTATTTGAAATCACAAGCTTTCGGAGCTATCGATTGCTCCTTCCTCAGGTGAAGTAAATTAGATACAGAATCGCCAAAGCATATATAGATAGAGAACAAAGCATGTGTACCTTACAATTGCAGACCACTAAATTAAATCATCCTGACTATCTGCCGAGGTGTGATAAAGTTAATCAAGTCAGCCAGGAAGGTACCACATCAAAGACATAGCAAGATACAACTGAGACAATGAGGTGTAGTCGCAGGGGTTCTAACGTGTCAAAAGCTGCCGTCTGTATGTAAAACGAAAAGCTTTAAAATTTTTACTTTTTTACTGGGAATCACATCTGTTAACAAGCCAGCGACGACTCGAGTCCGGATCACGTCATGTATCGTGACATAAACCCAAGATCCCGGTTGAGACCGTCTTCATGAGTGCGGAACTTCTCCAGCTTCCACCCTAACCATGTTAAAGAAGCCATCCCCTATGGACAAGCCCTGCGAATACACAGGATCTGCTCAGACGAGGAGGAACGCGATGGACACCTACGGACGCTGAAAAACGCCCTCGTAAGAACGGGATATGACGCTCGACTCATCGATCGACAGTTCCGACGGGCCACAGCGAAAAATCGCATAGACCTCCTCAGAAGGCAAACACGGGACACAACCAACAGGATACCCTACGTCGTCCAGTACTTCCCCGGAGCGGAGAAACTACGCCATGTTCTTCGCAGCCTTCAACATGTCATCGATGACGACAAACACCTCGCTAAGGCCATCCCCACGCCTCCACTACTTGCCTTCAAACAGCTGCCTAACCTCAGAAGTACCATCGTTCGCAGCAAATTACCCAGCTTTCAGGATAACAGCGACCACGACACCACACAACCCTGCCATGGCAAACTCTGCAAGACATGCCAGATCATCAACACAGATACCACCATCACACGTGAGGACACTACCCACCAGGTACATGGTACATACTCATGTGACTCGGCCAACGTTGTCTACCTCATACGTTGCAGGAAAGAATGCACCGCGGCATGGTACATCGGCGAGACCATGCAGACACTGAGACAACGTATGAACGAGCACCGCGCAACAATCGCCAGGCAGGATTGTTACCTCCCAGTCGGGGAACACTTCAGCAGTCAAGGACATTCAGCCTCGGATCTGCGGGTAAGCGTTCTCCAAGGCAACCTTAGAAACACACGACAACGCAAAATCATCGAGCAGAAACTGATAGCCAAGTTCCGCACTCATGAAGACGGTCTCAACCGGGATCTTGGGTTTATGTCACGATACATGACGTGATCCGGACTCGAGTCGTCGTTGGCTTGTTCACAGATGTGATTCCCAGTAAAAAAGTAAAAATTTTCCCAGTAAAAAAGTAAAAATTTTAAAGCTTTTCGTTTTACATACAGACGGCAGCTTTTGACACGTTAGAACCCCTGCGACTACACCTCATTGTCTCAGTTGTATCTTGCTATGTCTTTGATGTGGTACCTTCCTGGCTGACTTGATTAACTTTATCACACCTCGGCAGATAGTCAGGATGATTTAATTTAGTATAACAGAAAACGCTGGAAAAACTCAGCAGGCCAGGCAGCATCCGTGGAGAGAGAAAGAGAGTTGACGTTTCAGGTCGATGACCTTTCATCAGAACTGGGAAGAGCTGGAAATCAAATAGATTTAAGGCCAGGGTAAAGCTGGGAAAAGGGGGAGGGGATAAAGGAACAAAGGAGGAGATGAAGAGACATTAAGAGACATTAAGAGATATGCAAGGCTAGAGGTGGTGTTAATGTGACAGATTAAGGCTGAATGAAGTGTGAAATCCACTGGCAGAATGAAGGACAGCTGCCAGCTTCTAGGAGGAAAAAAAAGGTGGGGGGGACAAATAAAAGGGTGGATAAAATAAAATATAAATGTGATTGGAGCTGAGGTTATGATCTAAAATTGTTGAACTCGATATTGAGTCCAGAGGGCTGTAGCGTGCCTAAACGAAAGATGAGGTGCTGTTCCTCGAGCTTACGCTGAGCTTCCGTGGAACAGTGTATTAGGCCGAGGACGGTGAGGTCAGAGTGGGAGTGAAGCGGTGAATTAAAGTGACAGGCCACCGGTAGCTCGGGGTCCCCCTTACGGACTGAACGGAGGTGTTCCGCAAAGCGGTCACCCAATCTGCGTTTGGTCTCCCCAATGTAGAGGAGTCCACATCGTGAGCAGCGAATACAGTATACTAAATTGCAGGAAGTACAAGTAAATCGCTGTTTCACCTGGAAGGGGTGTTTGGGGCCCTGGACAGTGGGAAGAGGGGAGGTATAAGGGCATGTGTTGCATCTCCTGCGTGTGCACGGGAAGGTGCCGGGCGAAGGGGAAGGGGTGCTGGGGGTGGTAGAGGAGTGGACTAGGGTGTCGCGGAGGGAGCGGTCCCTGCGGAATGCTGAAAGGGGAGGTGAGGGGAAGATGTGTTTGGTGGTGGGATCACGCTGGAGGTGGCGGAAATGGCGGAGGATGATCCGTTGAATGTGGAGGCTGGTGGGGTGAAAGGTGAGGACAAGGGGAACCCTATCGTGGTTCCGGGAGGGAGGGGCAGGGGTGAGGGCAGATGTGCGGGAGATAGAACGGACACGGTCGAGGGCCGTGTCGACCACGGTAGAGGGGAATCCTCGGTTGAGGAAAAAGGAAGACATGTCGGAAGCACTGGTATGGAAGGTGGCATCATCAGAGCAGATGCGGCGGAGACGGAGAAACTGGGAGAATGGAATAGAGTCCTTACAGGAGGCGGGGTGGGAGGAAGTGTAGTCCAGGTAGCTGTGGGAGTCGGTGGGCTTGTAGTGAATGTTAGTCAATAACCTATCCCCAGAGATGGAGATGGAGAAGTCGAGGAAGGGAAGAGAAGAGTCGGAGATGGACCATGTGAAGGTGAGGGAAGGGTGGAAATTGGAAGCATAGTGAATGAAATGTTCTAGTTCAGGGCGAGAGCAGGAGACGGCACCGATACAGTCATCAATGTACCGGAAAAAGAGGTGAGGGAGGGGACCCGAGTAGGACTGGAACAAAGAGTGTTCCACATATCCCACGAAAAGGCAGGCATAGCTAGGACCCATGCGGGTACCCATAGCAACACCTTTAATTTGGAGGAAATGGGTAGAGTCAAAGGAGAAGTTGTTCAATGTGAGAACAAGTTCAGCCAGGCGGAGGAGGGTGGTGGTGGATGGGGACTGGTTGGGCCTCTGTTCAAGGAAGAAGCGGAGCGCCCTCAGGCCATCCTGGTGGGGAATGGAGGTGTAGAGGGATTGTACGTCCATAGTGAAGAGGAGACGGTTGGGGCCGGGAAACTGGAAACTGTTAAAATGGCGGAGGGCATCGGAAGAGTCGCGGATGTAGGTGGGAAGAGACTGGACAAGGGGAGAAAAAATAGAGTCGAGATAGGAAGAGATAAGTTCCGTGGGGCAAGAACAGGCTGAAACGATGGGTCTACCGGGGCAGTCCTGTTTGTGGATCTTGGGAAGGAGGTAGAAGCGGGCTGTGCGGGGTTGGGGAACTATGAGGTTGGCGGCCGTGGGGGGAAGATCTCCAGAGGAGATGAGGTCAGTGACAGTCTTGGACACGGTGGCTTGATGTTCGGTAGTGGGGTCATGGTCCAGGTGGAGGTAGGAGGAGGTGTCAGAGAGTTGGCGTTCAACTTCCGCTAGGTAGAGGTCGGTTCGCCAAACAACAACAGCGCCACCCTTGTCAGCAGGTTTAATGACAATGTCAGGGTTGGATCGGAGAGAATGGAGTGCTGCAAGTTCAGAGGGAGGTAGGTTGGAGTGAGTGAGGGGAGCAGAGAAATTGAGCTGGCCGATGTCACGGCGGCAGTTAGCAATGAAAAGATCAAGAGAGGGTAAGAGGCCAGAGGGAGGGGTCCAGGTGGAACGAGAATTCTGAAAGCGGGAGAAAGGGTCAGCCGTGCGGGGGGAAGACTCCTGGCCAGAGAAGTGGGCACGGAGACGGAGGCGGCGGAAAAAGAGCTCAGCATCGTGCCGAGCTCGAAATTCATTGAGATGGGGGCGTAAGGGGATGAAGCTCAGGCCTTTGCTGAGGACTGATCGTTCGGAGTCAGAGAGGGGAAGGTCAGAGGGGATAGTGAAAACGCGGCAGGGGGTGAGATTGGGAGAAGGGGGGTCAGAGGAAAGTGAAGGGGAAGAAGGTTCCGGAGGGGCTTTAGTGTCCAAGAGTTGTTGAAGCTTGCGATCCTTGACATCGGAAAGGAAGAAGAAAAGTTTTTTGTTGAAGCGTCGGATGAGTCTAAGGATGAAATGGAACTGTGGACCCGGACAGCTTTGAGATAGAGTGCGTCGGTGCTGCTGAAGAGAGATGTCGAGAGTGTTCATGTGGCGCCGCATGGCATTGAGCGTGGATCTCAAGATGCGGCGAGAGCAGTAGTTCGAGGAACGCTCACTCCCACTCTGACCTCACCGTCCTCGGCCTAATACACTGTTCCACGGAAGCTCAGCGTAAGCTCGAGGAACAGCACCTCATCTTTCGTTTAGGCACGCTACAGCCCTCTGGACTCAATATCGAGTTCAACAATTTTAGATCATAACCTCAGCTCCAATCAAAGAGAACATTTATATTTTATTTTATCCACCCTTTTATTTGTCCCCCCCACCTTTTTTTTCCTCCTAGAAGCTGGCAGCTGTCCTTCATTCTGCCAGTGGATTTCACACTTCATTCAGCCTTAATCTGTCACATTAACACCACCTCTAGCCTTGCATATCTCTTAATGTCTCTTAATGTCTCTTCATCTCCTCCTTTGTTCCTTTATCCCCTCCCCCTTTTCCCAGCTTTACCCTGGCCTTAAATCTATTTGATTTCCAGCTCTTCCCAGTTCTGATGAAAGGTCATCGACCTGAAACGTCAACTCTCTTTCTCTCTCCACGGATGCTGCCTGGCCTGCTGAGTTTTTCCAGCGTTTTCTGTTGTTATTTCGGATTTCCAGCATCTGCAGTATTTTGCTATTGATTTAATTTAGTGGTCTGCAATTGTAAGGTACACATGCTTTGTTCTCTATCTATATATGCTTTGGCGATTCTGTATCTAATTTACTTCACCTGAGGAAGGAGCAATCGATAGCTCCGAAAGCTTGTGATTTCAAATAAAACTGTTGGACTATAACCTGGTGTTGTGCGACCTCTCAATTTTGTCCACCCCAGTCCAACACCGGCATCTCCGCATCATGACCTCTATTGATAAAGCCAAGGATCTCGTATGCTTTTTTAGCAGCATTCTAAACTTGTTCTGCCCCCTTCAATGATTTGTGTACACACACCCCCAGGTCTCTCTGTTCCTGCACCCCCTTTAAAATTGTACTATTTAGTTTATATTGCCTCTCCTCATTCTTCCTACCCAAAATGAATCACTTCACACTTCTCTGCGTTAAATTGTATCTGCTGTGTATCTGCCCATTTCACCAGTCTGTCCACGTCCTCCTGAAGTCTGTTACCATCCCCATCGCTGTTTACTACATTTCCGAGATTCGAGTCATCTGCAAACTTTGAAATGATGCCCTGTACGCCCGAGTCCAGGTCATTAATATGTATTCGAAAAGAGCAGTGATCCTAATACCGCCCGCTGGGGAACACCACTTCCCTCCAGTCTGAAAAACAACCGTTCACCACAACTCTCTGCTTTCTGCCTCTCAGCCAGTTTCGTATCCACGCTGTCATTGTCGCTTCAGTTTTGCATTTTCAGATTTGGACTTCAGTTTTGCTAACAGGTCTATTATGTGGTACTCAAATGGTATCAAACACGAGGTGTATTATGTGGTATCAAACACTATCTGAAAGTACAACATCAACCCCACTACCTTCATCAACCATCTCTGTTATTTCATCGAATCAAGATAGTCATTTATTAACCCATATTCTTCCAAGTGACAATTAATTTTGTCTCCGATTCTTGTCTCTCGGAACTTTCCCCACCTCCGACGTTAGGCTGACTGGCCTGTCGTTGCCGGGTTTATTCCCTCTCCCCCTTTTTTGAACAGGGGTGTAACATTTGCAATCCTCCAGTCCTCTGGCGAGCTTGGTGAGGGTACAGAAGAGAAGGAAAGGCAAGCTCGAATGATATGTGGTCCGACAGGGGGATGGGATGGGATGGGATGGCTGGGGGGTCGGGGAAGGAGGGGGGAAGTGAGGCAGTCGAGTGGATAGGCTTGATTTTCAAGGTGTAAAATCCATGCGCCGAGGAGGTGGTGAGTTTTTGAGAGAGGAATCGTGAGTTGTCTTCACTCTTCCAGCTAATCCTGGATAGCAGGGAATGTTGGTTGTAGAGGGAGAGGCCTGTGGTATTGTTCACTGTGAGTCAGTCAGCTGTGCCAATGAATGCCCAGGCCAGCCCTGTACCCAGTGTGGGCCCCATGAGGAACCTGGGGGGAGTGAAGGCACTGACAGCCCCCACACACTTCCTCTAACTCACAGCCCTGCTTGTTGCACTAGATCCCCATCGCCACCTCCACCCTGCTGTGTACCCTGACATTAACAAAGGTTAATCATAGGAATTGAGTGCGTTGGTAAAGGAGCGACATAGAGAAGAGAGAGCTGATATAAGGAAAGAAAGACCTCGAGAGAGAGAGAGAGAGAGAGTGATAGAATCATGGAATCTTCAAGCACCGAAGGAGGCCATTCGGCCCATCGTGCCTGTGCCGGCTCTTTGAAAGAGCTCTCCAATTAGTCCCGCTCCCCCCTGCTCTTTCCCCAATAGCCCTGCAAATTTTTCCTTTATAATTATATATCCAATTCCCTTTTGAAAGTTACTATTGAATCTGCTTCCACCGCCCTTTCAGGCAGCGCATTCCAGATCATTAGCAACTCATAGAATAGTTACAGCACAGAAGGAGTCCATTCGGCCTGTCGAGCCCGTGAATAAATAAATTTCACCTCATCTCCCCACTAGCTCTTTTGCCAGTTACCTTAAATTGGTGTCCTCTGGTTACCGACCCTCCTGTCACTGCAAACAGTTTCTCCCGATCCACTTTATCAAAACCCCTTCTCGTAAATTTGAACGCCTCCATTAAATCTCACCTTAACCTTCTCTGCTCGAAGGAGAACAACCCCAGCTTCTCCAGGCTCCCTGCATTGGTGTCCCTAAACAACCCCGTCTTGTTACCTTACTCCTTTCCTTCAAAAGTTTCCTTTTTATATTTGTGGCGTTGTCGGACCGGGAGCTAATGTAGGTCAGCGAGGATAGGGGTGATGGGTGAACGGGGTTTGGCGCGAGTTAGGACACGGGGCAGCAGAGTTTGGGGTGAGCTGAAGATTGTGGAGGGTGCATGGTGGGAGTCCGGCCAGGAGAGCGATGGAATAGTCGAGTCTGGAGGTAACAAAGGCATGGATGAGGGTTTCAACAACAGAAACAGAGAGTAAAAATTGAAAGAACCTTTAAGCCGAGGGCCCTGGGAGAGGCGTGAGCTGTACAGGGTACAGTTATTGGAGCTATTGAAAGAGTGGTGGACAGATTATGGATAAGTTTTGAGATTCCCTTTCAGTTATGTTTAAAGGGCCGAAAATTGATCCCGGGACGCGAGAGTACGCACTGCATACTCTCGCGTATTCCCACTCCAATTGCCGGTTTTCTGCATGCCCTGCGCATGCGCTGAAAACCGGCAATTGCTCTTCCGAAAAGGGGGCGGGGCCTGAGTGCATCGCGTGCGCGCTACAGGCTGCGCGCACGCTGTGCACTTCATGCTTTGGACGCGCAGGTAAGTAGGGAAGATTTTGGAAATGTAAAAAGGAGGAGTAAGACCCGCTTTTAAGAAGGTAAGTAGTGAATTAAGTATTTTTTTGATTTTTTTTTTACAGGTATATCTTTTTTATAGACTTTAAAGACAGGTAAGTTTATTTTTATAACTTTTTAAAAGATTTTAAATTTTTTCAAAAATTTAATTTTTTATTTAAAATGGTTAATTTAATTAACTATACTTATTTTATTAATGTGATGGTTTTTTTTTTAAATTTAATTGAGGTTTAGCTGTTATTTTGGGGGGGTGTAAGATTCATAAGTCTCACAGCCATGCTGTGAGACTTATGAATGGAAGATGGTGTGCTGCCATTGGCTCTAACTGAGTCACGTGATCCCACAGCTCGCACGAATTAACTGCGCCGCTGGGATACGCAAGCCCAGCACAGCTGATGTCTGGAACATCAAGTTCGTGCGAGCTGGATCAGAAAAAGCATAAGCGAGGTGAGACATCGCGGGGAAGGCTTACCCCCGCGGGAACAGAGCGAGATCAATTTCTGGGCCATTATGTTATAAAATGTTATTTCTGGGATATATTTTTTTTTATACATTCCTGGGATGTGGGCGTCGCTGGCAAGGCCCAGCATTTATTGCCCATCCCTAATTGTCCCTTGAGAAGGTGGTGGTGAGCCGCCTTCTTGAACCGCTGCAGTCCGTGTGGTGAAGGTGCTCCCACAGTGCTGTTAGGGAGGGAGTTCCAGGATTTTGACCCAACGACAATGAAGGATCGGTGATATATTTCCAAGTCAGGATGGTGTGTGACTTGGAGGGGAACTTGGAGGTGGTGGTGTTCCCATGCGCCTGCTGCCCTTGTCCTTCTAGGTGGTAGAGGTTGCGGGTTTGGGAGGTGCTGTCAAAGAAGCCTTGGCGAGTTGCTGCAGTGCATCTTGCAGATGGTGCACACTGCAGCCACGGTGCGCCGGTGGTGGAGGGAGTGAATGTTAAAGGTGGTGGATGTGGTGCCAATCAAGCGGGCTGCTTTGTCCTGGATGGTGTCAAGCTTCTTGAGTGTTGTTGGAGCTGCACTCATCCAGGCAAGTGGAGAGTATTCCATCACACTCCTGACTTGTGCCTTGTAGATGGTGGAAAAGCTTTGGGGAGTCAGGAAGTGAGACACTCACCACAGAATACCTAGCCTCTGACCTGCTCTTGTGGCCACAGTATTTATGTGGCTGGTCCAGTTAAGTTTCTGGTCAATGGTGACCCCCAGGTGGGGGATTCGGCAATGGTAATTCCGTTGAATGTCAAGGGGAGGTGGTTAGACTCTCGCTTGTTGGAGATAGTCATTGCCTGGCACTTGTGTGGCGCGAGTGTTTCTTGCCACTTATCAGGCCAAGCCTGAATGTTGTCGAGGTCTTGCTGCATGCGGACATGAACTGCTTCATTATCTGAGGAGTTGTGAATGGCGCTGAACACTGTGCAGTCATCAACGAACATCCCCACTTAGACCTAATGATGGAGGGAAGGTCATTGATGAAGCAGCTGAAGGTGGTTGGGCCTAGGACACTGCCCTGAGGAACTATACAGCGAGGCGCATGTGGAAACCAACGTGACTACTCAAAGGATTTTGGAAAACAATGCTTTCCGGGAAGTTTTGGTGCCTTATTGTTGTGACTAATCGCTGCGGGTTTGTGAGTGTTTAAGTGCAGAGAGAAGCAGCATTAAGCTTGCCCTGTGACACATCAGCCATGGGCTAGATGCAGAAATCTTAATTATCTACACAAGTTTGATAGGGTAGACATAGAAGACAATGTTTCCACTTGTGGGGGAGACCAGAACTAGGGGCCATCAATATAAGATAGTCGCTAATAAATCCAATAGGGAATTCAGGAGAAACTTCTTTACCCAGAGAGTGGTGAGAATGTGGAACTCGCTACCACAGGGAGTGGTTGAGGCGAATAGCAGAGATACATTTAAGGGGAAGCTGGATAAACACATGGGGGAGAAAGGAATAGAAGGAGATGTTGATGGGGTGAGATGAAGAGGGGTGGGAGGAGGCTCGAGTGGAGCAGAAACACCGGCACGGAGCAGTGGGCCGAATGGCCTGTTTCTGTGCATTGTAATACTTTGTAATAGAAATTCAAGGACTGCAGTCCTCCACAGGCCTATTGAAGTTATTGGTGACCATCTTATATTTATGGCCCCTAGTCTTTGTGTCTGCCATGAGTGGAAACATTTTCTCTACATCTACCCTATCAAATCCCTTCATAATTTGGATGACCTCTATCAGGTCACCCCTCAGTCTTCTCTTTACACAAGTATTTTTTCTGCAAAGGGATGAGAAATACAGTCAGACTTCCCAACCTGCAAACAACACCTTTGTGACCGATAACTCTACACTTGCTTCATGATCTGAGACTCCTCATAGAAACATAGAAGATAGGAGCAGGAGTAGGCCATTCGGCCCCTCGAGCCTGCACCGCCATTCAATGCGATCATGGCTGATCATCCAAATTCAGTACCCTGTCCCTGCTTTCTCCCCATATCCCTTGATCCCTTTAGCCTTAAGAAATATATCCAACTCCTTCTTGAATCTATTTAATGAATTGGCCTCCACTGCCTTCTGTGGTAGAGAATTCCACAGGTTCACCACTCTCTGGGTGAAGAAATTCTTCCTTATTTCTGTCCTAAATGGCTTACCCCTTATCCTTAGACTGTGACCCCTAGTTCTGGACTCCCCGACCATCGGGAACATCCTTCCTGCATCTAGTTTGTCCTGTCCTGTCAGAATTTTATACGTTTCAATGAGATCCCCTCTCATTCTTCTAAAGTCCAGCGAGTATAAGCCCAATCGACCCAATCTCTCTTCATACGTCATTCCTGCCATCCCAGGTATCAGCACGGTTGATGAACACAACGACCAGTGCCATCGGCAACAAGTTGGAGATTCCGCCTGTTACGAGGCGGAGGGATAAGGGGCCAAGTTAAACAACAAGTTAGAAGCAAACAATAAGGTGCAATTACAATTATGTAAACATGCAGATATTACACATCAGAAATAATTACAGACACTCTCCAGCCATCCCTGCAACTTTGCTGCCATCCTTAAACTGTGCTACAGCGAGGGACGTAATCAAGAACACGTTTGATTACCAACTTTAATTAAAACCAGCACCGATTCTCTCTTGCGTGACAGTGTAACACAGACTGAATATTTTATTAACCAATAGCTTTCTGCCTAGAAGAGCAGGCAGATGTGCCCAGCCACCCACTCTCCGACCTGTGCCCGTTCGGGCGAATCGACCACTCCCTCGGGCATTTCCTACCTCGCTCCACTAGTGTCAGTCGTGCCCCTTGTCACGCCAAAGTTTACATCATTTTATTTTCTTCATCAGCTAAGCTTTCGCCGCTTGCCATCGGAAATTCTCCCCCCTCCGGTGCTACAGCCCACTCCTGCCTTCCACCCTATCACGGACCTTCCCTTTTGTTCTTTCCTCCCCTCCCCCTTTCCCTGCCCCTACACTTGCTTAAAACCTGTCCCATCTCCAACCTTTTCTTGTTCTGACGAAGGGTCATCGACCTGAAACGTTAACTCTGTTTCTCTCTCCACAGATGCTGCCTGAGCTGCTGAGTGTTTGTCTTTTGTATCCTTATCTGAGGAAGGATGTTCTTGCCATGGAAGGAGTTCAGTGAAGATTCACCAGGCTGATACCTGGGATGGCAGGAATGACATATGAGGAGAGATTGGGTCGATTGGGCTTATACTCGCTGGAGTATAGAAGAATGAGAGGGGATCTCATCGAAACATATAAAATTCTGACAGGTCTGGACAAACTAGATGCAGGAAGAATGTTCCCGATGGTCGGAGAGTCCAGAACCAGGGGTCATAATCTAAGGATAAGGGGTAAGCCATTTAGGACAGAAATGAGGAAGAATTTCTTCACTCAGAGAGTGGTGAACCTGTGGAATTCTCTACCACAGAAGGTAGTTGAGGCCAAGTCATTAAATATATGCAAGAATGAGTTAGATATATTTCTTAAGGCTAAAGGGATCAAGGGATATGGGGAGAAAGCAGGGACAGGGTACTGAGTTTGGATGATCAGCCATGATCTCATCGAATGGCGGAGCAGACTCAAGGGGCCGAATGGCCTACTCCTGCTCCTATCTTCTATGTTTCTATGTTACTCGAATTTTCCCTGTTGGTTTGGGAAAGCGCCGTGCACAGGATTATTTGGCCGATATGGGGGAGACCCAGAGCTGGAGAGGAACAGAGTGTTCATGGCCTCGGTTGCTAAAAATGTAGCAGGGTGATATGGCCCTGAGAATGAATCATGGTTTGTCCGACTTGCAGAGAGGAGATTGTAGAGAATTTCAACAGCCAGTCCTGAATCTTTGATGGCAAGAAAGAAAAAGGGATGATAAGCTCACAGAGTCTCCGCAGAGCTTTCCCGTGGTCCAGAGGTGAGAAACATGTCTCGGCGCTGACTTTTTTCCGACTTACTTAAAGTTGAACATTCTTCCTCTGCAGGGTTTCGTGGCCCTTTGTCTAAACTCAGGAAGATTTCTTTCTTTTTCTTGCAGAATTGTACACTTGGGATTTCACCTCTCCTTCCACAGGAACGGGCCTGTTTTACCCTGGAGCTCTCTGGCAAGGAGGAACGGGCAGAAATTGCTTTGATGGGCAGAATCTGGAGCGAGAATCTGTTGCTCAGGCTTCGGTGCTCTCCTGGCAATTCAGGTTGCCTGATGCTCTTTGCTTTGAAGATCAAGTCGAATCCACATTACAGGCGCTCATTACTATCAACTTGCCCTTCACAAGCAAGGCATCCAAAGTCTTCCCAGCAGGTTTGCCTCTGGCTTAAGGGTTTCCGATCCTGAGGGAATTAATGCAGTGGTTCTACTCTGATCTTCATTGACGATGGCCCTAGTTGCCCTAGGGAGTGCTCTTCTTAACTCATTGTTGTATAACAAGCAATTAGGAAGGCAAATGGTATGTTAGGATTTATTGCAAGGGTGTTGGAGTATAAGAGTGAGGAAGTCTTGCTGCAATTATATAGAGCTTTGGTGAGACCACACCTGGAGTACTGTGCACAGTTTTGGTCTCCTTATCTAAGGAAGGATATACTTGTCGTAGAGGAGGTGCAACGAAGGTTCACTAGATTGATTCCTGGGATGAGAGGGATGTCCTATCAGGAGAGATTGAGTAGAATGGGCCTATATTCTCTGGAGTTGAGAAGAATGAGAGGTGATCTCATTAAAACATATAAAATTCCTACAGGGCTTGACAGGGTAGATGCAGAGAGGCTGTTTCCCCGCCCTGGCTAGAGAGTCTAGAACTGGGGGTCATTGTCTCAGGATAAGGGGTCAGCCATTTAGGACTGAGATGAGGAGGAATATCCATAATGCACCCCGTTATAGGACAGATATTAGAGCCATGCTGAAGGTATGGTGAAAATTCACTGTAATGATATCAGGAATCAGGGGTTGAGTGTTCTGTTTTTAACCTTTAACCGAAATACTTCCTCGGGTTCCAGGTCACTGCCCTGTGAACCAGAGTGTGCCTTTAGCTGTCCATCGGCCAGGTAAATGCAGTGAGAGCCAGGGGATCGAACAGAGATCCCCCCCCCATCATCGTACTGCAGCTCAATGGAATAAATTATGTGCAGCCACCAGCTCCTCTCGCCTTTGAGAGATGGAAGAATATGCAGTCTAACGGAGAGCAGCTCAAGGTGTTCAACATTTATTGAACATTAAACAGGTAAATGGACAGTGCTCAATGCAAAAAGTAATTACTGATCAATGCCGAAGCAACGAGCTGCAACATTAAACGAATCCTTGAAAACCTGGCCTCTTATTTGGCACGTGGCTATACGCTACCATGGAGCCCCCTGACCCACCTCAAACCCTGATGGCTCCACACTGACGTCTGTTTTCATGCAACAATGCCTAAGATACAGCATTCGAAATTATGTTTGTCTTCACAAAGCCAGCTACCAAACAAACGCAAAGAGCCCCCCGAGGACGCTCGTAATTAAATGGACCGGCTCCAAACACTCTGAATGACCTGCTGAATGAATGCCACGAATATCAACAAGTTGGGGCACTGTGCGGAACTTGGTGCCAATAACTCATTTTAAGAACAAATACAACAAAGGATCAGACTGCATTTTTTGGCACAGTGACAAAGAAAGGCTTGAAAAATGGGGGCTTCTTCGCTGCAACAAAGAAGGTTGAATGGGGTGGGGGGGGGGCGGAATCTCGTCGAAGATTTCATGGGGTGAATAGTGAAAGATTGCTTTCACTGGTTGGTGAATTGGAAACAAGAGGATTATCTCAGTGACTGAAGAGGGAAGGTTAGAAGCTCCCTTTCCACGGACAGGGTTAACGGACCATGGAATGCTTTCCCATAAATGCCGACTGAGACATCACTTCAAGTGGAATGAAATAAGCATTGGGAAAAGGATAAGCAATGAAAGGATCATAGAAACATAGAAGATAGGAGCAGGAGGAGGCCATTCAGCCCCTCGAGCCTGCTCCGCCATTCGATGAGATCATGGCTGATCATCCAAACTCAGTACCCTGTCCCTGCTTTCTCTCCATATCCCTTGATCCCTTTAGCTTTAAGAAATATATCCAACTTCTTCTTGAATATATTTAATGACTTGGCCTCAACTACCTTCTGTGGTAGAGAATTCCACAGGTTCACCACTCTCTGGGTGAAGAAATTCCTCCTCATCTCAGTCCTAAATGGCTTACCCCTTATCCTTAGACTGTGACCCCTGGTTCTGGACTCCCCGGCCATCGGGAACATCCTTCCTGCATCTAGTCTGTCTAGTCCTGTTAAAATTTTATAAGTTTCAATGAGATCCCCTCTCATTCTTCTAAACTCCAGTGAGTATAAGCCAATCGACCCAATCTCTCATATGTCATTCCTGCCATCCCAGGTATCAGCCTGGTGAATCTTCGCTGCACTCCCTCCATGGAAAGAACATCCTTCCTCAGATAAGGCAACCAAAACTGCACACAATACTCAAGATGTGGTCTCACCAAGGCCCTGTACAACTGCAGCAAGACATCCTTGTTCCTGTACTCGAACCCTTTCGCTACGAAGGCCAACATACCATTTGCCTTCTTAACCGCCTGCTGCACCTGCATGCTTACCTTCAGCGACTGGTGCACAAGGACACCCAGGTCTCGTTGCACTTCCCCTTCTCCCAATCTATTGCCATTCAGATAATAATCTGCCTTTCTGTTTTTGACACCAAAGTGGATAACCTCGCATTTATCCACATTATATTGCATCTGCCATGCTTCTGCCCAATCACCCAACCTGTCCAAATCATACTGGAGTTTCTCGGCATCCTCCTCACGGCACACACTCCCACCCAGCTTTGTGTCGTCTGCAAACATGCCGATATTACATCCAATTCCCTCGTCTAGATCATTAATATATATTGTGAATAGCTGGGGTCCAAGGACCGATCCCTGCGGTACCCCACTAGTCACTGCCTGCCACTCAGAAAAAGACCCGTTTATTCCAACTCTTTGCTTCCTGTCTGCCAACCAGTTCTCTATCCAAGTCAATACCTTGCCCCCAATCCCATGTGCCTTGATCAAGGGGAAAGGCAGGGAAACGGGATTAGAGTAGACAGCTCCAACTGAACAGCAAGGACCAGCACAGGTGCGAAGGGACACAGGAATACAGGAACAGGAGGAGGCCATTCAGCCCCTTGGGCCTGTTCCGCCATTCAACGAGATCACGGCTGAAGGGCCGAATAGCCACCTTGTGTGTTGTAATTCCTGCAAGTCTGTTACGGCAGTCTGCCCGAGAGAGTTTCCCGGTGTAATGTTCATTCACGCCGGTAAAACAAACGAACGATCATACAGAGCAAGATCAGTAGGTCTCCTTCTGGTGAGCTGGCAATCCAAAAGATTAACAGTCTCATTCACACTGCCAGGTAATTGGTATTTCTGTCACCGATCTGGACTTGACAACTAACATTCGCTAAAGAGCCATCCCACATCGAGGTGACTCATCCACCCCTTTGAAGTGGCATTGGCAGATAAAGCAAATAGTGTATTTTAGGTACACACAAGCTGCTCTTGTGTCATAGTCAAATGGTTACCAGATACCAAAATCTCAGGAAAAAACAACAACAATTGAGTCTTCTTTGATTTGAAACAGGTTGGGTCTCTGATCCATCACCGGAGTCCCGATGTCTCTTCCTGCCCCTGATCTCCCACTTGCAGTTCTTGGAGGACTCCCATGATCCCAGCGGAGTGAAGTCCCACCTGTTCGGGGAGGAAATCTTGCAAAGTTGGAGGGGCGATCTGCCGCTATTTCGGCATTTCGCCAGGCCTCAACGCAGCCGTCTACTTGGGACAGCCCTGAACCGCCCCGACAGTTGGCTCTGCGGGCCATTCATGCTTGGAGCGACTTGTGGCTCAGGCTGCTTTATGACCTGAGAAAGCAACTCCACACGATCCTACTTAGAAGATAGATAGGATAGGAGCAGGAGTAGGCCATTCGGCCGCTCGAGCCTGCTCCGCCATTCAATGAGATCATGGCTGATCATCCAAACTCAGTACCCTGTCCCTGCTTTCTCCCCATATCCCTTGATACCTTTAGCCTTAAGAAATCTAACTCCTCCTTGAATATATTTAATGAATTGGCCTCTACTGCCTTCTGTGGTAGAGAATTCCACAGGTTCACCACTCTCTGGGTGAAGAAATTCCTCCTCATCTCAGTCCTAAATGGCTTACCCCTTATCCTTAGACTGTGACCCCTGGTCCTGGACTCCCCCGCCATCGGGAACATCCTTCCTGCATCTAGTCTGTCTAGTCCTGTTAGAATTTTATAAGTTTCAATGAGATCCCCTCTCATTCTTCTAAACTCCAGCGAATACAAGCCCAATCGACCCAATCTCTCTTCATACGTCATTCCTGCCATCCCAGGTATCAGTCTGGTGAATCTTCGCTGCACTCCCTCCATGGCAAGAACATCCTTCCTCAGATAAGGCGACCAAAACTGCACACAATACTCAAGGTGTGGTCTCACCAAGGCCCTGTACAACTGCAGCAAGACATCCTTGTTCCTTGTCTCTCTGTAACCTCTGAAAGTTGCAGACCTTATCTCACTACCTCACATCTGTGTGTGCAAGAGGTCCCATTTCCGCTATCTGGGTCAATGCTTACTCTGCACTCCTTGACGGATTCTATTTTTGGCCATAAACTGCTTTCTTTGCTTTATTCTGTTTCACTTGCTGCGTTGAGCTGAGCTCTACTTCACTCATTAATTTTACCAATGAGAATAGGGAGGCTGTTTATCAATTTCCATTTGTAAATTGTTTCTGGGGGAAATGAAAGATCCTTCACCGGACAAACTATGCACTTGCTTCGCTCCATTGCATGCAGTATTACAGGAAGGTCAAGACGAACAGCAGTGATCTTCACTAACTCAACCTCTGCATTGTACGTTTAGTGCTCTGTGTAGAGGTCTCTATGGTCTCTCAGCTGGGTTGTTTGTGTCAGTTGTGGCTCAGTGGGTAGCACCCTTGCCCCTGAGTCAGAAGGTTGTGGGTTCAAGTCCCACTCCAGAGACTTAAGCACAAAATCTATGTTGACACTCCAGGGCAGTGCTGAATCCGCTGCACTGTCGGAGATGCTGTCTATTGGATGAGATGTTAATCCGAGGCCCCGAGTGCTCTCTCAGATGGATGTAAAAGATCCTATGGCACTATTTTGAAGAAGAGCAAGGGAGTTCTGGTCGCCAGACTATAGGAGGGATGTGATTGCATTGGAGAGGGTGCAAAGGAGATTCACCAGGATGTTACCTGGGCTGCAGCGCTTCAGCTATGAAGGGAGACTGGACAGGCTGGGGTTGTTTTCCTTAGAGCAGAGAAGGCTGAGGGGGGACCTGATTGAGGTGTACAAAATTATGAGGAGCATAGATAGGGTAGATGGAAAGGAACTTTCCCCCTTAGTAGAGGGGTCAATAACCAGGGGGCATAGTTTCAAGGTAAGGGGGAGGAGGTTTAGAGGGGATTTGAGGAAAAACTTTTTCACCCAGAGGGTGGTTGGAATCTGGAACTCACTGCCAGGAACCCTCACAACATTCAAGAAGCATTTAGATGAGCACTTGAAACGCCATAGCATACAAGGCTACGGACCAAGTGCTGGAAAATGGGATTAGAATAGACAGGGCTTGATGGCCGGCGCGGACACGATGGGCTGAAGGGCTTCTTTCTGTGCTGTATAACTCTATGGGGCAAAAATTCAGTTGGTTGCGCCTCCCGTTAGCGCCTTAAGAGGGCACTAATGGGGCGCAAAGCAACTAGCGCCCAGGCGCAGCGATGTTTGCGCCGCTCGCGAAATTAACTAGACATTTTGCGGCGGCGCTAAACATTACTGCCACGATCTCCTGCGCTGGCAGATCGTGACGTCAGTCGAGTGCGCAACGCCCTGGTAGCGTCCCGGAGCGGATATTGAGTGGCACCCCCTACCTTACTGCCTGCCGCTAGCAACGACAGGTTGAGGGGGGCGTTTTGCAGTCAGGAAGGGACTGGGGGAGCGCTATTTAAAGGCGACCGCTTCCTGCCTTTTATTGTTGGTGACATTTTTGCACCACGCATTCTGAGAGAGAGAGAGAGAGACTTCTGGAGAGATTCAACGCTGTGTGAAGGAGTTTTGGGTACTGAGCAGCACTTTGCAGGTTCATTTTGATTTGACCTTCCTTGCATCTATTTAAAAGAGACTGTGGGGGCTGCACTTTGAGCTCTTTCCCTGGGCCTCTCCATTGTTCTTTCCAGCAGATTTGATGTATAGATCTCTCCAGGCCGAGATTCAAGGCTGCAATGAGCAGGATGTGGATAGAAAGCAAGATCAACCATCCCCTTTAAGAACTGGCTGGGGCCATTGTGTCTCTGTTCCATTGCTGACTGACATCACATGAGCTTCGCCAGCGCTCTGAGTTAGCGCCTCGCTCCTCGGCCTTTGCGCCTTAAGACAGATGTGTAGCGCCTGATTTAGCGCTCCAATCACCTCCAGGGGCGATAAAAGTCAAGTTTGCAGTCGGAGGCGATAATTAGCGCCAGGCGCTAATCTTTGCGCCCGGCCGATAATTGCATCCCAAACGGGGCGATACTGAATTTTTCCCCCTCTGACTCTATGACTAGTTCTCCCCGGTGTCCTGGGGCCAATATTTATCCCTCAACCGACATCACTAAAACAGATTATCTGGTTATTATCTCATTGCTGTTTGTGGGAGCTTGCTGTGCGCAAAATGGCTGCCGCGTTTCCTACATTACAACAGTGACTACACTTCAAAAGTACTTCATTGGCTGTAAAGCACTTTGGGACGTCCGGTGGTCATGAAAGGCGCTATAGAAATGCAGGGAGGAGTATCAGGAGTTTGGATCTAAATTAAAAAGCAGGACCTCGAGGGTAATAATCACTGGATTATTGCCCCGAGCCACGTGCAAATTGGCATAGAAGCAGACAGATCAGGAGAATTAACACGTGGCTAAAGGGCTGAGGTGGGAAAGAGGGGTTCCTTTTCATGGGACACTGGCACCAGTTCTGGGACAGGAAGGAGCTGTACCGATGGGACGGGCTCCACCTGAACCGGGATGGGACCCGTGTCTGAGCGGAAAGGGTAAATAGGGAGGTGGCAAAGGCTTTAAATTAGTAAGATGGGGGGAGGGATCTATAAGAAAGGTAACCAGCCTAAATATAGAATCATAGAAGATAGGAGCAGGAGTAGGCCATTCGGCCCCTCGAGCCTGCTCCGCCATTCAATGAGATCATGGCTGATCATCCAAATTCAGTACCCTGTCCCTGCTTTCTCCCCATATCCCTTGATACCTTTAGACTTAAGAAATATATCTAACTCCTTCTTGAATATATTTAATGAGTTGGCCTCAACTGCCTTCTGTGGTAGAGAATTTCACAGGTTCACCACTCTCTGGGTGAAGAAGTTCCTCCTCATCTCTGTCCTAAATGGCTTACCCCTTATCCTTAGACTGTGACCCCTGGTTCTGGACTCCCCCGCCATCGGGAACATCCTTCCTGCCTCTAGTCTGTCTAGTCCTGTTAGAATTTTATAAGTTTCAATGAGATCCCCTCTCATATAAACAAAACAGGAAAAGAGAGCATAGGAAAGAATAAAGTAAGGGAGGATATTGATGGTAAGGGAATAAATAGTGTTATAGAACAGGAGTCTAAAAAGATGGTTAAACATAAAGTGAGAGGAAATCCTATTAAAAATGAGTTAAACCGTCTGTACAGCAATGCACACAGTGTCTGTAATAAAACAGGGGAGCTGGAGGCAATCATGCGTTGCGAGGAACCAGACATTGTAGGGATTACTGAGACATGGCTACAGAAAAATCAGGACTGGGAATTAAACATTGCAGGGTATAACATATTTAGAAAAGATAGGGAGGGAAAAAGGGGAGGTGGAGTAGCTGTACTTATTAGGGATAGCATAATGGCAGTAGAAAAAAGTGAAGCAGATATCAGCAAGACAAAAATAGAATCCATATGGATAGAGATAAAAGATAATAAGGGACAATCACACTAATAGGCGTAGTCTACAGACCACCTAATGGTGGAAGGGAGGTGGAGGAAGAAATATGCAGACAAATTAAGGAAATTAGTAAAAAACATAGATTAATAATCATGGGCAATTTCAACTACCCTGATATTAATTGGACAGAAGAGGTAGGTAAAGGGGATAAGGGAATGGAGTTCCTACAATGTGTACAGGACTCCGTTCTAACCCAATATGTAAAAAGCCCAACAATGGAGGATTCGCTGTTGGATCTAGTAATGGGGAATGAACAAGAGCAGATAAGAGAAGTAAAAGTAGGGGAACATCTAGGCAATAGTGACCATAATATAATACGCTTTAAGATGATAATTGAGAAGGACATAAGTATGACGAAAACCAGGTTAATAGATTGGAGAAAAGCTGATTTTGAGGGGCTGAGAATAGAACTTGCAGGAAAAAAATGGGCAACGATATTGACAAACAACGATGTAGAACAGCAATGGGAAACTTTTAAAATGGTGTTCAACAGAGTGCAGGAAAAATATATTCTGCTAAAAGAAAAGAACAAATGAAACAATAATGAGACTCCATGGATGAATAAAGCCATCAGGGAACAGTTGAGGGTAAGGAAAGAGGCATTAGGAGAGATGTCAAAAAAACAATTCGGGAGGCAAACAGGAACTATGAAACTAAATTATCAAGGAACAGAAAACAAAATAGTAAAATATTTTATAGGAACATCAATAAAAAAAGGAAGGTTGGGATGGGAATAGGATCATTAGGGAATAGACAGGATAATACCACGGGTAACGATAGAGAGGTGGCAGAAATATTACAGAATTATTTTGCTTTAGTATTTACCAGGGAGATAGAACAGGTGGACATGACATTGGATGATGAGATTAGTAATGAGATAAGTGCATTTCAAATTTAAAAAGGGGATATATTAAATAAACTTGTGGGGGAGACCAGAACTAGGGGCCATCAATATAAGATAGTCACCAAGAAATCCAATAGGGAGTTCAGGAGAAACTTCTTTACCCAGAGAGTGGTGAGAATGTGGAACTCGCTCCCACAGGGAGAAGGGAATAGAGGGTTACGCTGATAGAGGAATGACGAGAGGAGGCTCGAGTGGAGCATCAACGCCGGCATGGACAGGTTGGGCCGAATGGCCTGTTTCTGTGCCGTATATCCTGTGTAATCCTATGTAAGTCTTTCTTTCTTTCAGTAGGTGGCTGCCTCCAGATCGTTGGGTGTGGTGGGATTGCCTCCACTATCTGCTTGGATTAACAGACTTTGGAGAATGTCTTTTTGCTGTCTCTCTCTTTGAAAAGATTTTACATTTTGTTTGACTCCCCTCAGAGGTCCTCCATCTTTGGTTCCACTTTCTAAATGACTGTACACAGAGCCGCGCCTGGGACTTGCAACTGCAGGGGTGCCCCGTTATCATCTGAGTGATCGGGCTTACTATTACTGGCTTGCCAGGGGGAGGGGATACTAATTACATCAAATTTACAGCGCAGCACTGAAAACAGATTATCCAGTCATTATCACACTGCTGTTTGTGGGAGCTTGCTGTGCGTAAATTGGCTGCCCAATTTCCTGCATTACAACAGTGACTGCAATTCAAAAAGTACTTCATTGCACTTTGGGACAACTTAAGGTCGTGAAAGGCGCTGCATAAATGCAAGTCTTTCATTTTTCTGACTCTAGGCTTTCTTCACCCCCCCCCACACACCCACTGCCCGTCACCTCACCATTGGCGGCCATGGTTGGAGCCTTCAAAGCCCCATGGTCTTGAATTACTTCGCTGCCTTTCCACCTCCCTCCCCCCTCGTTTGACCATCCTTAAAGCCCACCTCTTTGACCAACCTTTTGGTTACCCCTCCGACCTCCTTCGTTAGCACTCTTGTCTGATTCCACCTCTTGTGAAGCACCTTGAGACGTGGAAGCATAGAAGATAGGAGCAGGAGTAGGTCATTCGGCCCCTCGAGCCTGCTCCGCCATTCAATGAGATCATGGCTGATCATCCAAACTCAGTACCCTGTCCCTGCTTTCTCCCCATATCCCTTGATCCCTTTAGCCTTAAGAAATATATCTAACTCCTTCTTGAATATATTTAATGAATTGACCTCAACTGCCTTGTGTGGTAGAGAATTCCACAGGTTCACCACTCTCTGGGTGAAGAAATTCCTCCTCATCTCAGTCCTAAATGGCTTACCCCTTATCCTTAGACTGTGACCCCTGGTTTAAAGGTGCTGTATAAATAAGCTGTTGTAGCAGCCAAGACACCTAATATTGTTTTTCCTAAGGGTGCAACGTGCTTCCTTGCCCGTATCACCCACCCGATGTTCCCTATAAGCTGCAGGGATCCCACGCAGCCGGCTTTTCAATAGATAAACCATGCACGCGCGGTATTTTGAATTGGCCACATCGCCCCTTAAAGGGGCCGCGCGGCCCGAAAAAAAGAATTACAGAGGATATTGCATCCACCCGACCTGATCTGTTGTGCCTTTCTCTTCTGCCGACTCTACAGTAACAAGACTGGTCCATTCAGCAGGCTCTGCCATTTCTTTAATCCCAGTTTCCTGCTCTCTCTTCACAGCCCATAATACCCTTACTTCCCAAATTAACACCTCTCTCTCCCTATTAAGCACCTCGCTTGATCCTGCATCTCTGGCCTTGTGTTCTACCTTCTCACAGCCCTTTGTATGAAGGAGTGTTCTGTAGATTTGCTTTAGTTACAATTTTAACATTATATCTGTACCTCAGAGTCAGAGGACTCCAGGGACTTGAGCCCATAATCCAGGCTGACACTCCCAGTGCAGTACTGAGGGAGCGCTGCACTGTCAGAGGTGCCGTCTTTCGGATGAGATGTTAAACCGAGGCCCCGTCTGCCCTCTCAGGTGTGAAGTGGGGAAAGAGTTAAAATGATAACGCTGGCAGTTCACAGAATGGTGTAAGAAAGAGATGAAAGGCCACATCCATAAAAATGTGGTCAAGATAGCTGACCTTTGAAGACTAAAAACAATTAAGTGCGAGGCAGGATGTCTAGCATTTCAACTGCCCTTAAGGGCTTTATTATCTGGGTCGCATTCCAAGTTATCTTTTAATCAGCGTTCAGCAATTTGAGTGAATGATTGAGGAGGCAGCCTGCACACGTTAGGGCATGTAACCAATCCGTGAAGGTGCCTGCGGGCCAAGATCCAATCAGGTGGCAGGAATGAACTGTGCCTGAGCCTGCCATGTGTATTTTAATGTATAAAAATGTCGCGTTTGCTGTAACAATTTGGAGAAGTCTCCTGGCGCGCCAGTAGAGATTGTCTCCCCACCGGTGTAATAAAGACCACTTGACTATCGATCTGAAAACCATGTGTCGAGTGTTGGTTTAAAATACTCCACAACAGGTGGACGTAAAAGATCCCACGGCCACTATTGGAAGAAGAGCAGGGGGGGAGTTCTCCCCGGTGTCCTGGGGCCAATATTTATCCCTCAATCGACATCACCAAAACAGATGATCTGGTCGTTATCACATTGCTGTTTGTGGGAGCTTGCTGTGCGCAAATTGGCTGCCGCGTTTCCCACATTACAACAGTGACCACACTTCAAAAAGTACTTCATTGGCTGTGAAGCGCTTTGGGACGTCCTGAGGTGGTGAAAGGCGCGATATGAATGCAAGTCTTTCTTTCTTTCCTGACCCAGGTATTTTATCTTGTAGTCAGTGTTCTGGTTTAATCAGATTTTTATTCCAATTACATCGCAGCTGTGGCCCAAGCTCGTCCTTTTAACAGAGGAATCACAGTGAATGGTTTTTTCGGGGTGGTGGGGGGGGGGAATTTTTAAGCAGCGGGATTGTTCCTTTTCATAACTTTATCAAGATCGATGGAAAAGGATTTGAATTGTTGCGATTCCATGTGGATTCACGCTGAGGCCTCGGTGCTTGGAGTCTTGGGGGTGATCAGCTCTGTGAGAACAGGTTTGAATGTCAATTCACCGAGGTTTTAGTTTTCAGATACAGGTGGAAGGAGACCTTGTTATTGCATTTTCGAACCTCCAATCGCAGATTTTAAATTATGCACCTTTGAAATTGCTTTGTTTTTATCGAAGCTGTATTATATTTTCGGTCGTGCAGAAAGGAGGTTACAGAGATGGAGAGGCTGCTTAAAAATTTCCCTCCTCCAGCCCTACAACCCTCTGCGATCTCCGCACTCCTCCAATCCTGGGCCTCTCGGGCATCCCCGGTTTCCTTCGCTGAGTCAGAAACATAGAAACATAGAAGATAGGAGCAGGAGTAGGCCATTCGGCCCCTCTAGCCTGCTCCGCCATTCAATGAGATCATGGCTGATCATCCAAACTCAGTACCCTGTCCCTGCTTTCTCCCCATATCCCTTGATCCCTTTAGCCTTAAGAAATATATCTAACTCCTTCTTGAATATATTTAATGAATTGACCTCAACTGCCTTGTGTGGTAGAGAATTCCACAGGTTCACCACTCTCTGGGTGAAGAAATTCCTCCTCATCTCAGTCCTAAATGGCTTACCCCTTATCCTTAGACTGTGACCCCTGGTTTAAAGGTGCTGTATAAATAAGCTGTTGTAGCAGCCAAGACACCTAATATTGTTTTTCCTAAGGGTGCAACGTGCTTCCTTGCCCGTATCACCCACCCGATGTTCCCTATAAGCTGCAGGGATCCCACGCAGCCGGCTTTTCAATAGATATACCATGCACGCGCGGTATTTTGAATTGGCCACACCGCCCCTTAAAGGGGCCGCGCGGCCCGAAAAAAAGAATTACAGAGGATATTGCATCCACCCGACCTGATCTGTTGTGCCTTTCTCTTCTGCCGACTCTACAGTAACAAGACTGGTCCATTCAGCAGGCTCTGCCATTTCTTTAATCCCAGTTTCCTGCTCTCTCTTCACAGCCCATAATACCCTTACTTCCCAAATTAACACCTCTCTCTCCCTATTAAGCACCTCGCTTGATCCTGCATCTCTGGCCTTGTGTTCTACCTTCTCACAGCCCTTTGTATGAAGGAGTGTTCTGTAGATTTGCTTTAGTTACAATTTTAACATTATATCTGTACCTCAGAGTCAGAGGACTCCAGGGACTTGAGCCCATAATCCAGGCTGACACTCCCAGTGCAGTACTGAGGGAGCGCTGCACTGTCAGAGGTGCCGTCTTTCGGATGAGATGTTAAACCGAGGCCCCGTCTGCCCTCTCAGGTGTGAAGTGGGGAAAGAGTTAAAATGATAACGCTGGCAGTTCACAGAATGGTGTAAGAAAGAGATGAAAGGCCACATCCATAAAAATGCGGTCAAGATAGCTGACCTTTGAAGACTAAAAACAATTAAGTGCGAGACAGGATGTCTAGCATTTCAACTGCCCTTAAGGGCTTTATTATCTGGGTCGCATTCCAAGTTATCTTTTAATCAGCGTTCAGCAATTTGAGTGGATGATTGAGGAGGCAGCCTGCACACGTTAGGGCATGTAACCAATCCGTGAAGGTGCCTGCGGGCCAAGATCCAATCAGGTGGCAGGAATGAACTGTGCCTGAGCCTGCCATGTGTATTTTAATGCATAAAAATGTCGCGTTTGCTGTAACAATTTGGAGAAGTCTCCTGGCACGCCAGTAGAGATTGTCTCCCCACCGGTGTAATAAAGACCACTTGACTATCGATCTGAAAACCATGTGTCGAGTGTTGGTTTAAAATACTCCACAACAGGTGGACGTAAAAGATCCCACGGCCACTATTGGAAGAAGAGCAGGGGGGGAGTTCTCCCCGGTGTCCTGGGGCCAATATTTATCCCTCAATCGACATCACCAAAACAGATGATCTGTTTGTTATCACATTGCTGTTTGTGGGAGCTTGCTGTGCGCAAATTGGCTGCCGCGTTTCCCACATTACAACAGTGACCACACTTCAAAAAGTACTTCATTGGCTGTGAAGCGCTTTGGGATGTCCTGAGGTGGTGAAAGGCGCGATATGAATGCAAGTCTTTCTTTCCTGACCCAGGTATTTTATCTTGTAGTCAGTGTTCTGGTTTAATCAGATTTTTATTCCAATTACATCGCAGCTGTGGCCCAAGCTCGTCCTTTTAACAGAGGAATCACAGTGAATGTTTTTTTCGGGGTGGTGGGGGGGGGGGAATTTTTAAGCAGCGGGATTGTTCCTTTTCATAACTTTATCAAGATCGATGGAAAAGGATTTGAATTGTTGCGATTCCATGTGGATTCACGCTGAGGCCTCGGTGCTTGGAGTCTTGGGGGTGATCAGCTCTGTGAGAACAGGTTTGAATGTCAATTCACCGAGGTTTTAGTTTTCTGATACAGGTGGAAGGAGACCTTGTTATTGCATTTTCGAACCTCCAATCGCAGATTTTAAATTATGCACCTTTGAAATTGCTTTGTTTTTATCGAAGCTGTATTATATTTTCGGTCGCGCAGAAAGGAGGTTACAGAGATGGAGAGGCTGCTTAAAAATTTCCCTCCTCCAGCCCTACAACCCTCTGCGATCTCCGCACTCCTCCAATCCTGGGCCTCTCGGGCATCCCCGGTTTCCTTCGCTGAGTCAGAAACATAGAAACATAGAAGATAGGAGCAGGAGTAGGCCATTCGGCCCCTCTAGCCTGCTCCGCCATTCAATGAGATCATGGCTGATCATCCAAATTCAGTACCCTGTCCCTGCCTTCTCTCCATATCCCTTGATCCCTTTAGCCTTAAGAAATATATCTAACTCCTTCTTGAATATATTTAATGAATTGGCCTCTACTGCCTTCTGTGGTAGAAGGCTGTGGGTTCACGGCCCACTCCAGAGACTTGAGCGCTCAGTCCAAGCTGAGGGAGTGCTGCACTGTCGGAGGTGCTCTCTTTCAGAGGAGACGTAAAGCCTCCCATCGAAAGGAGAGGAGGAGTTCTCCCCCGGTGCCCCCATGCCAGTATTGACTCCTCAACATCGCTAAAGCTGGTCACTTATCTCACCGCTGTTTGCGGGAGCTTGCTGTGCGCAAATTGGCTGCCGTTTGCCGAAACAGTCCCAGATTTTTTAAATATGTACTTTTCGAATTGCTTCATTTCTGACAAAACTGCATTGTATTTGTTGCTGCACAGCTCTCTACCTGGGGCAGAATGCGGTGGTGTGTGGAGGACTAAGCTGAGGTCTGGGGGTGGGGATTTTCCACATCGCAAGGCTGTGGGCACAGTGGGGTGGGCAGAATAGCAAACTGACTCATCGAGTTCTCTCCATAATGAGTTATTAAATTCTTCTTAAAATGCAGAAAGCTTTAATGACCCATTTTTGAGAAAAAGCAAACACTGAGGAGATTAATTTTCTTGTCTGAATGCCCAGCTTTCCCACAATTCCACGTTTGAAAGAAAGAAAGACTTGGATTTATATAGCGCCTTTCACGACCACCGGATGTCACCGAAGCTCGACAATCAGGTTTCCGCCCCGCAACATCACTGAAACGGCCCTTATCAAAGTCATGTGACTGCGGTGCACGAACCCTCCTCATCCTTCTCGAGTCTCTGCAGCCTATGGCACAGTTCACCACACCGTCCTCCTCAAACGCCTCCCTTCCGTGGAGCGCTCGTCTGGTTCCACTCTGACCTATCGAATCCTAGTCAGACAATCGCCTGCAACGGCTTCTCTTCCCGCTCCCACACCGTTACTTCGAGAGTCGCCCAAGGATCTATCCTTGGCCCCCCTCCTATTTATTCACCTACACCTGCTCCTCGGTGACATCATCCGAAGACACAGCGTCAGTTTCCACGTGTACGCTGATGACACCCAGCTCTACCTCACCACCACTTCTCTCGACCCCTCCACGGATTTGTCGCTCTGATTTGTCACACTGCTGGTCCAACATCCAGTCCTGGATGAGACGAAATTACAGCGGCTGAGACCCTCATCCATGCTTTTGTTGCCTCTAGACTCGACTATTCCAATGCTCTCCTGGCCGGCCTCCCACCTGCCACCCTCCACAAACTTTTCATCGTCGCTGGGTCAAAATCCTGGAACTCCCTCCCTAACAGCACTGTGGGAGCACCTTCAACACACGGACTGCAACGGTTCAAGAAGGCGGCTCACCACCACCTTCTCAAGGGGCAACTAGGGATGGGCAATAAATGCTGGCCTTGCCAGCGATGTCCACATCTCATAAACAAATAAAAAAAAACTTCAGCTCATCCAAAACTCAGCCGCCTGTCCCCTAACTCGCACCAAGTCCCTTCACCCATCACCCCCTGTGCTCGCTGACCTACGCTGGTTCCCGGTCCGGGCAACGCCTCAACTTTAAAATTCTCACCCTTGTGTTCAAGTTCCTGCATGGCCTCGCCCCCCTCCCGATCTCTGTAACCTCCTCCAGCCCCACAACCCCCCGAGATCTCTGCGCTCCTCCAATTCTGGCCTCTTGCGCATCCCTCGATTTCAGTCGCTCCACCATTGGCGGCCGTGCCTTCAGCTGCCTGGGGCCCTAAGCTCTGGAATTCCCTCCCGTCTCTCTCTCTCCTCCTTTAAGACGCTCCTTAAAACCTCCCTCTTTGCCCAAACTTTTACTTATCCCTCCCAATATCTCCGTCTTTGCTCGGTGTCAGTTTTTGTCCGATAACGCTCCTGTGAAGCGCCTTGGGATGATAAAGATGCTAAAAAATGAAAGTAGTTTTTGTAGATATTGCTACCAACTGAGGCAAGCCTTCACTCAATATCGTGGGCAGTCCTACAGTACTGGCAGGGAAAACCTGATGTTCGTCGCGATGGTTGAACATGGAAGGAGGTTCATGACCAAGACCATCAACAGGAAAGTTGGAGGAGAAAGGTGACCCAAACAAAGGTCAGCCTTCTCTCCTTAGGACAGCTGGTAACGGGGCCTTCTGGAAGGAAGAGGCAATGGAAAGGAGAACTGACAGACGTTACAGGAGACAGCTTTGGCAAGGGGCCAGAAGCAGCATCTGCTCCAGGGTCAGGGCAGCAGTTGTGAATTCTTTCCGCAAAGTTGTGTTCAGCAGCTGTTAACAGGGAGTTTTCAGAAATTACAACTCGAGGCTCGGAATGCTTCACGCTGATTAAGACACACGCGCACAAAAGAAAAGGAGCTATCGGCAGAAATTTGACAAGAGGCAGCGGAATAACAGGCGTGATTGACCCAAGAAGGTAGCTCTCCACAGCTGTCGGAGGGCGAAGAGTAAGATGTCATGCCTTTCGCGCTGTGTGGGACTTCACTGCCGCGAGGTAGTCGGGTCAAAAGAGTGAAAGCACAACCAGAATCCTAGAATCAGACAGCACAGAAGGAGGCCATTCGGCCCATCCTGCCTGTGCAGGCTCTTTGAAAGAGCTCTCCAATTAGTCCCACTCCCCCCTGCTCTTTCCCCATAGCCCTGCAAATTTTTCCCCTTCAAGTATTTATCCAATTCCCCTTTTGAAAGTGACTGTTGAATCTGCTTCCACCGCCCTTTCAGGCAGCGCGTTCCAGATCACAACAACTCGCTGGGTAATATTTTTGTTCTTCAGGTCCCCTCTGGTTCTTCTGCCAATCATCTTCAATCTGTGTCCTCTGGTTACCGACCCTCCTGCCACTGGAAACAGTTTCTCCTTATTTACTGGATCAAAACCCCTCATGATTTTGAGCACCTCCATTAAATCTCCTCTTCTCTGCTCTAAGGAGATCAACCCCACCTTCGCCAGTCTCTCCACGTAACTGAAGTCCCTCATCCCTGGTACCATTCTGGTCAATCTCCCCTGAACCTTCTCTGCTCTAAGGAGAGCAACCCCAGCTTCTCCAGTCTCTCCACATCACTGAAGGCCCGCATCCCTGGTAGCATTCTGGTCAATCTCCCCTGAACCTTAAGAACATAAGAACATAAGAAATAGGAGCAGGAGCAGGCCAATTGGCCCCTCGAGCCTGCTCCGCCATTCAATAAGATCATGGCTGATCTGATCCTAACCGCCAATCTACTATCACAGAACCATCTCCTGAACCTAACAGAACTGGATACACGAAATAGGAGCAGGATCAGGCTACACGGTCCCTGGGCCCGCTACGCTACCAACGGGGCCATGACCGATCCGAACCTAGACTCATGTCCAAATTCCTGCCCGCTCCCCGTAACCCTTAATTCCCTTTACTTCTAGGAAACTGTCTATTTCTGTTTTAAATTTATGTAATGATGTAGCTTCTACAGCTTTTTAGGGCAGCATATTTCATGGACCTACCACCCTCTGAGTGAAGTAGTTCCTTCTCATCTCAGTTTTGGAAGAGCAGCCCCTTATTCTAAGACTATGCCCCCTAGTTCTAGTTTCACCCATCATCGGGAACATCCTCCGCGCATCCACCCGATCCAACCCCTTCACAATCTTATATGTTTCAATAAGATCGCCTCTCATTCTTCTGAACTCCAATGAGTAGAGTCCCAATCTACCCAACCTCTCCTCATATGTCCATCCCCTCATCCCCGGGATTAACCGAGTGAACCTTCTTTGTACTGACTCGAGAGCAAGTATGTCTTTTCTTAAGTATGGACACCAAAACTGTATGCAGTATTCCAGGTGCGGTCTCACCAATACCTTGTACAACTGAAGCAATACCTCCCTATTTTATATTCTATCCCCCTAGCAATGAAAGCCAACATTCCATTGGCCTTCTTAATCACTTGCTGCACCTGCATACTAACCTTTTGAGTTTCGTGCACCAGGACCCCCAGATCCCTTTGTACTTCAGTACTTTCCAGTTTCTTGCCATTAAGATAATAACTTGCTCTACTATTTTTCCTGCCAAAGTGCATAACCTCACACTTTCCAGTATTGTATTCCATCTGCCAAATCTCTGCCCACTTACTTAGCCTGTCTATGTCCCCTTGCAGATTTTTTATGTCCTCCTCACTCACTACTTTCCCTCCCATCTTAGTATCATCTGCAAACTTTGATATGTTACACTCGGTCCCCTCCTCCAAATCGTTAATATAGATTGTAAAGAGTTGGGGACCCAGCACTGACCCCTGCGGAACACCACTAGTTACTGATTGCCAGTCTGAGAATGAACCATTTATCCCAACTCTCTGCCTTCTGTTAGATAGCCAATCCTCTATCCACGCCAGAATATTACCCCCAATCCCGTGATTTTTTATCTTAAGCAATAATCTTTTGTGTGGCACCTTGTTAAATGCCTTTTGGAAGTCTAAATACACCACATCCACTGGTTCCCCTTTATCCACCCTGTATGTTACTTCCTCAAAGAACTCCAGCAAATTTGTCAAACATGACTTCCCCTTCATAAAACCATGCTGACTTTGTCCTATTAAATTATGATTATCCAAATGTCCCATTACTGTCTCCTTAATAATGGACTCCAAAATTTTACCCACCACAGATGTTAGGCTAACCGGTCTATAGTTTCCAGCCTTCTGTCTACTGCCCTTTTTAAATAAGGGTGTTACATTAGCAGTTTTCCAGTCTGCCGGGATCTTTGCTGAGTCCAGGGAGTTTTGGAAAATTATTACCAATGCATCCACAATCCCTACTGCCACTTCCCTCAAGACCCTAGGATGTAAGCCATAAGGTCCAGGTGATTTATCTGCCTTGAGTCCCATTATTTTACCGAGTACCACTTCCTTAGTGATTTTGATCGTGTTTAGCTCCTCCCCCGCTATAGCCCCCTGTTTGTCCAGTGTTGGGATATTCTTATCTGGACCTGGGAAAGGCAGGGAACAATTCTCCCAGACCATTGTAGCTAGCCGGCTCGTAATTTGGAACTGGTTTGCAGAGTGTGATTTATTACGATGCACAGCTAGTCCATTAAAGCTGCCCCACACCTTGATAGTCGGAGAATCATGACGAAACACTTCTTCCCTCTCCCTACCGCACCACCCATCTTCGCAGCCATGTACCAGTCATTGAGAAGACAAATACACTACAAAAGGACTGGAGGTGAGAATAAGCTCTGGGGGAGCAGCTGAATTGTCGAGACAGTTAGGACTACTTGTCCAACGATGGGCAAGTTATCTGAAGTCATTGAGGAGACTAAAGGCCTCAGCTTTAGTGCCGGCTAAATCAGAAGAGGACAGGTAGAGCACTTGGCTGAAGGCAAATGTAGATGGCGATTTCAACAGAAGAGTTGACAGCTTTGATATCAAAGGATAAAATGCTGAGAAGTTCCTCATTACCACAGTTAGGAGAGCAACGGAGCCAACAGCTGCATTTAGTGAGGTGGGACGAGAGATATTCTTAGACGCAGAAGATCAAAGTCAGGATATTCAAAGGCAAGCAGCAGTGACGTCGGAACAAACACAAGAGGTCTTATGTTCTTATACTGTCTGGAGTTTAGAAGAATGAGAGGTGATCTCATTGAAACATGTAAGATTCTGAGGGTGTTTGACAGGGTAGATGCTGAGAGGCTGTTTCCCCTGGCTGGAGAGTCTAGAACCAGGGGGCATAGTCTCAGGATAAGGGGTCGGCCATTTAGGACTGAGATGAGGAGGAATTTCTTCACTCAGAGGGTGGTGAATCTTTGGAATTCTCTGCCCCAGAGGGCTGTGGATGCTCAGTCATTGAGTATATTCAAGACAGAGATCGATCGATTTTTGGACTCTAGGGGAATCAAGGGCTATGCCGATAGTTCAGGAAAGTGGAGATGAGGTAGAAGATCAGCCATGATCTCATTGAATGGCGGAGCAGGCTCGGGGGGCTGAGTGGCCAACTCCCGCTCCTAATTCTTATGTTCTTATGTACATGAGTTGTCCTTAGTTCTGAACACAACTAAAATATCTCAGTGAAATCCAAAAACACTCCTTTTCGATATAGATTAATGACCTGGACTTGGTCATAATTTCAAAGTTTGCAGATGACACGAAACTCGGAAATGTAGTGAACGGTGAGGGGGACAGTAACAGACTTCAGGAGGACATTCCCAGACTGGTGACATGGGCAGACACACGGCAGATACAATTTAACCCAGAGAAGTGTGAAGTGATGAATATTGGAAGGAAAAATGAGGAGAGGCAATAGAAACTAAATGGTACAATTTTAAAGGGGGTGCAGGAACAGAGAGACCTGGGGGTGTGTGTATACAAATCATTGAAGGTGGCAGGACAGGTTGAGAACGCTGTTAAAAAGGCCGACGGGATCCTGGGCTTCATAAATAGAGGCACAGGCCACGATATTTACGGGGAGGGTGTGGGGAGGCTGACAGCAGCCGAAGAACCCGGCCAGGCCAGGGATGTAGAGGTCCTGCCGTTAAATGATAATCATTAGCTTCCGTTTCCCGGCCGGCAGACGGCCAAACTGACAGGCTGCCAGACGGGAAAACCAGCGGCAGGAGGCCGCAGAACGGGGTCCCTCGGGGACAGTCCTCGGCGACCGGGAGGTGGGGGTAGGCTACAGATCGGGGGGGGTTGGTGGGGGAGCGATCGAGGCAGGGGGGGAGAGAGACCGCGATCAGCAGTGGAGAGGGCGAAGGTGTACATCGAGCCCATAGACTACAAAAGCAAGGAAGTTATGCCAAACCTTTATAAATCGCTGGTTAGGCCTCAGCTGGAGTCTTGTGGTCAATTCTGAGGACCGCACTTTAGGAAGGATGTCAAGGCCTTGGAGAGGGTGCGGAGGAGATTTACTGGAATGGTACCAGGGATGAGGGACTTCAGTTGCGTGGGGAGACTGGAGAAGTTGGGATTGTCCTCCTCGGAGCAGGGAAGGTTAAGGGGAGATTTACCAGAATGGAACCAGGGATGAGGAGCTTCAGATATGAGGAGAGGTTGGAGAAGTTCGGAACAGAGAAGGTTAAGAGATTTAATAGTGGTTTACAGGATGATGAGGGGTTTTGCTGGAGTAAATAAGGAGAAACTGTTTCCAGTGGCAGGAGGGTCGGTAACCAGAGGACACAGATTGAAGGTCATTGGAGATGAGGAGAATGTTTTTTACGCAGCGAGTTGTTGTGATCTGGAACACGCTGCCTGAAAGGGCGGTGGAAGCAGATTCAATAGTAACTTTAAAAAGGTGAATTGGATAAATAATTAAAAAGGAAAATTTGCAGGGCTAATGGGGAAAGAGCAGGGGGGAGTGGGACTAGTTGGAGAGCTCTTTCAAAGAGCCGGCACAGGCAGGATGGGCCGAATTGTTTCCTCCTGTGCTGTATCATTCTGTGATTCTAATCATTGTGCCTTTGGCGAGAGGAATGTGCAGAATTATCTCACTTTCATCGCTCATCAGCTCAGGGTCACTGTGACGCCAGCTCTCAAACACAAACGCTCCACAAACTGTATAAGTCATGGTGCTCAGTACGAGACAATTGTCCCCGGCCTGTCCTCCCCCACAATGAGATATGCTGTTCTGTATAGTGAGGCCAATCTCTCCTCTCTGGCCTATTGTCGTGAGCCAGCCTTCCCGCTCTGTGCGGGTCAGTTATATATCATTTGCTCGCTGACGCCTCAGCAACACGAGTTGTAATTTGCAGCACCATTTACAGCAAGGGTATCAGACGTTCACCGGAGACCAATTTCTCAACACTCCCCTTTCCCTTGAGAAACAGGCTACATTCTGCAACGCAACAGAGGGCTGCTCTGTACAGAGGGCTACGGGAGCGGGTATGCCCGAAGTCAAGTCAGAACCAGGAACCTGAATCTCGTAGCTCAGTCGCAATCACATAGAGTCAGAGGGGGAAAAATTCAGTCTCGCCCCTTTTGGGGCGCAATTATCGGCCGGGCGCAAAGATTAGCGCCTGGCGCTAATTATCGCCTCCGACTGCAAACTTGGCTTTTATCGCCCGTGGAGGTGATTGGAGCGCTAAATCAGGCGCTTCACACCTGTCTTAAGGCGCAAAGGCCGATGAGCGAGGCGCTACCTCAGAGCGCTGGCGAAGCTCATGTGATGTCAGTCAGCAATGGAACACACACACAATGGCACGGGCCAGTTCTTAAAGGGGAGGGTTGATCTTGCTCTCCATCCACATCCTGCTCATTGCAGCCTTGAATCTCGGCCTAGAGAGACCTGTAGATCAAATCTGCTGGAAAGAACAATGGAGATAACCAGGGAAAGAGCTCAGAGTGCAGCCCCCACAGTCTCTTCTAAATAGATGCAAGGAAGGGCAAATCCAAATGAACCTGCAAAGTGCTGCTCAGTACCCAAAACACCTTCACACAGCGTTGAATCTCTCCAGAAGTCTCTCTCTCTCTCTCTCAGAATGCGTGGTTCAAAAATGTCACCAACAATAAAAGGCAGGAAGGGTTCGCCTTTAAATAGCGCTCCCCCAGTCCCTTCCTGACTGCAAAACGCTCCCCTCAACCTGTCATTGCTAGCGGCAGGCGGTAAGGCAGGGGGCGCCACTCAATATCCGCTCCGGGGCGCTACCGGGGCGTTGCACGCTCGACTGACGTCACGATCTGCCGGCGCAGGAGATCATGGCGGTAGTGTTTAGCGCCGCCGCAAAATGTCTGGTCAATTTCGTGAGAGGCACAGATATCGCCGCGCCCGGGCGCTAGTTGCTTTGCGCTCCATTAAAGCCCTCTTAAGGCGCTAACAGGAGGCGCAACCAACTGAATTTTTCCCCCATAGAGTTATAGAGTCATCGAGTCATAGGGGGAAAAATTCAGTTGGTTTGCGCCTTCCGTTAGCCTTGTCTATTCTAATCCCATTTTCCAGCACTCGGTCCGTAGCCTTGTATGCTA
Source organism: Squalus acanthias (assembly GCA_030390025.1). Classification (NCBI taxonomy): domain Eukaryota; kingdom Metazoa; phylum Chordata; class Chondrichthyes; order Squaliformes; family Squalidae; genus Squalus; species Squalus acanthias. The sequence continues at coordinate 2,681,446 of JASTWF010000041.1, forward strand.
TGGCATTTCAAGTGCTCATCTAAATGCTTCTTGAATGTTGTGAGGGTTCCTGCCTCTACCACCCTTTCAGGCAGTGAGTTCCAGATTCCAACCACCCTCTGGGGGAAAAAGTTTTTCCTCAAATCCCCTCTAAACCTCCTGCCCCTTACCTTGAAACTATGCCCCCTGGTTATTGACCCCTCTACTAAGGGGAAAAGTTCCTTTCTATCTACCCTATCTATGCCCCTCATAATTTTGTACACCTCAATCAGGTCCCCCCTCAGCCTTCTCTGCTCTAAGGAAAACAACCCCAGCCTGTCCAGTCTCTCTTCATAGCTGAAGCGCTGCAGCCCAGGTAACATCCTGGTGAATCTCCTCTGCACCCTCTCCAATGCAATCACATCCTTCCTATAGTGTGGCGACCAGAACTGCACACAGTATTCCAGCTGTGGACTAACTAGCGTTTTGTACAGCTCCATCATAACCTCCCTGCTCTTATATTCTATGCCTCAGCTAATGAAGGCAAGTATCCCATATGCCTTCTTAACCACCTTATCTACCGTCTGCCACCTTCAGCAGGACAAGGCAGTGAAATGGCCGGTACAGCGATATCATTCTGTCCGAGGTCGCTGCAGCAAGGGCTGGAAATGCACCATTTATTGAACACAAGGCATCCGGCAATTCTTTGTTTAATGGGGCAATTGGGACGTCCGTGACCAAAAATGGGAAATTCCGCTCAAAACTTGCAGTTTGCTCAATCCTTCTCTCCCGCCATTCTTCGGCACAGTAAACACCGTGGGCAAGACGGTGCACCGCCGAAGCAGGGCAGAATGGTTCCAGATTCAATTCTGGGGGGCCCTGCGATCGGCCAATGTTTACAGCTGGTCTCTGGATCACTAAAGCACAAGTCAGGAGTGTGATGGAATACTCTCTACTTGCCTGGAGGAGTTGCAGCTCCAACAACACTCAAGAAGCTCGAAACCATCCCGGACAAAGCAGCCCGCTTGATTGGCACCCCATCCACCACCTTAAACATTCACTCCCTCCACCACCGGCGCACCGTGGCTGCAGTGTGTACCGTCTACAACATGCACTGCAGCAACTCGCCAAGGCTTCTTCGGCAGCACCTCCCAAACCCGCGACCTCTACCACCTAGAAGGACAAGGGCAGCAGGCGCATGGGAACACCACCACCTCCAAGTTCCCCTCCAAGTCACTCACCATCCTGACTTGGAAGTATATCGGCCGTTCCTTCATCGTCGCTGGGTCAAAATCCTGGAACTCCCTCCCGAACAGCTGCCTGGGCCCCTAAGCTCTGGAATTCCCTCCCTAAACCTCTCCGTCTTTCTACCTCTCTCTCCTCCTTCAAGACGGCCCCTTAAAACCTACCTCTTTGCCCAAGCTTTTAGTCAGCTGTCCGAAGAACATAAGGACATAAGAGATAGGAGCAGGAGCAGGCCATTCGGTCCCTCGAGCCTGCTCCGCCATTTAATAAGATCATGGCTGATCTGATCTTGGCCTCAACTCCACTTTTCCGCCCGCTCTCCATAACCCTTGACTCCCCTGTTGCTCAAAGATCTGTCAACGTCTCCGCCTTGAATATATTCAATGACTCCGCCTCCACAGCTCTCCGGGGTAGAGAATTCCAAAGATTCACCACCCTCTGAGAGAAGAAATTCCTCCTCATCGGTCGAAGGTTGTTTTTGTGACTGGAAGCCTGTGTCCAGTGGTGTACCGCAGGGATCGGTGCTGGGTCCCTTGCTGTTTGTAGTGTACATTAATGATTTAGATATGAATGTAGGAGGTATGATCAGTAAGTTCGCAGATGACACGAAAATTGGTGAAGTGGTAAATAGCGAGGAGGGAAGCCTCAGGCTACAGGACGATATAGACGGGTTGGTTAGATGGGCAGAGCAGTGGCAAATGGAATTTAACCCTGAAAAGTGTGAGGTGAAGCATTTTGGGAGGAATGACAAGGCAAGGGAATACACAATGAATGGTAGGACCCTAGGAAGGACAGAGGATCAGAGGGACCTTGGTGTGCATGTACATAGATCCCGGAAGGCAGCAGGACACGATAGGAAGGATGTGATTGCATTGGAGAGGGTGCAGAGGAGATTCACCAGGATGTTACCTGGGCTGGTGGTAGAGGCAGGAACTCTCACAACATTCAAGAAGCATTTCGACGAGCACTTGAAACGCCGTAGCATACAAGGCTACGGACCAAGTGCTGGAAAATGGGATTAGAATAGACAGGGCTTGATGGCCGGCGCGGACACGATGGGCCGAAGGGCCTCTTTCTGTGCTGTATAACTCTATGACTCTATCTCCGTCTTAAATGGGCGACTCCTTTATTCTGAGACTACGCCCCCTCGCTCTAGATTCCCCCACGAGGGGAAGCATCCTCTCAGCATCTACCTTGTCCAACCCCCCTCAGAATCTTACATGTTTCAATCAGATCACCTCTCATTCTTCTAAACTCCAATGAGTATAGGCTCAACCTTTCTTCATAAGACAACCCCTTCCATTCCAGGAATCAACCTCGTGAACCTTCTCTGAACTGCCTCCAATGCAAGTATATCCCTCCTTAAATAAGGGGACCAGAACTGTACACAGTGCTGCAGGTGTGGTCTAGGTGTGTCCTAATATCTCCCTACGTGGTTCACTGTCAATTTTTGCCTGAGTTACGCTCCTGTGACGCCCTTTTCCGACACTGAAGGCGATCTATAAATGTAAGTTGTTATTGGCACTGTGCAGGAACGCAGTCAGTAACAGTTCAGTCGAGCAGCCCCAGTATATCTTATTACACAAAGTGTTCGCAAGGAGAAGATTCATGAATATGGTGACTTATTAGGAAGCTGTTTAAGAGGAATGATAATCTTACTTGGCTGCTTTTGCTCGTTATGCTAACTGTGGCCGTGTGCTGCACTGGGCCGGAGGGACCCTGTAGAAATTCAGAGCCGTCTGTTGAACCGAGCCGGCTCCATCTTAATATTTCCCCCTGCCCTTTAATGTTTTGCAGTGCACAACACCATAAGGGCAAAACAGCACTGAGAATTGCAATTACCTTGAACATCGCATTCCATCTGCTGTGCTGGTGCATGCACACATCCCGTCGCTCATTCGCTCTTGTCTAACACTCACACCCCCACACCCACTCACTGAACAACTTCCCAGCTGCAGCGCCAAAGACCGGCTCACTAGAAGCATCCCGCCCCCCCAAGACAACCACAGCTGTGACACTGGCGTTGACCCGATCGTGCGGTAGATTGCCCGGGGCATGCCCTAGCCGCAGAAGGCAGGACAAGTCCAACGCAGCCAATTTACTGCCCAGTCAGCCTTCCTCCCACTCATTCGTCCAGCGAGTCATCATTCGAGCCACCAAGCTGCATCTGCTCAGCAGTAAGTTGCTCACACCAGCTCCGATTGGGTTCCGCCAGAAGCACTCGCTTCCAGACCTAGTCACAGCCTCCATATCATAGAATGTGGATGTAAAGGTTCCGATGGCGCTATTTCGAAGAAGAGCAGAGCGGGGAGTTCTCCCCGGTGTCCTGGGGCCAGTATTTATCCCTCAACCAACATCACTAAAATCAGATGATCTGGTCATTATCACATTGCTGTTTGTGGGAGCTTGCTGTGCGCAAATTGGCTGCCGTGTTTCCTACATTACAACAGTGACCACACTTCAAAAGTACTTCATTGGCTGTAAAGCGCTTTGGGACGTCCTGAGGTCGTGAAAGGCGTTGTAGAAATACAAGTATTTCTTTCTTTCTAAACAGAGGCATAGAGTACAAAAGCAAGGAAGTTATGCTGAACCTTTATAAAACACTGGTTGATCCTCAGCTGGAGTGTTATGTCCAATTCTGGGCCCCACACTTTAGGCAGGATGTCAAGGCCTTGGAGAGGGTGCGGGGGAGATTTACTAGAATGGTTCCAGGGGATGAGAGGCTTCAGTTGTGTGGAGAGGCTGGAGAAGCTGGGGTTGTTCTCCTTGGAGCAGAGAAGGTTAAGGGGAGATTTAATAGAGGTGTTCAAAATCATGAGGGGTTTTGATAGGGTAGATGCCACTATTCAGTGCAAAAGGAGGTAAAACTGTTGCCAACAGTCGCCTGTCATCCAAAACTCTGCTGCCCGTATCCTACTCTCGCACCAAGTCCCGTTCGCCCATCATCCCTGTGCTCGCTGACCTACATTGGCTCCCAGTCCCCCAATGCCTCGATTTTAAAATTCTCATCCTTGTTTTCAAATCCCTCCGTGGTCTCGCCCCTCCCTATCGTTGTAACCCGCCCCAGTCCTACAACCCTCCGAGATCTCCGCGCTCCTCCAATTCTGGCCTCTTGCGCATCCCCCGATTTCCATCGCTCCACCATTGGCAGCCGTGCCTTCAGCTGCCTGGGGCCCTAAGCTCTGGAAATCCCTCCCTTAACCTCTCCGCCTCTCTCTTCTCCTTGAAGACGCTCCTTAAAACCTACCTCTTTGACCAAGCTTTTGGTCACTAGTCCTAATATCTCCTTATGTAGCTCGGTGTCAAATTTTGATGGATAATCGCTCCTGTGAAGCGTCCTGGGACGTTTTACTACGTTAAAGGCGCTGTATAAATACAAGTTGTCGTTGCTGTACACCAGGCAGCGAGTTTTGACCCTTCATCTTGGTCTCAGTGAAAAATACTGCAGTTTGTAGAAAAGTTGTACACACGCTTTATTTGACAGGTTTCTGGGTTCATCTCATGGTGTCTGCAATACTGAAAAACCGTTCCCTTTACTGAGGGAGTTGAAATATTAGCGACAAAGCGAAGCAGCTTTCAAATATTATGAATGGAAAAAAAGAATCCCACGAACAAAAGGAGACGAGAAGAAATTAAAATCTTTTCTAAAAAAAAAATCAATAATGCAATTTCATTTTTTTCTTCTTGTGGCCTGCGGTAAACCCAACATAATCATCATCTTCTAGTGGAGCAGTGAGATTAATTAGGTTAATGGGGCTGAGGGTATTCGAGCTTGCAACTCAGGACGAGGTGTTAAAATATTCATCCCGCAGCACAGATACAGACGGTGGCTCAGCTTCCGAAACAATCCTGGCGTGGCCCCGAATCGGAGGCCACACAGAGACAGCCCGGCTGCCTGGCGTTTGCCAACAGCCTGGCAGCGCCCACTGCTTCCTCCACCCCTGCTGAGGGCACCGCTCTACCCGTGGGTGGGGGGCACAGACAGCCAACGACAGGTTCCCGCCCACCCGTACAGACCTGAAGCCCCCCCACCACCCCCCGCCTCCGGCAACATCCCGAGATCAGGGGGATCATTCGGGATGAGGATCGATTCGGAACAACCGCAATGTCCCCCCCGTGCAGCGCCAATCTGTTCTTCGATGATTCCGATCCGGGGTTCTTGCCCGGACTGTTCTAACTGGGAGCCCATTCCAAGTGTTGGTCAGATATTTTTGTGACAGGATTGACGTAAGAAAACTACTAGGCACTTGGTCTAAGCGTTAAACAAAGCTTTAATCAACTGTTTTTCAACATGGAGATCTAGTTGTGTCCTTCACTAGTTCCTGTTAAAGAATGTCCTGAGCAAGCTGGGCCCATGCCCGAGTATTTATACTCTCCCTGGACAGCGCCACCAGCAGGCCGCCCAGTATTATTTCATCAGTCATTTCTACATGAATGACAAGATTCATGTCAGGGGTCATCCCCGAAATTTGCTGGTTTCAACCTGTTGTGCCATAGGAGCAGGAGGAGGCCATTCAGCCCCTCAAGCCTGCTCCACCACTCAATCAGATCATGGCTGATCTGTACCTTAACTCCATCTACCCGCCTTGGTTCCGTATCCCTTAATACCCATACCCAACAAAAATCGATCAATCTCAGTCCTGAAATTTTTCAATTGACCCCCAGCCTCAACAGCTTTTTGGGGGAGAGAGTTCCAGATTTCCACCACCCTTTGTGTGAAGAAGTGCTTCCTGACATCACCCCTGAACGGCCTGGCTCTAATTTTAAGGTTGTGCCCCCTTGTTCTGGACTCCCCCCACCAGAGGAAATAGTTTCTCTCTATCTACCCGATCAACTCCTTCAATCATCTTGGTGCTTCTCGCACAATTTACTTTGTAATTTTCCAGATTTATTTTCTCCATACCAGTAATTATCTTGTACAAGTCTAGAAGATCACCTCCCAGACACTTCGGGCTGGATTTTGATACTGGGGCGGGTTGGGGTCGGGTCATCCACTTTTCGTGTTATCCACCCGACTGCAATTGGATATGGGAGATTGATGTGATTTTCACCTAATTGGGCAACTGACTTCCAGCATGTGGGAACCCATGACCCAATTAGTGGTTTCAGTCTGAAAGTCGCCTCTGATGATGTCATCATTGCTGCTGCATTGAAGGTCAGAGACTGCCTGGCCTTTGCTGTGAGAGGACCTGGATGCAAAATGAACAGCAGCAGCCCTAAGTCTGCTCCCAGATATTTTTACACCACCACTCCCAGATATGTCTCCTCCACATAGCTATCCACATATGCATCCCCATAGCCAGCCAGCGTCAGCCATCCAAATGTGCTCCCGCCAGGTTTCACATTTGTGGTTCAGAACAGCCGTGCTTCACATAGAAAAAGGGTTAAAATCACAAAGGCCTTTCAAAATGGCATTATAGAGGCAATTTAATGCTTGTTAAGGGCCTTAACAGCCTATCCCGCCTCTTAGAGGCGGGACGGAGTCGGGACCAGCAGACACGATTTAATGAAAATTGCGTGGAGGCGGGATGGCCCGCCAATTTTCACAATTTTAACCCCCCACACGCCTCCAAACCCGCCTCCACGGGTCAATGAAAATCCAGCCCAAAGTCTGAATAAGGCCAGGTTTCTTCAATCTTCCCTCAGACGCAGATCACAGAATCCCCACAGTGCAGATAGAGGCCATTTCGGCCCATCGAGCCTGCACCAACACATATCCCACCCTATCCCCGTAACCCCACGTATTTAATCCCCCTAACACTAAGGGTCAATTTATCATAGCCAAATCAACCTAACCCGCACATCTTTGGACTGTGGGAGGAAACCGGAGCACCCGGAGGAAACCCACGCAGACACGGGGAGAATGTGCAAACTCCACACAGACAGTCACCCGAGGCCGGATTCGAACCCGGGTCCCTGGCGCTGGGAGGCAACAGTGCTAACCACTATGCCACCGTGTTGTCCTATCTTTGGGAACCAGCCCCGCCCCCAGTGTTTAATCACTCCCTTTGAGTCTCAATGACCGGAACTGGACCCAATACTCAAACTTACTCTGACTTGCATTCTACTGTTCCTGCGATACAGTTCAAGTAAGAGAAGGGATGGGAGCAGAGTACAAAAAGAAATCAAGATTAACTAATACTCATGGCACGGAAAAGGTTAGAGGAAGTAATAACTAAACACCTGATGGAAATAAAGCGTGAGGAATGAAAAATTCCATCCTGCGTAAACTTGAGGTCATCCAAAACTCGGCTGTCCCGTGTCCTAACTCGCACTGAGTCCCGTTCACCCATC
>JASTWF010000041.1:2691442-2849237 GCA_030390025.1 Squalus acanthias
CACAATACTTAATCTCAACAATGAATTGACTTCGTAAGCAAGGTTTAGCAGGTACAATGATTCCACTGAGAGAGTAAGTACAGTAGCTGTGGCGACAAAATGATTTTATGGATGAAGTCTCAATATCACTTTCTGTTACAATGAATGATATGAACTTCGTTCAATACTTTCCAATGTTTCAATGGGCACAGATAATAAATACTGTGTCGGGTGCGGAGGAGTTGCTGGCTTCAAGGGGTTAATGAGGGAGGCTGTTACGGGCTGAGTTATCATTCGCAAAGATTGTCATGAACCTCGGGTAATTGAGCATCCACTGAGTATACTAAATGCCGTTAGGAAAGCAAATGGTATGCTGGCCTTCATTACAAGAGGATTTGAGTACAGGAGTAAAGAAGTCTTACTCCAATTATATAGGGCCTTGGTGAGACCACACCTGGAGTATTGTGTACAGTTTTGGTCTCCTTACCTAAGGAAGGATATACTTGCCATAGAGGGAGTGCAACAAAGGTTCACCAGATTGATTCCTGGGATGGCAGGACTGTCGTATGAGAAGAGATTGAGTAAACTAGGCCTGTATTCTCTTGAATTCAGAAGAATGAGAGGGGATCTCATACAAAATTATTACAGGGCTTGATAGGGTGGATGCTGGGAGAATGTTTCCCTTGGCTGGGGAGTCTAGAACCAGGGGCCACAGCCTCAGGATAAAGGGTAGGCCATTCAGGACTGAGATGAGAAGAAATTTCTTCACACAGAGGGTGGTGAATCTTTGGAATTCTCTACCCCAGAGGGCTGTGGAGGCTCAGTCATTGGGTATATTCAAAACAGAAGTCGATAGATTTCTGACTAGTAAAGGCATCAAGGAGATATGGCGATAGGGCCGGTGAATGGAGTTGAGGCAGAAGGTCAGCCATGATCTCATTGAATGGCGGAGCAGGCTCGAAGGGCCCAATGGCCGACTCCTGCTCCTATTTCTTATGTTCTTATGTTCTAATCCACCAGGCTCACTCACCCTTTCCGCTCGGTCTCTCTCAGCTCCATCAAGCTTGATTTCTTGCAATGGTTTGATTTTAAAAGGGGGGGTCTCAATGACGAGACTGAAGCCCCGGTTTTCCCGGTTGGGAATGTGACCGTGAGCTTGTACCAGCAGCCTGGGGCCTACAGGCCGGATTTCCACCAGTCCCTTAACGGGAATAGGCTCCCGGAGGGCTGGTGGCTGCAATTCAGAAAGCTGGGGCACCCAACGCCCTTACAGGCAGATACAGATCAGTGGCATCAAGATGATGAGAGGTTTAGATAGAATAAATAGGGAAAAACTATTCCCTCGGGCGAGTGGGTCAATAACCAGATGTCATAGATTCAGAATCATTGGCGAGAGATCTCGAGGGGAGATGAGGAGAAATGTTTTCACTGGGAGAGTTGTGGGGATCGGGAACGCTCGACCTGTGAAGGTGGTGGAAGCTGATTCCATCAATGATTTTCAAAGAGCCGGCAAAGGCACGATGGGCCGAATGGCCTCCTTCTGTGCTGTATGATTCTGTGATTCGAAATGCAGTGCAAGACAAGCACCCGTCCTTTGTACAGTGTGACTAACTGTTACGCTGCACCTTCGAGGGAGATCACAGTTCCAAGACAGCACACAGCACGATTCCCTCTCCTGCAACTGCCTGCCACTATTGTTCCTCACACAGGAATGTGGTCGGGGGACGGAGAGGGAAGGGGTCTGGGGACGGAGAGGGAAGGGGTCTGGGGACGGAGAGGGATGTGGTCTGGGGACGGAGAGAGAAGGGGTCTGGGGACGGAGAGGGATGTGGTCTGGGGATGGAGAGGGATGTGGTCTGGGGACGGAGAGGGAAGGGGTCTGAGGATGGAGAGGGAAGGGGTCTGGGGACGGAGAGGGATGTGGTCTGGGGACGGAGAGGGAAGGGGTCTGGGGACGGAGAGGGAAGGGGTCTGGGGACGGAGAGGGAAGGGGTCTGGGGACGGAGAGGGAAGGGGTCTGGGGACGGAGAGGGATGTGGTCTGGGGACGGAGAGGGAAGGGGTCTGGGGACGGAGAGGGATGTGGTCTGGGGATGGAGAGGGAAGGGGTCTGGGGACGGAGAGGGAAGGGGTCTGGGGACGGAGAGGGAAGGGGTCTGGGGACGGAGAGGGAAGGGGTCTGAGGACGGAGAAGGAAGTGGTCTGGGGACGGAGAGGGAAGTGGTCTGGGGACGGAGAGGGAAGTGGTCTGGGGACGGAGAGGGAAGGGGTCTGGGGACGGAGAGGGAAGTGGTCTGGGGACGGAGAGGGAAGGGGTCTGGGGACGGAGAGGGAAGGGGTCTGGGGACGGAGAGGGATGTGGTCTGGGGACGGAGAGGGAAGGGGTCTGGGGACGGAGAGGGATGTGGTCTGGGGACGGAGAGGGAAGGGGTCTGGGGACGGAGAGGGAAGGGGTCTGGGGACGGAGAGGGAAGTGGTCTGGGGACGGAGAGGGAAGGGGTCTGGGGACGGAGAGGGAAGGGGTCTGAGGACGGAGAGGGAAGGGGTCTGAGGACGGAGAAGGAAGTGGTCTGGGGACGGAGAGGGAAGTAGTCTGGGGACGGAGAGGGAAGTGGTCTGGGGACGGAGAGGGAAGGGGTCTGGGACGGAGAGGGAAGTGGTCTGGGGACGGAGAGGGAATGGATCTGGGGACAGAGAGGGAAGGGGTCTGGGGACGGAGAGGGATGTGGTCTGGGGACGGAGAGGGAAGGGGTCTGGGGATGGAGAGGGATGTGGTCTGAGGATGGAGAGGGAAGGGGTCTGGGGACGGAGCGGGAAGGGGTCTGGGGACAGAGAGGGAAGGGGTCTGGGGACGGAGAGGGAAGGGGTCGGGGGATGGAGAGGGAAGTGGTCTGAGGACGGAGAGGGAAGGGGTCTGAGGACGGAGAGGGAAGGGGTCTGGGGACGGAGAGGGAAGGGGTCTGGGGACGGAGAGGGAAGGGGTCTGGGGACGGAGAGGGAAGTGGTCTGGGGACGGAGAGGGAAGTGGTTACAGAGCAAGCCTACCCACTACCATTGTGAAAGAATGGGCAACCCACTCTGAGGTGTGCTGTCATCTATCGGGTAAGTATGGAGTCAACACCAACAACAATTTGAATTTATACAGCATCTTTAATGTGGAAAAACATCCCATGATGATTCACAGAGGCGGAATAAAAAATTGGACGGGGAGCTGAAGGAGAAATATTAGGAGGGGCCAAGGGGCTTCGACAAAGAGGTAGGTTTTAAGGAGCGAGGGAGAGGTGGAGATGTTTAGGGATGGAATTCCAGAGCTCAGGGCCTAGACATCTGACGGCACGGCCGCCAATGGTGGGGCAGGGGGAGAGAGGGATGCGCAAGAGTCGAAGGAGCGGAGAAAGTTGGAGGAAGATACAGAGCTAGGGCGCGGCGAGGCCACGAGCTGATTTAAACAGGAGGACGAGAATTTTAAACGTGGCGTTGGCGGACCGGGAGGTCAGCGAGCACAGCCAGTAGCAATCCACCGTTTGTCAGGATCCTTCATACCGAGAGACCATTTCAGAATCCTGTAATCTGGCTAATCTGCTGCTTGACACACTGACGTCATGGTCTGACTTGTCTTCGAAGACACTGGGCAGAATTTTCATTGAGCCGTGGAGGCGGGTTTGGAGGCGGGACTGGATTGCAAATAGCTGAATCGGGGGTCCCGACGCCATCCCGCCCCCAACCCGCCTCCATGCCAGTTTCGCTGGTGGCGGGTACCCGACCTATGCTGGGACCCGCCTCCCCGAGGCGGGAAGGGGATTAGTGGCAATAAACTGCCTGTTAACAGGTAGTTAACAGGCAGTTTTTTGCCTAATCCCTATTTTTATGCCTGAAATATGGGCTTCCCGACAGGTCCCAACCACGCCGTTTCAGCAAGGTGGACTGTGGGTCTGCAGGGGTTGGAGGGGTCGATATGTCCGGTGGGCAGGTGAGTGATGGGTGCATGTGTGCAGAGGTAAGTGTGTAAGGTAAGTGTAAAGTGTGGAAAAAAGTTTTACTTACCTTAACTTCCTCCTGCAGGTGTCAGCCCTTCAGGTCTCGGGAGTCAAAAATCTCACCGGCACAGAAAGCAGAATGGCCGTTGAGCTGTCAAAAACTGCAGCCTCTGCTTTTTGTTCTGCAGAGATCTCTAAATCAGCCTGAGAGGAAGGAATTAACTTAGAGGACAGATTGTCAGTGTTTGACAGCTTCAAGGAGCTGTCAAACGCTGATATTTTATCTGTTAAAAGCTCTTGACAGATGAAATGTCAATCTGTGACGTCACCTGTTGCCGGGTGGCCCTTAATTGGCCTGCTGAGCCCGCTGGGCGGGTTCAACAAGGTCAATCAAGTGAAAATACAGTGGGTTGGCCACAAGTCGATGGAGGCGGGACTACAACCCAAAAAGTGGGAGTCCCGCCTCCATCCCGTCCCCAGTTTCAAAATCCAGCCTGCGGGGGGGGTATATACAGTGTAAAATGTACTTTCCTGTCCTTATCCCGCCTGTTTCCCCCCAAGGTGAGGAAGGTCAGAGGAAGTGGCATCTCGGCCCCGAGCAGGTGGCGTCAAGCATGCCAGCTGCCCCTCGGCTCCAGTGCAGAAACCAACACCTCTCAGTTCATGAGTGTGAGAGAGGGGCGGCTGGTGAAGCACAAATCAGAAGCCAGGAGGAAGCTGGCGGGAGGTTGGGGCGGCGTGCGCAGCAGTGAAAGGGCACGGGAGCCCACGCTGTGAGCCAGCACCACGCGCACGGGATCGGTATCCCACTGGGCCTGCCTTGGCGCAAGAGCAAAAAAAGACATTTTTAACCTCTGCGCTTGTGTCGAGCAGGCAGCAGCAGCTGTCAGTGATCAGCAGTGCTGCACAGGCGGTGATTGACGCGCAGCATGTACTGGAGCAGCCCCAATGCAGGGGGAGAGTGTGCACGGGAGAGTTCATGACTGCTGTGACAGGCACCATTCAGACCTCTTTCTTTTATATGTTCTGTTCAAAATGCAGACGGGATCCTTGGCTTTATAGATAGAGGCATCGAGTACAAAAGCAAAGAAGTTATGCTAAGCCTTTATAAAGCACTGGTTAGGCCCCAGCTGGAGTATTGTGGCCAATTCTGGGCCCCACACTTTAGGAAGGATGTCAAGGCCTTGGAGAGAGTGCGGAGGAGATTGACCAGAATGGTTCCAGGGATGAGGGACTTCAGTTACATGGAGACACTGGGATTGTTCTCCTTAGAGCAGAGAAGGTTAAGGGGAGATTTAATAGAGGCGTTCAAAAATTATGAGGGGTTTTGATGGAGTAGATGGGGAGAAACTGTTTCCAGTGGATGAGGGTCGGTAACCAGAGGACACAGATCTAAGGTAACTGGCTAAAAATCCAGAGGTGACATGAGGAGTAATTTTTTTTATGCAGCGAGTTGTTGTGATCTGGAACGCGCTGCCTGAAAGGGCGGTGGAAGCAGATTCAATAGTAACTTTCAAAAGGGAATTAGATAAATACTTGAATGCAAAAAAATTTACAGGGCTATGGGGAAAGAGCAGCGGGGGGAGTGGAACTAATTGGAGAGCTCTTTAAAAGAGCCGGCACAGGCACGATGGGCCGAATGGCCTCATTCTGTGCTGTAAGATTCTATTCCATGATTCTCGGGATGTGGGCATCGCTGGCAAGGCTGGCATTTATTGGCCATCCCGACACATTCAGTTGCATGGAGGCTGTCGCTGTTGCACCTGATACACTGGGTGATGGTTTGGATTCAGAGTGACAATGGTCTGCACCCATGTTGGAGGCAGTCTACCGACTGCTCTACTGCAAATCCATGCATGGAGCCCCAGACTGAGGCCGTGGAGGACAAAGGGTGCTCGGAGTCGACAGAAGTTCTCAGTGCAGCTCGGACTCTCAGTGATGGAGTGCCAGAGAATAGGCGAGGATAGCGCATCTTCCTAAACCCAGAGGTTCTGGGCTATGACCTCCACCAGCTAGAAGGACAAGGGCAGCAGGCGCATGGGAACACCACCACTTCCAAGATCCCCTCCAAGTCACACACCATCCTGACTTGGAAATATATCGGCCGTTCCTTCATCGTCGCTGGGTCAGAATCCTGGAACTCCCTCCCTGACAGCACTGTGGGAGCACCTTCACCACACGGACTGCAGCGGTTCAAGAAGGCGGCTCACCACCACCTTCTCGAGGGGCAACTATGGATGGGCAATAAATGCTGGCCTTGCCAACGATGCCCGTGAACAAGTAAAAAAGAAAGACCACCCTACATTGTACCATCCACTCAAGGAGGACATCACCACAGCGAAAGACTGAGGAGTGAGACTGTGGGTGGTATCAGTGAACCACGTTGGTTTTTTAAGACAATCTGCTCCGATACTGAAGACATTTTTAAGATTGTGCTGACCATCCATATCTCCAGGGACCTCTAGATTTGGCACTCTAGTCTCTTTTTAACCCTATTTCAGCAAACTCCTGTACTCCACCCTTCTTTTTAACCTGTGTGCTTTCTATAGTTAGGGCGGGATTTTCATTGACCCGTGGAGGCGGGTTTGGAGGCGTGTGGGGGGTTAAAATTGCGAAAACTGGCGGGCGGGCACAAGTCCGCCTCCATCCCGCCTCCATGCAATTTTCATTAAATCGTGTCTGCTGGTCCCGACTCCGTCCGCCTTTAAGAGGCGGGATAGGCTGTTAAGGACCTTAACAAGCACTGAATTGGCTCAATAATGCCATTTTGAAAGGCCTTTGTGATTTTAACCCTTGATCTACGTGAAGCACGCCTGTTCTGAACCACGATTGTGAAACCTGGCGGGAGCACATTTGGATAGCTGACTATCAGCTGCAGGTCCACTATTACAACGGAGATGTGATGAAGGTAGTAGTAGTATTAGGTCTGAAAGTCGCTTCTGATGCTGCTGCATTGAAAGTCTTCAGAGACTGCCTGTGAGAGGACTCTCTCCCTCTCTCTCTCTGTCCAGACTTAGAGCTTTTGCATCCAGGTCCTCTCACAGCAAAGGCCAGGCAGTCTCTGACTTTCAATGCAGCAGCAATGATGACATCATCAGAGGCGACTCTCAGACTGAAAACACTAATTGGTTCATGGGTTCCCACATGCTGGAACTCAATTGCCCAATTAGGTGAAAATTGCATCAATCTCCCACATCCAATTGCAGTCGGGTGGATAATACGAAAAGTGGATGACACGACCTCAACCCGCCCCAGTATCAAAATCCAGCTTGATGTGTTTAGTTGGCAATTTCTTCTTGAGTTACTGTGCTCAGGCACTCGGAGGGCTGCTGGTTGAGCTTGGGTAAAAAGGTTCCATCCTTTCCTCGGCCGATATATCTGTCCCCAGTGTTGTCCTGTTATTTATTTAGTTCATCCCTCATTTCTTATGAAGGTTTTCTTTCTGAAATCATTTAATTTGGTCCCGGTCCGGGAATAAATAAAGAAAAAGACTTGCATTTCGACAGCGCCTTTCACGACCACCGGATGTCCCAAAGCGCTTTACAGCCAATGAAGTACTTTTGGAAGTGTGGTCACTGTTGTAATACAGGAAACGCGGCAGCCAATTTGCGCACAGCAAGCTCCCACAAACAGCAATGTGATAATGACCAGATAATCTGTTTTTGTGATGTTGGTTGAGGAATAAATATTGGCCAGGACACCGGGGAGAACTCGCCCTGCTCTTCTTCAAAATAGTGCCATGGGATCTTTTACGTTTTACAAGAGAGCAGATGGGGCCTCGGTTTAACGTCTCATCCGAAAGACGGCACCACCGACAGTGCGGCGCTCCCTCAGTACTGCCCCTCCGACAGTGCGGCGCTCCCTCAGTACTGCCCCTCCGACAGTGCGGCGCTCCCTCAGTACTGCCCCTCCGACAGTGCGGCGCTGCCTCAGTACTGCCCCTCCGACAGTGCGGCGCTCCCTCAGTACTGCCCCTCCGACAGTGCGGCGCTCCCTCAGTACTGCCCCTCCGACAGTGCTGCGCTCCCTCAGTACTGGCCCCCCGACAGTGCGGCTCTCCCTCAGTACAGCCCCTCCCACAGTGCGACGCTCCCTCAGTACTTCCCCTCCGACAGTGCAGCACTCCCTCAGTACTGCCCCTCTGACAGTGCAGCGCTCCCTCAGTACTGCCCCTCCGACAGTGCAGCACTCCCTCAGTACTGCCCCTCTGACAGTGCGGCGCTCCCTCAGCACTGCACTGGAGTGTCAGCCTAGCTTTATGTGCTCGAGTTCCTGGAGTGGGACTTGAACCCACAGACTTCTGACTCAGAGGCGCGAGTGCTACCCACTGAGCCACAGCTGACAAGGGTCCGCCAACAGTGACTGTATCAGTGATCTGGCAGTGCTGGTCTCATTTCACTGTGTCTTTCAGGGGAGGGAGACACTCTCTATGTTGAGCACGGCAGCAACATTCCCTCCTACAATTCATGGCGCTTGCCAATCCCAAAGGTATTTACAACAACAATTTGCATTTAGATAGCGCCTGTAATGTAGTAAAACGTCCCAAGGCGCTTCACAGGAGCGATTATCAAACAAAATCTGACACCGAGCCACATAAGGAGATATTGGGACAGCTTGGTCAGAGAGGTGGGTTTTAAGGAGCTCCTTAAAGGAGGAGAGAGAGGCGGAGGGGTTTAGGGAGGGAATTCCAGAAGTTAGGGCCCAGGCAGCTGAAGGCACGGCCGCCAATGGTGGAGCGATGGAAATCGGGGGATGCGCAAGAGACCAGAATTGGAGGAGCGCAGAGATCTCGGGGGGATTGTGGGGCTGGAGGAGGTTACAGAGATAGGGAGGGGGCGCGAGGGCCACGGAGGGATTTGAAAACAAGGATGAGGATTTTAAAACCAAGGCTTTGCCGGACTGGGAGCCGGTGTAGGTCAGCGAGCACAGGGGTGATGGGCGAACGGGGCTTGGTGGGAGTTAAGATACGGGCTTGGATGAGTTCATGTTTATGGAGTGTGGAAGGTGGGAGGTCGGCAAGGAGAGCTGCCTTATGTTTGCTATCACCTTGAAGAGTGGGAGCACAGAACTTCAGTTCTAAACTGTAATACAATCACAAGACTGCTCTGTGTCACCATCTGTCACAACAGCCAATGGAACTTAAGAACATACATAAGAAATAGGAGCAGGAGTCGGCCATTTGGCCCCTCGGGCCTGCTCCGCCATTCAATGAGATCATGGTTGATCTTTGACATCATCTCCACTTTCCTGCACTATCCCCATATCCCTTGATTCCCTTAATATTCAAAAATCTATCGATCTCAGCCTTGAATATACTCAACGACTGAGCCTCCACAGCCCTCTGGGGTAGAGAATTCCAAAGATTCACCACCCTCTGAGTGAAGAAATTCCTCCTCTTCTCAGTCCTAAATGGCCGACCCCTTATTCTGAGACTGTGTCCCCTGGTTCTAGACTCCCCAGCCAGGGGAAACATCCTCCCTGCATCTACCCTGTCAAGCCCTGTAAGAATTTTGTATGTTTCAATGAGATCACCTCTCATTCTTCTAAACTCTAGGGAATATAGGCCTAGTTTACTCAATCTCTCCTCATCGGACAATCCCCCCATCCCAGGAACCAGTCTGGTGAACCTTCGTTGCACTCCCTCTATGGCAAGTATATCCTTCCTTAGGTAAGGAGACCAAAACTGTACACAATACTCCAGGTGTGGTCTCACCAGGGCCCGATATAATTGCAGTAAGACGTCTTTACTCTTATACTCAAATCCTCTTGTAATAAAGGCCAACATACCATTTGCTTTCCTAATTGCTTGCTGTGCCTGCATGTTAACTCTCAGTGATTTGTGTACAAGGACACCCAGGTCCCTCTGAACACCAACATTTCCCAATCTCTCACCATTTAAAAAATACTCTGCTTTTCTATTTATTTTAAATTTTCTATTTTTCCTACCGAAGCAACGCAATGGTTCAAACTGGAACCCCACCAATAAAAGCAAATAATCTTCACCAGCGTGTCTTTTAAGAAACAAAAGACTTGTATTTCTGAAGCGCCTTTCGTAAATATTGGCCAAGACACCGGGGATAACTCACCTGCTACAGATTCTTTTACGTCCACCTGAGAGGGCAGACGGGGGCTCGGTTTAACCTCGCATCCGAAAGACGGCACCTCCGACAGTGCGGCACTCCCTCAGCACTGGGAGTGTCGGCCTGGATTATGGGCTCAGGTCTCTGGAGTGGGGCTCGAACCCAGGACCTTCTGACTCAGAGAGCGAGAGTGCTACCCACTGAGCCACGGTTGACACCGCGTAGAACACAAGTCTACGCTAAGGCTTTAACAATGAACTGGTCTGCCCACACCCGTTCAATCATCGTCGCACAGAAAGTACTTTGCAAAGAGGACAGAGAAAAGCTACAAGCCTGATCCCCGTTATAAAAGGGAGAAGATATAAGGAAAGGCAAGAGATGCTTAATCTTTACAGCCTAGCTGTAGAGAGGAGGATGAAGAGGCGAAGAGGAAGAGGAGAGAGGCTCCAAGACTATATAATATTATACGGTAAACCCAGAGTCAGCAAAGTAGGGCCAGGGGTTAGTGGCAAGTAAATTTAAAACAGATAAACATCCAGGAATAAATCTTCACTCAAACAGCAATAAATGTTGTTAAGCATCTGCCAGCTAGGATAGCAGACTCCGTGGGAGTCGTTCGAACCATAGCTGAAGGCCATCGCGTGGGAGTTCGGGTAGTATAGGCTTCAGCGTGGCTGAGCTGAACCTTTCCTAGTCCCTGACTTTAATTAGCTTCTTGCAATAACAACTTTCATTTATCTCGGAGCACCTTTAGTGTGGAAAACTTGCCGAGGCACTTTACAAATATTTATAAGATAAACAACAGCCGTGCCGGGAGGGGAGTGATTTAGAGGGGTGCCCAAAAGCTTTACCAGAACAACCCCTGCTACCTCGCTCCAGTGCCTTTCCGTCTCTTTCCCCCACCTCCAATTCCTCCTTCTTGTTTTGGGGTCCGACTCTCTTGTAAAACATTATCGGGCACTCCGTAACACGAGTAGCATGATAGAAATTGTTTTTTTAATCCTTGTGTTCAAATCCCTCCATGGCCTCGTCCCTCCCTATCTCCGAAACCTCCTCCACTCCCACAGCCGTCTGAGATCTCTGCGCTCCTCCAGTTCTGACCTCTTGTGCATCCCCCGATTTCCATCGCTCCACTATTGGTGGCCGTGCCTTCAGCTGCCTGGGCCCTGAGCTCTGGAATTCCCTCCCTAAACCTCTCCGCCTCTCTCTCCTCCTTTAAGACCGTCCTTAACACCTACCACTTTGACCAAGCTTTTGGTCACCTGTCCTAATATCTCCTTTTGTGGCTCAGTGTCAAATTTTTATTTGATAATCTTAACACCTACCAAACTTCACCCATTGAGAGTGTGAGGTTGTGGAATTTACTTCCAGGATTAGTAGTCATCCATGCCTTTGTTACCTCTAGACTTGACTATTCCAACACACTCCTGGCTGGCCTCCCACATTCCACCCTACGTAAACTTGAGGTCATCCAAAACTCGGCTGCCCCGTGTCCTAACTCGTACCGAGTCCTGTTCACCCATCACCCCCTGTGCTCACTGACCTACATTGGCTCCCGGTTAAGCAACGCCTCGATTTCAAAATTCTCATCCTTGTTTTCAAATCCCTCCATGGCCTCGCCCCTCCCTATCTCTGTAATCTCCTCCAGCCCCACAACCCCCCGAGATATCTGCGCTCCTCTAATTCTGCCCTCTTGAGGATCCCTGATTTTAATCGCTCAACCATTGGCGGCCGTGCCTTCAGCTGCCTGGTTGCCCTAAGCTCTGGAATTCCCTCCCTAAACCTCTCCGCCTCGCTACCTCTCTTTCCTCCTTTAAGACGCTCCTTAAAACCTACCTCTTTGACCAAGCTTTTGGACACCTGCCTTAATTTATCCTTATGTGGATCGGTGTCAAATTTTTTATCTTGTAATACTCCTGTGAAGCGCCTTGGGACATTTTACTACGTTAAAGGTGCTACATAAATACAAGTTGTTGTTGTTGTTGATGAGGCGGAAACTGTGTCGACATTAGATTGGAGGGGGTGGGGATGAAGGAAAAAGGGATGAAGGGATTCGGGAACAGGGAGGGGAAATGCGAATGGGACTATCTGCTTGTGCGGAGGATGAACGCCAACACGGACTGGTGGGGTCGAATGGCCTGTTGTAATTCTGTGTATAAATAAGAAGGGTATGTACAATACTATGACAATCAGGTTTCACTTCAATCAATCCAGCATAAACTAGGAATGCCGGCGTGCAAATGGAGCGTTGGAATCAAAGTTGGCCAATCAAACAAGACTGGTTTCTGACCCGAGGTGCGAAGGTCCTGATCAGGTGCAGGCCCAGCCTAATTTAAATTCTACAATTGTGACACCCATTCTGGAGAGGATCCTTTGTAAGGACTCCCAACAAAAACTTGATTTGAAAAGAGGAAACTACAAAGAATAAGAGGCCAATTAACAATGAAACTGAAGGTATCGCTGGAGGACATGCCAATGTGGGAGAGACGGGGAATGTTTAAACCATAGCGTGGAGCAGACAGGATCAGTGGAGGCCCAGGGGGAAATCGAGGGAAGCTAAACAAGCCAATCTTGCAATGAATGAACAGCGGCAATTAAAATGGAAATTATATGGGGAAAAAATAATCCAGGCCTACAGGGAGAACGAGGAGGCGTAAACACGGGAGAGGCGCAGACAAATACAAACACTGGCCCCGACATTAACGGGGAGCCGGGGGAGGGTGCGGCGAGCCGCAGAACCCAGCAAGACCGGGGAGGTGGAGGCCTTGCCGATCTTCAGGGCCTATCGCAGGACCGCCCTCCCGCCCACCAGGCGGGCAGACTGCCCGCCGGTCGGGAGGGAACCCCGGCGTCAAGAGGCCACATCCAGGGGCTCGTGGGGACGGTCCCTGGCACCGAGACAGAAGCATCGGCTCTGGGCTGTGATCAGGAGTTGGCGGGGGGGGACGGAGGGTAATTGGGTGGGGCGCGTTGATCGTTGATCGGGGTTTGGGGGTGATCAGTGAGGGGCGGGTGACCGTGGGGGAGGCTGGAGATTGAGAGGGGGGGGGAGGAGGGTGATTGCGTGGGGCGGGGGGCAAGGAGGCTGATAAAATCAAGGCCGCAGCTCAAGCGGACAGAAAGGAGGTGGAACGCAGGGAGGGAGCAGAGACGCGCGTGCTCAGGGGGAATGGATGTGAAGCTGGGCTTTCTCCCAGGTTGCTGGGAGCAGTGCCCAGGAGATTCACCGTTCATTCTGGGCGACTCCTGGACAATCCGGCCGGGTTGGCTACCCCTATGGACTGGTCAGACGACACAAAGTGCTTTGTACAGCCGTGGTCAGCACACTACAGAAGGATGTGCAGGCACTGAAGAGGGGCAACAACCCGCATTTATACAGGACAGCAAAATACTGCGGATGCTGGAAAATTGAAACAACAACAGAAAACGCTGGAAAAACTCAGCAGGCCAGGCAACATCCGCGGAGAGAGAAACAGAGTTAACGTTTCAGGTCGAAGACCTTTCGTCAGAACTGAGAAAAGAGCAGGAAATGAAACAGATAAAAAAGCAAGGGGGAGGCCGGGGGAAGGAATAAAAGAACAAAAGGGGTGGTCTATGGTAAGTAGAGACATTGAGAGATGCTCAAGGCAAGACGAGATGGTAATGGGACAGGTTAAGAAACAAAAGGTGGCTCAGATGTGTGAAGTGTGAAATGCTGGCAGCATTTATATAGCGTCTTTAATGTCGTAAAACACCCCAGGCACTACACAGGAGCGATTTCAAACAAAATTTGACACCGAGCCACAATAAGCAGATGTTAGGGACAGATGACCAAAAGCTTGGTCAAAGAGGTCGGTTTTCAGGAGCCTCTTAGAGGAGGAGAGAGAGGCGGAGAGGGTTAGGGAGGGAATTCCAGAGCTTAGGGCCCCAGGCAGCTGAAGGCACGGCCGCCAATGGTGGAGCGAAGGGAGTGCGGTTGGCGGGGTGGGGGGGGGGGGAGGTGTGTGGACCATAAGCCAGAGTTCTCAATCGGCACATAAAGATATCATACTGCGGCTCGTGGGCCACTGATTGGCCGCGGAACGATGAGCTCAGTGCGACCAGGGGAAGTTGGTCAGGGGGAGGCGAATAAGATTGACAACCGAAACAATGAGTGGAAGTGAAGGGGAAGCGAGCAGCAGGGAAGGACTTGGTGCAACAGTCTGCTGCTATCTCCAGAGGGCTAACAATCCACACACAGCCTCTTGTTCGCAAATTAATTGAAAAGAAAACAGAATGTTCTTTTGTGTTACCTTGTTTTAAATTTACCACTCAGGACTCCCATCTGTGCAGTGTTATGAAGACAAGAACGCTAATTATTTCCCCCCCCCCCTCCCCTTTGTTGAACACAGATACAAACCTGCCCTCTGAATATAATTAGCTAACAGGCAAGTGCTTCCAATTTAGGGATAATTAGTCACTTCACTGCCAGTACTGTTATGTGGCACTTTAAAGTTAAAGAGTGTTCATTTTATCCTTGAGCAGCATTGTGAACTCACCTTTTGGAAACAGGTTAAAAAAAAAACCTCAAGTATGACAGTGAAACCTCTGTGATTATAGAATCACAGAATCTTACAGCACAGGAGGAGGCCATTCGGCCCGTTGTGCCCGTGCCGGCTCTTTGAACGAGCAGTCACGCTCAGTCCCACCCCCCCCCGCTGTTTGTCCGTAACCCTGTGAGCTCCTCATCCTCAAGAACCCATCCAACTCCCTCTGAAAATCATTGATGGAATCAGCTAAGTGGTCTTGTGGATGTGTAGGCGCAGGCAATATGCTCACCCTGATTGCCCGTTATCTTGCTTGCAGCTTCTTGCTGTACAGGAAGAAGCTGCAAGCAAGACATCGGGCAATTGGGGTGAGCATATTGCCTGCGCCTACACATCCACAAGACCACTTAGCTGTGTGAGGGGGTGATTGTAAGTCCCAACCAAACCTTAGAGGGGTTTAGTGCTGGGGTCCTGTGTTAGTTTATTTCACGGGAGGGTTCTTTTATTAGACCGTGGTAATTTAGCACGGTGTGGCTTGTTGGACAAGCCAGGGTTGTATTGTTTTGTACTGTTACGAGTGTTAATGTTAATCCTATTAAACACAATACGGTTGAGCTCAAACAGGTGTCCGAGTCTGATCTGTCCATAGAATCCCTATTGTCCAGAACTTGTAGTCAGCGGTGTGTTTTCGGTGCGCCCGAGAAAACCACTTACAGTCCTGACCTGGAAATATATCGGCCGTTCCTTCATCGTCGCTGAGTCAAAATGCTGGAACTCCCTCCCTAACAGCGCTGTGGGAGCACCTTCACCACACGGACTGCAGCGGTTCAAGAAGGCGGCTCGCCACCACCTTCTCGAGGGCAATTAGGGATGGGCAATAAATGCTGGGCCTTGCCAGCGACGCCCACATGGCGAGAATTAATTTTTAAAAATCACGACTTCCTGTCCCGTAGAAAAGCAGAATCGGAAACTTGGCGTCACGGGGGAAAATCACATTTAAATTCCACCTCCGCTGTGGCAACATGCCTTGATCCTCCATTGTGCTGCCCTGAAACGATTGGACAGAAATCCAATCCCACAGCCAAACAGTGAAAAAGAAAAAAATAACGTCGGTCTCCCTATCTCGACAACGTCCTCCAGCCCCGCAACCACCCCCAGCAGCCCCCCCCCCCCCATCCCCACCCCCGAGATCTCTGCGCTCCTCCAATTCTGGCCTCTTGAGCATCCCCCGATTTTATTCACTCCACCATTGGTGGCCGTGCCTTCAGCTGCCTGGGGCCCTCAGCTCTGGAATTCCCTCCCTAAACCTCTCCACCTCTCTCTCCTCCTTTAAGACGCTCCTTAAAACCAACCTCTTTGACCAAGCTTTTGGTCACCTGTCCCTAATATCTCCTCATCTGGCTCGGTGTCAAACTTTGTTTGATTACCGCTCCTTGGGAGGTTTGACTACGTTACAGGCACGATATAAACACAAGTTGCTGTTGCCGCACAGCTCACTGTCTGGGGCAGCGTGCAGTGGTGTGTGAAGGACTAAGCTGAGGGGGGGGGGGGATTTCCCAGATCGCAAGGCCTCACTCAGGCACAGTGGGTCGGCAGAACACCAAACTGGCTCATCAAGTTCTCACCATAATGAGTTACTAAATTCCGCAGAAAGGTTTAATGATCCGTTTTTGAAAATCAAAGAAAACACCGAGGAGATTAATTCGGTGTCTGTGAATACAACGGGTTCTGGGCAATGCGAAAACTGGCGCATAATTGTGCTTTAAAGTCGCGCTCGGTGCTGATCGGACCACCACTGTTCAATGACGTGTGGTCTTCCCAGGCAAGGCTCATTACTCCACCACCTCCAACATAATTACAGAACGTGCTCCTTTTTAGTGCCTTGCTGGGCAAAATGTCCCACTTGAGTCCATTTTCGATGAGAAACCTATCTACTATTGAGCCTGAAAGACTCCTGCTTAATATTTAATGTATTGAGTTCGGGATACGAGCATTTTGTCTCCATCTTATACACGATTTCATTGCTTGTATTTAAAAAACAAAACTAAAGCAAGTTCGGCCGGAAGGGGAAATTGGATAAACGTTGGCTAAATATATATAATCCTGTGTAGCTCGGTGGACATGAGCAAGTCACGATCACCAATTGGCTGCTCATATAATCCAATAATTGTAGAAAAGATCATTGGGACCAAACACATTATCAAACCAACTTATTCAATCAATTCTCTGTCAGAGAACTCTCAATGCATTTGAAACCTGCCTCGGTCTGCACAATTCCTTCAGCATCGTATGAACTCATCCAGGTATCTGTGGCACAAATGCCTCCCTCTGGATTTTAATATTGATTTATCTGTCTATTAATATGTGAACGATTTTACGTCTGCGCAAACTCCTTGTCAGTTTTTGTGTGTTATGAGCTGCGATATCCACACTGACGATGGGTGCCAGTGGTGCCAATTGCTCTTGCTGTGATTACAGCCTCCTCCCGTGTGGAGGTGATGCAGCACCATGACTGGAAGGAAGGCGTAATTAAGAAAGAGCTTGATGTATATCGCACCGTTCGCAACCCCTGGCAGTTCCACCTGCTTCACAGCCAATGATATACTTCTGAAAGGGAGTCAATGCTTTAACGTGCGGAAACACGGCAGCCAATTTCCACGCAGCAAGCTCCCATGATCATCAATGAGATAAATTGGTGATGTCGCCTGAGGTAGATATTGGCCAGGAGACCGGGGGGGAGAACGCCTCATCTCTCCTTTGATGGGAAGGTTTACATCTCCTCTGAAAGAGAGCACTCCAGACAGTGCAGCACTCCCCCAACCTGGACTGAGTGTTCAAGTCTTGAACCCACAACCCCTGACTCAGCGAAGGACAGGATTGGAGGAGTGCAGAGATCTCAGGGTGTCGTAGGGCTGAAGTGGCCCAATTTACCGCAGCTGGTAAACCAGTGCTGAGGGAGGGGCAGTACTGAGGGAGCGCTGCACTGTCGGAGGGGCAGTACTGAGGGAGCTCCGCACTGTCGGAGGGGCGCTACTGAGGGAGTGCCGCACTGTCGGAGGGGCAGTACTGAGGGAGCGCCGCACTGTCGGAGGGGCAGTACTGAGGGAGCGCTGCACTGTCGGAGGGGCGCTACTGAGGGAGTGCAGCACTGTCGGAGGGGCAGTGCTGAGGGAGTGCCGCACTGTTGGAGGGGCAGTACTGAGGGAGCGCCGCACTTTCGGAGGGGCCGAACTGAGGGAGCGCCGCACTGTCGGAGGGGCGCTACTGAGGGAGTGCCGCACTGTCGGAGGGGCAGTACTGAGGGAGTGCCGCACTGTCGGAGGGGCAGTACTGAGGGAGCGCCGCACTGTCGGAGGGGCCGTACTGAGGGAGCGCCGCACTGTCGGAGGGGCAGTACTGAGGGAGCGCCGCACTGTCGGAGGGGCAGTACTGAGGGAGCGCTGCACTGTCGGTGGGGCAGTACTGAGGGAGCGCCGCACTGTCGGAGGGGCAGTACTGAGGGAGCGCCGCACTGTCGGAGGGGCAGTACTGAGGGAGCGCCGCACTGTCGGAGGGGCAGTACTGAGGCAGCGCCGCACTGTCGGAGGGGCAGTACTGAGGGAGCGCCGCACTGTCGGAGGATCAGTACTGAGGGAGCGCCGCACTGTCGGAGGGGCGGTACTGAGGGAGCGCCGCACTGTCGGAGGGGCAGTACTGAGGGAGCGCCGCACTGTCGGAGGGGCAGTACTGAGGGAGCGCCGCACTGTCAGAGGGGCAGTACTGAGGGAGCGCCGCACTGTCGGCGGGGCAGTACTGAGCGAGTGCCGCACTGTCATGGGGCAGTACTGCGGGAGTGCCGCACTGTCGGAGGGGCAGTACTGAGGGAGCGTCGCACCGTCGGAGGGGCAGTACTGAGGGAGCGCCGCACCGTCGGAGGGGCAGTACTGAGGGAGCGCCGCACTGTCGGAGGGGCAGTACTGAGGGAGCGCCGCACTGTCGGAGGGGCAGTACTGAGGGAGCGCCGCACTGTCGGAGGGGCAGTACTGAGGGAGCGCCGCACTGTCGGAGGGGCAGTACTGAGGGAGCGCCGCACTGTCGGAGGGGCAGTACTGAGGGAGCGCCGCACTGTCGCAGGGGCAGTACTGAGGTAGCGCCGCACTGTCGGAGGGGCAGTACTGAGGGAGCGCCGCACTGTCGGAGGGGCAGTACTGAGGGAGCGCCGCACTGTCGGAGGGGCAATACTGAGGGAGCGCCGCACTGTCGGAGGGGCCGTACTGAGGGAGCGCCGCACTGTCGGAGGGGCAGTACTGAGGGAGCGCCGCACTGTCGGAGGGGCAGTACTGAGGGAGCGCCGCACTGTCGGAGGGGCAGTACTGAGGGAGCGCCGCACTGTCGGAGGTGCACTACTGAGGGAGCACCGCACTGTCGGAGGGGCAGTACTGAGGGAGCGCTGCCCTGTCGGTGGGGCAGTACTAAGGGAATGCTGCACTGTCGGAGGGGCAGTACTGAGGGAGCGCCGCACTGTCGGAGGGGCAGTACTGAGGGAGCGCCGCACTGTCGGAGGGGCAGTACTGAGGGAGCACCGCACTGTCAGAGGGGCGGTACTGAGGGAGCGCCGCACTGTCGGAGGGGCAGTACTGAGGGAGCGCCGCACTGTCGGAGGGGCAGTACTGAGGGAGCGCCGCACTGTCGGAGGGGCGGTACTGAGGGAGCGCCGCACTGTCGGAGGGGCGGTACTGAGGGAGCGCCGCACTGTCAGAGGGGCGGTACTGAGGGAGCGCCGCACTGTCGGAGGGGCAGTACTGAGGGAGCGCCGCACTGTCGGAGGGGCAGTACTGAGGGAGCGCCGCACTGTCGGAGGGGCAGTACTGAGGGAGCGCCGCACTGTCGGAGGAGCAGTACTGAGGGAGTGCCGCACTGTCATGGGGCAGTACTGAGGGAGTGCTGCACTGTCGGAGGGGCAGTACTGAGGGAGCGCCGCACTGTCGGAGGGGCAGTACTGAGGGAGCGCCGCACTATCGGAGGGACAGTATTGAGGGAGCGCCGCACTGTCGGAGGGGCAGTACTGAGGGAGCGCCGCACTGTCGGAGGGGCAGTTCTGAGGGAGCGCCGCAGTGTCGGAGGGGCAGTACTGAGGGAGCGCCGCACTGTCGGAGGGGCAGTTCTGAGGGAGCGCCGCAGTGTCGGAGGGGCAGTACTGAGGGAGCGCCGCACTGTCGGAGGGGCAGTACTGAGGGAGCGCCGCACTGTCGGAGGGGCAGTACTAAGGGAGCGCCGCACTGTCGGAGGGGCAGTACTGAGGGAGCGCTTCACTGTCGGAGGGGCAGTACTGAGGGAGCGCCGCACTGTCGGTGGGTCAGTACTGAGGGAGCGCCGCACTGTCGGAGGGGCAGTACTGAGGGGGCGCTGCAGTGTCGGAGGGGCAGTACTGACGGAGCGCCGCACTGTCGGAGGGGCGGTACTGAGGGAGCGCTGAACTGTCGGAGGGGCAGTATTGAGAGAGCGCCGCACTGTCGGAGGGGCGGTACTGAGGGAGCGCCGCACTGTCGGAGGGGCAGTACTGAGGGAGCACCGCACTGTCGGAGGGGCTGTACTGAGGGAGCGCAGCACTGTCGGAGGGGCAGTACTGATGGAGCGCTGCACTGTCGGAGGGGCAGTACTGAGGGAGCGCCGCACTGTCGGAGGGGCAGTACTGAGGGAGCGCCGCACTGTCGGAGGGGCAGTACTAAGGGAGCGCCGCACTGTCGGAGGGGCAGTACTGAGGGAGCGCTTCACTGTCGGAGGGGCAGTACTGAGGGAGCGCCGCACTGTCGGTGGGTCAGTACTGAGGGAGCGCCGCACTGTCGGAGGGGCAGTACTGAGCTGCAGTGTCGGAGGGGCAGTACTGACGGAGCGCCGCACTGTCGGAGGGGCGGTACTGAGGGAGCGCTGAACTGTCGGAGGGGCAGTATTGAGAGAGCGCCGCACTGTCGGAGGGGCGGTACTGAGGGAGCGCCGCACTGTCGGAGGGGCAGTACTGAGGGAGCACCGCACTGTCGGAGGGGCTGTACTGAGGGAGCGCCGCACTGTCGGAGGGGCAGTACTGAGGGAGCGCCGCACTGTCGGAGGGGCAGTACTGAGGGAGCGCCACACTGTCGGAGGGGCAGTACTGAGGGAGCACAGCACTGTCGGAGGGGCAGTACTGAGGGAGCACAGCACTGTCGGAGGGGCAGTACTGAGGGAGTGCCGCACTGTCGGAGGGGCTGTACTGAGGGAGCGCAGCACTGTCGGAGGGGCAGTACTGAGGGAGCACAGCACTGTCGGAGGGGCAGTACTGAGGGAGCGCCGCACTGTCAGAGGGGCAGTACTGAGGGAGCGCCGCACTGTCGGAGGGGCAGAACTGAGGGAGCACAGCACTGTCGGAGGGTAACTGTTGTGTAACTTTGCTGTGTGCAGATTGGCTCCCGTGTTTGCCTAAATAACAAGAAGGCCAGTAACAAGCTCTCAGATTCAGATTCCATCCTGGGATAAGCTGGCAGAGTAAGGAAGTAGGCTGGTAATGGGAGAATTCAAACATGGGGTTAACACGTTTCGAGTGATGCAACAGTAAACTGAATCCTGTTTGATCATATTGTGCCAGCTACTGATAAGAGGGCCATTTGATCACAGCATGAGGTTTATTGATCCGGGGAAGTAAGGGTAGATGGTGAGATTTTGACCTTTACACAATCCAAAGGTGGATTTGCATATCAATTAAGTGGGTTGCATATTAACGAAGGTGGCTTGCATATTAATTGTGCGGGGTTGCGTTTTAATTACAGGAAACTCTTTTTTATCCGGCACCCAAATATCCGGAATTCTCGCTTAACCGGCAAAAATCATCCTCCGAAAACTCCTCTCAAATAACCGGCAATGTTGCCGAGTCGCAGTCCGAGTCTCCGCGAACGCTGAGTACTCCGAAAACTCCTCTCAAATAACCGGCAATGTTGCCGAGTCGCAGTCTGAGTCTCCGCGAACGCCGAGTTCTCCGAAAACTCCTCTCAAATAACCGGCAATGTTGCCGATCCCGAGTCCGCGAACGCCGATTTCGTCAGTAGGGGTAGTTTTCAAAAGTGCCACTACTCGGCCTCCTGGCGCTGTCGGAAGTCCGAAACACTGCAGTGACAGGAGTTGATTCTCCCGCGCTGCCGGGAGTCTCACTTACTGTTAAGTAATTAAAGAGTTATGGATTACTCTCAACTGGCAGTACTGTACTTAATCAAGCATCTTCCACCATCCATTTAACACAACATTCTGTAGGTGAGTACCCAAATACTGTATACTGCACATTTCTTGATTTTTTTTATTTTTCTTTGTTAAAAATAGCCTCGGTAGATATAACTCTCTGTTATCCGGAACTTTCGATCAACCGGCACCACGCCGGTCCCGTCGGTGCCGGATACCAAAGAGTTTCCTGTACTTTGGGTTGCATATAATTAAGTGGGTTTGCACCTTAATCAAGCTGGGTTGCAAATTCATTAAGTAGGGTTGCATGTTAATTAAATGAGGTTGCTTGCAAAGTCAAGTGAACAATTCAAGAAAGACGAGATCGTGGAAAGAAAGACATCCATTTCTACAGCGCCTTACACGACCACCGGACGTCGCAAAGCGCTTTACAGCCAATGAAGTACTTTTTGGAGTGTACAAATGTGAGAAGTCGCACAACACCAGGTTATAGTCCAACAGTTTTATTTGAAATCACAAACTTTCGGAGCGCTGCTCCTTCGTCAGGTGAAGTGAAGAGATGCATATAGGCAGTTAGAAAGATTAACTGTAATCATCTGGCAGTGTTCTCTGACTATATATGCTGTGCCTATATGTACATGATCTCATCGAATGGCGGAGCAGGCTCGAGGGGCCGAATGGCCTACTCCTGAACCAGGGGTCACAGTCTAAGGATAAGGGGTAAGCCATTTAGGACTGAGATGAGGAGGAATTTCTTCACCCAGAGAGTGGTGAACCTGTGGAATTCTCTACCACAGAAGGTAGTTGAGGCCAATTCAGTAAATATATTCAAGAAGGAGTTAGATATATTTCTTAAGGCTAAAGGGATCAAGGGATATGGGGAAAAGGCAGGGACAGGGTACTGAATTTGGATGATCAGCCATGATCTCATTGAATGGCGGAGCAGGCTCGAGGGGCCGAATGGCCTACTCCTGCTCCTATCTTCTATGTTTCTATGGGGGATCTTAGCTACAACGACAGGTTGGAGAAGCTGGGTTTGTTTTCATTAGAGCAAAGGAGGTTGAGGGGTGATTTGATAGAGGTGTACAAGATTATGACGGGTTTGGATAGGCTAGACGGGGAAAGGCTGTTCCCACTAGTTGATGGTACAAGGACTAGGGGACACAGATTTAAAGTTTTGGGCAAGAGATACAGGGGGATGTGAGGAAAAACTTTTTTACGCAGCGAGTGGTGAGGACCTGGAACTCGCTACCAACAGAAGTGGTGGAAGCGGAGACACTCAATGTTTTCAAGGGGAGACTGGATAGGCACTTGAGGGAAATAAACTTGCAGGGCTACGGGGACAGAGCGGGGGAACGGGACTGACTGGATTGCTCTAGAGAGAGCCGGCACGGACTCGATGGGCCGAATGGCCTCCTTCTGTGCCGTTGTGACTCTATGACATGCAAAAGGCTTGAGTTAAGGTCTGGGGGGGCCGGGCGGGAGGGGCGATACACAAGGCAGTTGTGAAACAAAACAGCTGGAGAAACATAAACCTCGAGATATCCAGACGTTGGTTAATCGCAGCCCCACTCTGATTTGCATAAATTGCCTTGAATTAGCATAAGTACTCTCGATGCCATTTAGCAGAAAAGTGCCGCAATTACTCGGCAGGAACAGTGAATGGCAGGAAGAGAGATCTGCTCAACAAATGCCCTAAGTATTAACACTCATCTCAGTGTTATTTCCGTGATTAAAGGCTAATTTCACAATAAAGCTCGAAGTACCGAGGTAAATGGACTTCCATCCCAAATGTCAGTGTCACCGAATCCCCTGGAATTATTCATGTAAACATTTTATCGGTCATAATTGCGACTGATATTCACTCTCTGGAGCGGTGCCCGATTGCATTATGCTGGCAGTAACACCCCTGTCGGCTTCAGATTGACACTTTAGAAAGATTGGATGCATTTCCAGTGTCATTTCAATTCTTCTTCAACCAATAAAATGGATTCCCCCAGCCCAAAAGACAGGGCAATTCAATAAAGCGATAGTTAGCGGCTGAAATGGAGGTGCAATTGGTGCTCAAGAACTCTCCATTTAATTCTATCGTGCAATGATCATTTTGTTGCATTTGCTAAAATATCTCATTAAGAGAGAATGGTGGGGGGGGGCGAGGGTGAATGTTGAGGGCGAGCAGGAACACGGCATTCTCTCAAATGAGGAGATTAAGGAGGCATGAGCGTCCACAGTAATAAAAGGATTAGACCCAATAAACTCCAACAATATCCATTCAAGCAGCATTTTCAGCAAATAGTTATTGAAATGTGAAATACTTAACTGCAAGTGGAGATCAATACTAAATCATTTATAGTGTTCAGAAAGGTACTGGATAATTGCTTAATGACAAGTCTGGAAAGGAATGGGAAGAAGGCAGGGAAATGGGACAGTGTGAAATATTGCATTCAGTTCTGGGCACCGACCCTCAGGAAAGATATCTTTGGCCTTGGAGGGGGTACGTCGATGGTTCACCAGAATGATTCTGGGATTTAAAGGGTTAAGTATGAGGGTCGGTTGTTTCGACTGGGCTTGTATTCCCTCGAGTGTAGACGGTTGAGGGGTGATCCAATCGAGATATGAAGGGATTTGAAAGGGTACACTGAGAGAAACTATTTCCTCTGGTGGGGGGAGTCCAGAACACAGGTTAAAATTAGAGCCAGGCCGTTCAGGGGTGATGTCAGGAAGCACTTCTTCACACAAAGGGTTAGTGGAAATTTGGAACTCTTCCCCAAAAAGGCTGCGGATGTTGGGGATCAATTGGAGCTTTCCTGAGATGGATATATAACTCTATGGATATATATCTAACTCATTCTTGAATATATTTAATGACTTGGCCTCAACTACCTTCTGTGGTAGAGAATTCCACAGATTCACCACTCTCTGGGTGAAGAAATTCTTCCTCATTTCTGTCCTAAATGGCTTACCCCTTATCCTTAGACTATGACCCCTGGTTCTGGACTCCCCTGCCATCGGGAACAGCCTTCCTGCATCTAGTTTGTCCAGACCTGTCAGAATTTTATATGTTTCGATGAGATCCCCTCTCATTCTTCTATACTCCAGCGAGTATAAGCCCAATCGACCCAATCTCTCCTCATATGTCATTCCTGCCATCCCAGGTATCAGCCTTGTGAATCTTCGCTGAACTCCTTCCATGGCAAGAACATCCTTCCTCAGATAAGGGATATGGACAAAGGCGGGTGGATGGAGTTGGGGTACAGATCAGTCATGAATGGCGGAACAGGCTCGAGGGGCTGAATGGCCCCCTCCTGTTGCTGCGTTTCTGTGTAAGTGAGCGGAGGTGGGGGCCGTACCAGGGGAACAACCAGGTGGGGAGAGAGAGCAGGGACAAGGGCATCAAAGAGGGAGCGATTGAGTAGATCGACAGCTGAAGTACTGTGGCAAACGGAGGGCCAAAGGCTGGACAGTTGGGAGTTTGAAAATGCCGTTGTGACTTGGGGAGAGTTTCTTCCAGGGTAGGCCACTGAAGGAAGTGGTGCTGGAAGGGCGAAGGGGGATGTGGGTTTGAACCTACATCTTCTGACTTACAGGTGAGAATGCTACCAGAGTCAAGGCTGACAGCTATTAATATAGTGTAGATATATGCATCCAGTAAAACAAGGTGCAATTGCAAACATTTGCAACGAGAACAGATGTCTGTCTCACCCAATGTGTCCATGTGGGATGCTTAGCACAAGATCAATAGCGTATCAATAGGCAATCAACGCACATTTGTGTGATCTACTGCTCATGTCCTAACTCGCACCGAGTCCCGTTCGCCCATCACCCCCTGTGCTCGCTGACCTACATTGGCTCCTGGTTAAGCAGCGCCTCGATTTCAAAATTCTCATCCTTGTTTTCAAATCCCTCCGTGGCCCTCGCCCCCCTCCCTATCTCTGTAATTTCCTCCAGCCCCACAACCCCCCGAGATCTCTGCGCTCCTCCAATTCTGGCCTCTTGCACACCCCTGATTATAATCGCTCCACCATTGGCGGCCGTGCCTTCAGCTGCCTGGGGCCCCGAGCTCTGGAATTCCCTCCCTAAACCTCTCCGCCTCTCTCTCCTCCTTTAAGACGCTCCTTAAAACCCACCTCTTTGACCAAGCTTTTGGTCACTTGTCCCAATATCTCCTTATGTGGCTCGGTGTCAAATTTTGATGGATAATCGCTCCTGTGAAGCGCCTTGGGACGTTTTACTCCGTTAAAAGCGCTGTATAAATACAAGATGTTGTTGGAAAGGGGCAAGCACCCCGTGATCCATCATACCTACATTCTTACAGCTGTCTTTATGCGCTGCTTTGTATTTAATTAATAAAAATATTTTTACATCAATCATCATCACAGAGTTCAGCGTCATCTCAAAGCAGCCACTAGCATGAAAACTGTACACTCCCCGACTCCCAAGCCACGTTCCTTCAGTCAGGTCAATTCATTTTAATGTCACATTTGGTTGTAAGCTGCTTTAGAGACAAAATTCGCATAAAAGTCCCCGAGACCTATTCTCCAATATGGGCAAAATGCACTAGGTGTCCATCAGACACACTGATCCACAGGGACCTGCTCCCTAGTCACCTATCCCAGTACCCACAGCATTATAGACAAATGAAAATCGCAACTATGAAGTGCTGACGGTTTCCTCGAACCTCTTTAAGGTGCCCTCCCCTGTACACTTGGTCCGTTGACGGGGTAGGTGGAGGACCAAATCCCTGGGGTGAATTAAGCAAGATTGGCAAGGGTGGGTAACCAGAGGGCACGGGTTTAAGGTGACTGGCCAAAGAACCAGAGGCGACATGAGGGAAACTTTTTTATGCAGCGAGTGGTGAGGATTTGGAATGCGCTGCCTGTTAGGGGGGTGGACACACATTCAACAGCAGCCTTCAAAAGGGAATTGGATAAATACTTGAAGGAGAAAAAATTGCAGGGCTCTGGGGAAAGATCGGGGGAGTGGGACTGACTGGATCGCTCTTCGAAAGAGCCGGCGCAGACTCGATGGGCCGAATGGCCTCCTTCTGTGCTGTTCTATTCTAGGATTCTATGGTTGGCTTCTCTTCCAGTGCGCGTCCCTTCCTTGCTATTTTGTTGGTGATTAGAAGCCTTCAGAAGGAGGTGCCGTTAAGGTAAACCCCACATCTTACTCCCCGCTGGCTCCAAGTTTTGGCACACCAGCACATTATACCACTTCTCGTTTTAGTTGCTGTCAGCACTCGAGGCGTCGCTCCCTTTAGCAGATACTGGCTACAGAAACAGCTGCAAAATGGACTCCCAGGCCCACTCACCGGCGGTGCTTTCTATGGAAAAGCCCCCCCAGTGCCAGGGTTCTATTGCCCCCCCCCCAGTGCCAGGGTTCTATTGCCCCCCAGTGCCAGGGTTCTATTGCCCCCCCCCCCCCCAAGTGCAAGGGTTCTATTGCCCCCCCCCCCCCAAGTGCAAGGGTTCTATTGCCCCCCCCAGTGCCAGGGTTCTATTGCCCCCCCCCCAGTGCCAGGGTTTTATTGCCCCCCCCCCCCCAGTGCCAGGGTTCTATTGCCCCCCCCAGTGCCAGGGTTCTATTGCCCCCCCCCAGTGCCAGGGTTTTATTGCCCCCCCCCCCCAGTGCCAGGGTTCTATTGCCCCCCCCAGTGCCAGGGTTCTATTGCCCCCCAGTGCCAGGGTTCTATTGCGCCCCCCAGTGCCTGGGTTCTATTGCCCCCCCAGTGCCAGGGTTCTATTGCCCCCCAGTGCCAGGGTTCTATTGCCCCCCCAGTGCCAGGGTTCTATTGCCCCCCCAGTGCCAGGGTTCTATTGCCCCCCAGTGCCAGGGTTCTATTGCCCCCCCAGTGCCAGGGTTCTATTGCCCCCCAGTGCCAGGGTTCTATTGCCCCCCAGTGCCTGGGTTCTATTGCCCCCCAGTGCCAGGGTTCTATTGCCCCCCAGTGCCTGGGTTCTATTGCCCCCCAGTGCCAGGGTTCTATTGCCCCCCAGTGCCTGGGTTCTATTGCCCCCCAGTGCCAGGGTTCTATTGCCCCCCAGTGCCAGGGTTCTATTGCCCCCCCCTCCAGTGCCAGGGTTCTATTGCCCCCCAGTGCCAGGGTTCTATTGCCCCCCAGTGCCAGGGTTCTATTGCCCCCCCCCCCAAAGCCAGGGTTCTATTGCCCCCCAGTGCCAGGGTTCTATTGCCCCCCCCTCCAGTGCCAGGGTTTTATTGCCCCCCCAAGGCCAGGGTTCTATTGCCCCCCCAAGGCCAGGGTTCTATTGCCCCCCCAGTGCCAGGGTTCTATTGCCCCCCAGTGCCAGGGTTTTATTGCCCCCCCAAGGCCAGGGTTCTATTGCCCCCCCAGTGCCAGGGTTCTATTGCCCCCCAGTGCCAGGGTTTTATTGCCCCCCCAAGGCCAGGGTTCTATTGCCCCCCCAAGGCCAGGGTTCTATTGCCCCCCAGTGCCAGGGTTCTATTGCCCCCCAGTGCCAGGGTTTTATTGCCCCCCCAAGGCCAGGGTTTTATTGCCCCCCCAAGGCCAGGGTTCTATTGCCCCCCCAAGGCCAGGGTTCTATTGCCCCCCCAAGACCAGGGTTCGATTGCCCCCACCCCAGTGCCAGGGTTCTATTGCCCCACCCCCCAGTGCCAGGGTTCTATTGCTCCGCCCCCCTCCAATGCCATGGTTCTATTTCCACTTTGCCACCTGGAAATCCTGGAGAGAGCCGATAGTGACGTTTTTATACGGTGAAATCCCTGGCCTCACGGCGCAGTTTGACAGTTAACTGGCGTTGTCCTCTCTAGCCTACTCATGTCACGGATGTTTAGTTTAAGGCCCATGCTCTCGTACGCTTCGGTGAAGGTGTTGACGATGGTTTGGAGTTCGACCTCCGAGTGTGCGCAGACGCAAGCGTCGTCTGCATACTGTAATTCGACGGCAGAGGATTGGACGACCTTGGATCTGGACTGGAGGTGACAGAAGTTAAACAGTTTCCCGTTTGTTCTGTAAATTAGCTCCACTCCAGTGGGGAGCTTACTGAGGGTGAGATGGAGCATTGCAGCAAGGAAGATCGAGAGGAGCATTGGTGCGATGACACAACCTTGCTTGACCCCGGTCCGTACGTGAATTGGGTCTGTGGTGGATCCGTTGGTCAGGATCACAGCTTGCATGTCGTCGTGAAGCCGGCGGAGGATGGTGACCAACTTTTGAGGGCAGCCAAATTTGAGGAGGACACTCCATAATCCCTCACAGTTGACAGTGTCGAAGGCCTTTGTGAGATCAAAGAAGGCCATGTACAGCGGTTGGTGCTGTTCCCTGCATTTCTCTTGTAATTGACGCGCGGTGAAGATCATGTCCATTGTGCCCCTTAGTGGGCGGAATCCGCATTGCGACTCTGGGCGGAGCTCTTCGACCACTGGGAGAAGGCGATTGAGGAGGATTCTTGCGATCACTTTCCCTGTGGCAGACAGCAGGGAAACTCCTCTGTAATTTCTGTAACTCCTCTGGTAGACAAAGGTCCTCTACCAACCTGCCCCCGCCACACCGTGCTGCCCCCCGATTATCAAAATCCACGACAAGGCCTTGGACAACATGGACCACTTTCCATATCTCGGGAGCCTACTGTCAACAAGGGCAGACGTCGATGACGAAGTCCAACACCGCCTTCAGTGTGCCAGTGCAGCCTTCGGTCGCCTGAGGAAGAGAGTGTTTGAAGACCAGGACCTCAGACCCGGCACTAAGCTCATGGTCTACAGAGCAGCAGTGATACCCGCCCTGCTGTATGCCGCAGAGACATGGACCATGTACAGCAGGCACCTCAAAGCACTGGAGAGGTACCACCAACGCTGCCTCCGCAAGATCCTGCAAATCCATTGGCAGGATAGGCGCACCAACGTCAGTGTTCTCACTCAGACCAACATCCCTAGCATCGAAGCTTTGACCACGCTCGATCAGCTCCGATGGACAGGTCACATTGTCCGCATGCCCGATACGAGACTCCCAAAACAAGCGCTCTACTCGGAGCTCCGACACGGCAAGAGAGCCCCAGGTGGGCAGAGGAAACGCTTCAAGGACACCCTCAAAGCCTCCTTGAAAAAGTGCAACATCCCCACCGACACCTGGGAATCCCTGGCCAAAGACCGCACAAAGTGGAGGAGAAGCATCCGGGAAGGCGCCAAACATCTCGAGTCTCTTCGCCGGGAGCAAGTGGAAGCCAAGCGCAAACAGCGGAAGGAGCGCACGTCAACCCAAGCACCCCACCCACCGTCTGCCCCACCTGTGGCAGAGACTGCAGGTCCCGCATTAGACTCATCAGTCACCTGAGAACTCATTTTTTAATGTGGAAGCAAGTCATCCTCGGTTCCGAGGGACTGCCTAAGAGAAAGACTCATGTCAAGACCCAATCCCAACACTCCACCATGATGGTCAGCCTACTGCTGGTAACTCAAAGGCGCTTCTCCTGTCCTACAAAATATATGTGAGAAGTCGCACAACACCAGGTTATAGTCCAACAGCTTTATTTGAAATCACAAGCTTTCGGAGCACTGCTCCTTCGTCAGGTGAAGTGAAGAGATGCATATAGGTACAGCATATATAGTCAGAGAACACTGCCCGATGATTACAGTTAATCTTTCTAACTGCCCTTTATCACACCTCGGCAGAGAGATAATCACGGCAATCAAAGGTGCGGATGGTGTCCAAACAGGTCAGTTAGAAAGATTAACTGTAATCATCTGGCAGTGTTCTCTGACTATATATGCCGTGCCTATATGCATCTCTTCACTTCACCTGACGAAGGAGCAGCGCTCCGAAAGCTTGTGATTTCAAATAAAGCTGTTGAACTATAACCTGGTGTTGTGCGACTTCTCACATTTGTCCACCCCAGTCCAACACCGGCATCTCCACATCATGGCTACAAAATATAATGAGCCAATAATTTAAATTAACACAGCAAAGTGTAAAAAAAAAATTAAAATCGTCCGATTATTTGAGTCAAGTGACTTGGAATTAAGAAGACGAGGCTGCATGCTTGAAAGTGGGCAGAAGTGACCTGGGGGTGACTGTCTCTCCGATATCCCTTCCTTTGCAAGGCTTTCATTTCACACTCTACACAGAAGATGATTCATCTCCTGGGGGCTGCCCTCACTGAAGAGCCTTTGTCTCGCTCTCAGCGTGACGGCTCAAGCACTACATTTTCATCTCCTCCGGGCCCTTTGATGGCGCAATGAAATTCTTCTTTTTTAAATTCTACAAAGGTAATTTGTCTCTCACAGATGTCCTCTTACCTCCCTCTACGCCTTCATCCTAATCCCTTCTGGATCTAGTGACCGCCTTGGTCTCGCAGTCTGCTCCGATCTAAAGTTGAACTCCCGACTGCGAAGGTTGCCTTCACTCAAGCCAGGAACTTCCTTCCCTCCCAACAACTCTTAACTCTCGATAAAAGTCCAAACCCTGCTGAGACTTGAACCCTTTCTCCCATATCTGTAGAGGAAATCTGGAACTCGCTCCCCCTAAAAGGCTGTGGTTGCCGGGGGAGGGGGTCAATTGAAATTTTCAAGACTGAGATCAATAGATTTTTGTTAGATTTAATAGAGGTGTTCCAAATTATGAAGGGGTTTTGATGGAGTAGATGGGGAGAGACTGTTTCCAGTGGCAGGAGGGTCGGTAACCAGAGGACACAGATTCAAGATAATTGGCAAAAGAACCAGAGGGGGAGATGAGGAGAAATGTTTTTACGCAGCGAGTTGTTGTGATCTGGAACGCGCTGCCTGAAAGGGCGGTGGAAGCAGATTCAATAGTAACTTTCAAAAGGGAATTGGATAAATACTTGAAAAGGAGAAATTTGCAGGGCTAATGGGGAAAGGGCAGGGGTGAGTGGGACTTATTGGAGAGCTTCTTTCAAAGAGCCGGCACAGGCAGGATGGGTCGAGTGGCCTCCTTCTGTGCTATAAGATTCTATGGGGAAAAAATTCAGTTGGTTAGCACGAGGAACTTAGCGCCCGAGTGCGGCGATTTTAGCGCCACTCGCGAAATTGACCAGTCGTTTTGCGGCGGCCCTAAACACTACCGCCACGATCTCCTGCGCCGGCAGATCGTGACGTCAGTCGAGCGTGCAACGCCCCGGACCGGATATTGAGTGGCGCCCCCTGCCTTAGCGTCTGCCGCTAGGAATGACAGGTAGAGGGGATCGTTTTCAAGTCGGGAAGGGGCTGGGGGAGCGCCATTTAAAGGCGGGCACTTCCTGCCTTTTCTTGTCGGCAAATTTTTGGTTTTAACGCTGTCCTAAGGAGTTCTGGCCCTCAGCACCACTTTTGAGGTTCCTCAGTACCGAGCTCTTTACCTGGGCCTATTCATCAGTGCTTCCAACACAATTGCGTTTGAGGTCTCTCCAGGCCGAGATTCAAGGCTGCAATGAGCAGGGTGTGGCTGGCCAGCAAGATGCTCCTCCCCTTTAAGAACTGGACGGCGCCAGTCTGTCTGGTCTCCATGGTAACGAACATCCCATGAGCTTCGGTAGCGTTCTGAGGTAGCGCCTCGCTCCCTGACGTTTGCGCATTAAGAGAGGTGTGTAGCGCCTGATTTAGCGCTCAAATCACCTCCAGGGGGCGATAGAGGCGAATTTTGCAGTTGGAGGCGATAATTAAACTTTGCGCCCGGCCGATATTAGCGCCCCAAAATGAGCGATACCGAATTTTTCCCCCATAAGATTCTATAAAAGGGATATGCAGCAAAGGCGGGCAAATAGAGTTTGGAGGTACAGGTCAGCCATGATCTGATCGAATGGCAGAACAGGCTCGTGGGGCTGAATGGCCTCCTGTTCCCACCTGTAGAGTTCCACTTCTGACAGAATTTAAGAGACAGAGCCTGAATTTGCGTGACGCACGATCCCAGCACTCATGCAGGAGGAGGGCACCGAACCTGCGTGGGACCAGTGGGCACTTGGCCCACGGGTCGGAAACTCCAGCGTGATGCCCGCCCTGGTGTGTGGATCCCCCTCCGTTTGGGGCCGACAGGAGGCTGGTACGTGTCCTCTCACTCAGCCTAACGGCCTCCAAATTCCTTAGAATCGTACAGCACGGAAGGAGGCCACATGGCCCATTGTGCCTGTGCCAGCTCTCTGAAAATTTCTCCTTTTCAAGTATTTATCCAATTCCCTTTTGAAAGTTACTATCGAATCTGCTTCCACCGCCCTTTCAGGCAGCGCGTTCCAGATCACAACAACTCGTTGCGTTAAAACATTTTCCTCATCTCCCCTCTGGTTCTTTTGCCAATTATCTTCAATCTGTGTCCTCTGGTAACCGACCCTCCTGCCACCAGAAACAATTTCTCCTTATTTACTCTATCAAAACCCTTCATGATTCTGAACACCACAATCAAATCTCCTCTTAACCTTCTCTGCTCCAAGGAGAACAACCCCAGCTTCTCCAGTCTCTCCACATAACTGAAGTCCTTCATCCCTGGTACCATTCTGGTCAATCTCCTCCGCACCCTCTCCAAGGCCTTGACCCTCCTGCCAGTGGAAACGGTTTCTCCTGATGAACTCTATCAAAGCCCTTTGTGATTTTGAACACCTCTATTAAATTTGTGCTTTGAGGCCAAGGAAGTGGGAACTCCCAGCACAGGGGGATACCCGCCACCTCCGTGCCTGTGATTCATTTTGGGGCAGGGAGAGACTCCAGCCCTCAACAAGGCCACTGGAAACCGCCGCTTACGGCCAGGGCTCAACGTATCCGGGTCCTGGCGGCCACCCCTCTGGAATTATAACATGGTAACCATTTACTCCCCTTCTTTTCACCCCCTCCTGCACTTGGAACTTTCGACTGAACATCACACGAGCAGATAAGGTAACATTCACGCCACATTAGTGCCAGGCAATGACTATCTCCAACAAGCGAGAGACTAACCACCTCCCCATGACATTCAACGGCATTACCATCGCCGAATCCCCCACCATCAACATCCTGGGGGTCACCATTGACCAGAAACTTAACTGGACCAGCCACCTAAATACTGTGTCAACATGAGCAGGTCAGAGGCTGGATATTCTGTGGCGAGTGTCTCACCTCTTGACTCCTCTAAGCCTTTCCACCATCTACAAGGCACAAGTAAGGAGTGTGATGGAATACTCTCCACTTGCCTGGATGAGTGCAGCTCCAACAACTCTCAAGAAGCTCGACACCATCCAGGACAAAGCAGCCCGCTTGATTGGCACCCCATCCACCACCTTAAACATTCACTCCCTCCACCACCGGCGCACCGTGGCTGCAGTGTGTACCATCTACAAGATGCACTGCAGCAACTCGCCAAGGCTTCTTCGGCAGCACCTCCCAAACCCGCGACCTCTTCCACCTAGAAGGACAAGGGCAGCAGGCGCATGGGAACACCACCACCTCCAAGTTCCCCTCCAAATCACACTCCACCCTAACTTGGAAATATATCGGCTGTTCCTTCATCGTCGCTGGGTCAGAATCCTGGAACTCCCTCCCTAACAGCACTGTGGGAGCACCTTCACCACACGGACTGCAGCGGTTCAAGAAGGCGGCTCACCACCACCTTCTCGAGGGCAACTAGGGATGGGCAATAAATGCTGGGCCTGGCCAGCGACGCCCAGATCCCAGGAACGAATACAAAAAATAACGTATGAAATGTGGCACCCATTAAATCCCTGGAGTTCGTTTATTTACAGCAAAAGAAACCAACAGAAATCCGACAGCACAACCTATTGAGGACTCTGCACCACCTCACACCACTGATATATACTGAGGACTCACACCACCTCACACCACTGATATAATGCATTGGCGACTTGTCGGAAGTGGGAGCAATTTACGCCAGATTGATATTATTTGAGGCTTGAAATGTTCTTGCTATTACAGTTCTAGTGCTCTCCTCACAATGAATATGGTGAAGTGGCATAAAAAAAGATATGTGATTGTGATACGGAGCAGCAACGACATCTTGCATTTATACAGCGCCTTTAACGTAGTAAAACGTCCCAGGGCGCTTCACAGGAGCGATTATCAAACCAAATTTGACACCGAGCCACATATTGAGATATTAGGGACAGGTGACCAAAAGCTTGATCAAAAAGGTCGGTTTTAAGGAGCGTCTTAAAGGAGGAGAGAGAGGCGGAGAGGTTTAGGGAGGAAATTCCAGAGCTTAGGGCCCCAGGCAGCTGAAGGCACGGCCGCCAATGGTGGAGCGATTAAAATCGGGGGATGCTCAAGAGGCCAGAATTGGAGGAGCGCAGAGATCTCGGGGGGTTGTGGGGCTGGAGGAGGTTACAGAGATAGGGAGGGGCGAGGTCATGGAGGGATTTGAAAACAAGGATGAGAATTCTAAAATCGAGGCGGTCAGGTCCCTGGAAAAATTGAGCAGGTCTGCCCCCGTTTAGAAGAAAACAATGTGGGGGAAAAAAAATGACCCCGATTAACAGGCTCGCTTAGTTTTTAAAAAGGTAGCAGGTTGGGCGAACCAGACATTGAAGCCTTTGGAGAACGTTACCTGGGATGGCAGGAATGACGTATGAAGAGAGATTGGGTCGATTAGGCTTATATTCGCTAGAGTTTAGAAGAATGAGAGGTGATCTCATTGAAACTTATAAAATTCTAACAGGACTAGACAGACTAGATGCAGGAAGGATGTTCCCGATGGCGGGGGAGTCCAGAACCAGGGGTTACAGTCTAAGGATAAGGGGTAAGCCATTTAGGACTGAGATGAGGAGGAATTTCTTCACCCAGAGAGTGGTGAACCTGTGGAATTCTCTACCACAGAAGGCAGTTGAGGACAAATCATTAAATATATTCAAGAAGGAGTTAGATATATTTCTTAAAGCTAAAGCGATCAAGGGATATGGGGAGAAAGCAGGGACAGGGTACTGAATTTGGATGATCAGCCATGATCTCATCGAATGGCGGAGCAGGTTCGAGGGGCTGAATGGCCTACTCCTGCTCCTATCTTCTATGTTTCTATGTTAACCCTCATTCTTCTGTGTAACAGAGACAGAGAACAGCTGATGCGACTAATGAACATGATCGTATTCGGACAATTCATCACCATTGTAAAAAAAAAATGACATTTATCGGCTCTCTACGGAACATCAGAAGTAACAGTTTGAGGCGTGCAGCGCCTCCCCTTTTCACCTTACGGGTACGTTCCACACTCCCCGGGGGAGCCACGCTCACTGGGACTGGGGGGGTGGGTCAGAGAGTTGAGGTCCAATGTTGTGCCCTTATCTCTCTTCAAACAAGAACATACCCTAACACTCCCTGCTGGTAAAGGACCAGCCCGGAGCTCTTAACAAGAGAGAGGGTCGATCGCTGAGCAGGACGTGCAGGAATTGATGGCCGAGAC
The DNA here is from genome assembly GCA_030390025.1 of Squalus acanthias. Taxonomy (NCBI): domain Eukaryota; kingdom Metazoa; phylum Chordata; class Chondrichthyes; order Squaliformes; family Squalidae; genus Squalus; species Squalus acanthias. Next base: position 2,727,503 of record JASTWF010000041.1, read on the forward strand.
TAAAAGCATCCGCAAGGCGGTGGTTTTTTTTGTTACGTTTTTGAAAGCAGGCCGGTTCTTGGGAGCGTATTTACGAGTGCCTCTTTAAAACTCACTTCATTGACCAAGCTCTCGGTCACATCGCCTAATGCCGTCCTTGGCTAGGCGTCTCTTTTAGTTACTCCTCTGTGAAGAGCCTGGGGGCATTTTTCGACATTAAAGGCACTATATAAATGCAAATCGTTCCTGGTGTTGAACTGCACTGAAGTGGAACAAAATTCTGATTCAAATACAAAATTTGCTGGAATACCAATTCAATGCCTATGTGTCTGGACTGCATCACATTCACTCCTTGCATCGCACACTGTACATACTGCAGCCACACAGCAATCGGCAACTCACAGCACAAACTGAGGGCTGGATTTTCATTGACCCGTGAAGGCGGGTTTGGAGGCGTGTGGGGGGGGTTAAAATTGCGAAAACTGGCGGGTGGGCACAAGTCCGCCTCCATCCCGCCTCCACGCAATTTTCATTAAATCGTGTCTGCTGGTCCCGACTCCGTCCCACCTCTAAGAGACGGGATAGGTTGTTAAGCCCCTTAACAAGCACTAAATTGCCTCTATACTGCCATTTTGAAAGGCCTTTGTGATTTTAACCCTTGTTAATGCTCATTAATGATCTAGATAAGGGAATTAAATGTAATATCTCCAAGTTTGCAGATGACACAAAGCTGGGTGGGAGTGTGTGCTGCGAGGAGGATACCGAGAAACTCCAGGATGATTTGGACAGGTTGGGTGAGTAGGCAGAAGCGTGGCAGATGCAATATAACGTGGATAAATGCGAGGTTATCCACTTTGGTGTCAAAAACAGAAAGGCAGACTATTATCTGAATGGCAATAGATTGGGAGAAGGGGAAGTGCAACGAGACCTAGGTGTCCTTGTGCACCAGTCGCTGAAAGTAAGCATGCAGGTGCAGCAGGCGGTGAAGAAGGCAAATGGTATGTTGGCCTTCATAGCGAAAGGGTTTGAGTATAGGAACAGGGATGTCCTGCTGCAGTTGTACAGGGCCTTGGTGAGACCACACCTTGAGTACTGTGTGCAGTTTTGGTCGCCTTATCTGAGGAAGGATGTTCTTGCCATGGAAGGAGTTCAGTGAAGATTCACAAGGCTGATACCTGGGATGGCAGAAATGACATATGAAGAGAGATTGGGTCGATTGGGCTTATACTCACTGGAGTATAGAAGAATGAGAGGGGATCTCATCGAAACATATAAAATTCTGACAGGTCTGGACAAACTAGATGCAGGAAGGATGTTCCCGATGGTCGGAGAGTCCAGAACCAGGGGTCATAATCTACGGATAACGGGTAAACCATTTAGGACAGAAATGAGGAAGAATTTCTTCACCCAGAGAGTGGTGAACCTGTGGAATTCTCTACCACAGAAGGTAGTTGAGGCGAAGTCATTAAATATATTCAAGGATGAGTTAGATATATTTCTTAAAGCTAAAGGTATCAAGGGATATGGGGAGAAGGCAGGTACAGGGTACTGAGTTTAGATGATCAGCCATGATCTCATCGAATGGCGGAGCAGGCTCGAGGGGCCGAATGGCCTACTCCTGCTCCTATCTTCTATGTTTCTATGTTCTACGTGAAGCACGCCTGTTCTGAACCACGAATGTGAAACCTGGCTGGCTGGCATGCATCTGATCTGCGAGTGGCGGTGGTGGATGGGAGACATATCTGGGAGTGGTGGTGCAAAAATATCTGGGAGCAGACTTAGGGCTGCTGCTGCTCATTTTGCATCCAGGTCCTCTCACAGCAAAGGCCAGGCAGTCTCTGAAGACCTTCAATGCAGCAGCAATGATGACATCATCAGAGGCGACTTTCAGACTGAAAACACTAATTGGTTCATGGGTTCCCACATGCTGGAACTCAATTGCCCAATTAGGTGAAAATTGCATCAATCTCCCACATCCAATTGCAGTCGGGTGGATAACACGAAAAGTGGATGACACGACCCCAACCCACCCCAGTATCAAAATCCAGCTCCAACAGTATCGAGCAAGGCTCGACACTGCACTCTACTTATACGAGGCAAATCACCGCAAAGGATTCACTACCCACTAAATAACATGGGCCAAGGCTTCTTCGGCAGCACCTCCCAAACCCGCGACCTCCACCACCTAGAAGGACGAGGGCAGCAGGCGCATGGGAACACCACCAGCTCCAAGTTCCCCTCCAAGTCACACACCATCCCGACTTGGAAATATATCGGCTGTTCCTTCATCGTCGCTGGGTCAAAATCCTGGAACTCCCTCCCTAACAGCACTGTGGGAGCACCTTCACCACACGGACTGCAGCGGTTCAAGAAGGAGGCTCACCACCACCTTCTCAAGGGGCAACTAGGGATGGTCAATAAATGCTGGGCCTTGCCAGCGACGCCCAGATCCCAGGAATGAATTAAAAAACAAAACTGCACTTCAGGATCAGAATGTAACAGAGACTGGCATCCTACCTGATCCCGACACTGCCTCGAACACCGAGTCATCCCTTTCCTCTAAACCCAGCCTGGGGGCAATTTTAACCTAACCCAATTGATGTGAGCGGAGAGAAATATTGGGCGGGGAATGAAACCGGTGCCCACCCCCCCTCCCCGATCCCGTGGGCATTCCCGCTTAAAATTAGCCCTCGATGTTTCCGTTGAAGCTGTTGAGCTAGAACCCTACGGACAAAGAATGGCGGGTTTCCGTTACCTCTATGCGGCCCGTGTCCGGTTGGAAGCCGCGTGCTGGATCCTCGGTGGTGATTCGGCATTGTATCGCCGAGCCGTTGATACGGATGGTTTCCTGCTTCAGGCCGAGGTCGGGTAGGCTCTTCCCCTCTGTCACGTGTATTTGGGCGTGCACAAGGTCGACGCTGAAGGGGAAAGAAAGAGAGCGAATCAGCGGGCCGGCCATTGCGAGAGCCATTGTACAAGAGCACGCGTCAGGGTAGCTTTAAAAAAAAGTGGCGGGGGGGGGTTGAATTTCAATGGTTCTACCCTTTCAAAAAGGGAATTGGATAAATTCGATGGGCCGAGTGGCCTCCTTCCGTGCTGTACGATTCTAAGGAATTTGGAGGCCGTTAGGCTGAGTGAGAGGAGACGTACCAGGCCTCCTGTCGGCCCCAAACGGGGGGGGATCCACACACCAGGGCGGGCATCACGCTGGAGTTTCCGACCCGTGGGCCAAGTGCCCGCTGGTCCCACGCAGGTTAGGTGCCCTCCTCCTGCATGAGTGCTGGAATTAAGGGTTATGGGGAGCGGGCAGGGAAGTGGACGTGAGTCTAGGTTCGGATCGGCCATGATCCTTTTGAATGGCGGAGCAGGCCCGAGGGGTCGTATGGCCTACTCCTGCTCCTACTTCTTATGTTCTTCTGTTCTTATGCTGGGATCGTGCGTTGCGCAAATTCAGGCTCTGTCTCTTAAATTCTGTCAGAAGTGGAACTGTACAGATGGGAACAGGAGGCCATTCTGCCCCACGAGCCTGTTCTGCCATTCGATCAGATCATGGCTGACCTGTACCTCCAAACTCTATTGACCCTGCCTTTGCTCCATATCCCTTGTATAGAATCTTACAGCACAGAAGGGGGGCATTCGGCCCATCGTGCCTGTGCTGGATCTCTGAAAGAGCTCTCCAATTAGTTCCATTCCTCTGCTCTTTCATCATAGCCCTGCAAATTTCTCCCTTTCAATTTTTTATACAATTCCCCTTTTGAAAGTTACTATTGGATCTGCTTCCACCGCCCTTTCAGGCAGCGCGTTCCCGATCACAACAACACAAAAATTCTCCTCATCTCCCTCTCTGCTTCTTTTGCCAATTATCTTCAATCTGTGTCCTCTGGTTACCGACCCTCCTGCCAGTTTCTCCCCATCCACTCTATCAAAACCCTTCATAATGTATGCTGTAACCTCCCTCCTAATAAGTTTTTTAAAAAGTTTCTACTGTTAAACACAGAATTTAACTGGCGATGGATTTTCTCTGGAAGAAATACCACCTGTGTAATTCTATTTTTGAATGAGCTGAAAGGCTGGCATTGCACAATCAAGTGGGAGATAAACATCGGTTCTGCAGATCCGTTTATCTAAAGGTGAATAATTATATACATTCCTTTGAAGTGACTTAATTTTTTACAAAAAGTTCAGGAAAGTATAATTAAACTCAAAGGTTATCAGCATTAAAATGAGGATTATTGTTGTGCCATCACAACCTAATGGCCCAAAGCAAAACCAAACTTGTGTTGCTTCGCATTATCTGTGAAGAAGGGTTTCCAAACCTCCAGCAATGTCCAGGAACATTAAGAACATAAGAATTAGGAACAGGAGTGGGCTACACGGCCCCTCGAGCAGGAGTGGGCCCCACGGCCCTCGAGCAGGAGTGGGTCACACGGCCCCTCGAGCAGGAGTAGGTCACACGGCCCCTCGAGCAGGAGTAGGTCACACGGCCCCTCGAGCAGGAGTAGGTCACACGGCCCCTCGAGCAGGAGTGGGTCACACGGCCCATCGAGCAGGAGTAGGTCACACGGCCCCTCGAGCAGGAGTAGGACATACGGCCCCTCGAGCAGGAGTAGGTCACATGGCCCTCGAGTCTGCTCCGCCATTCAATAAGATCATGGCTGATCTTCGACCTCAACTCCACTTTCTGCCCAATCCCCATATCCTTTGATTCCCCTCGAGTCCAAAAATCTATCGATCTCAGCCTTGAATATACTCAACGACTGAGCCTCCACAGCCCTCTGGGGTTCCCCCCTCTCCCCAAACAACATTCCCCTCTCCCTGACCCTAATTTTCTCTCTGTCGCTGATCCGCATTCTCCCAACCTCTCTCTGACCCCTATTCCCAAGACACCCCATCCAGGGACCCCATTCCCTAGTCTCCCCATCAACAGACTCCCATTCCCCAGTCTCCCCATCCTCTGACCCCCATTCCCCAGTCTCCCCATCCATTGACCCCCATTCCCCAGTCTCCCCATCCTCTGATCCCCATTCCCCAGTCTCCCCATCCGTGACCCCCATTCCCCAGTCTCCCCATGCTCTGACCCCCGTTCCCCCATCCATTGACCCCCATTCCCCAGTCTCCCCATCCGTGACCCCCATTCCCCAGTCTCCCCATCCTCTGACCCCCGTTCCCCCCCATCCATTGACCCCCATTCCCCAGTCTCCCCATCCGTGACCCCCATTCCCCAGTCTCCCCATCCTCTGACCCCCATTCCCCCCATCCATTGACCCCCATTCCCCAGTCTCCCCATCCTCTGACCCCCATTCCCCAGTCTCCCCATCCTCTGACCCCCATTCCCCAGTCTCCCCATCCTCTGACCCCCATTCCCCAGTCTCCCCATCCTCTGACCCCCATTCCCCCCCATCCATTGACCCCCATTCCCCAGTCTCCCCATCCTCTGACCCCCATTCCCCAGTCTCCCCATCCTCTGACCCCCATTCCCCCATCCATTGACCCCCATTCCCCAGTCTCCCCATCCTCTGACCCCCATTCCCCAGTCTCCCCATCCTCTGACCCCCATTCCCCCCATCCATTGACCACCATTCCCCAGTCTCCCCATCCTCTGACCCCCATTCCCCCCATCCATTGACCCCCATTCCCCAGTCTCCCCATCCTCTGACCCCCATTCCCCCATCCATTGACCACCATTCCCCAGTCTCCCCATCCTCTGACCCCCATTCCCCAGTCTCCCCATCTGTGACCCCCATTCCCCAGTCTCCCCATTCCCCAGTCTCCCCATCTGTGACCCCCATTCCCCAGTCTCCCCATTCCCCAGTCTCCCCATTCCGTGACCCCCATTCCCCAGTCTCCCCATTCCGTGACCCCCATTCCCCAGGCTCCCCATCTGTGACCCCCATTCCCCAGTCTCCCCATCTGTGACCCCCATTCCCCAGTCTCCCCATTCCCCAGTCTCCCCATCTGTGACCCCCATTCCCCAGTCTCCCCATTCCCCAGTCTCCCCATTCCGTGACCCCCATTCCCCAGTCTCCCCATTCCGTGACCCCCATTCCCCAGGCTCCCCATCTGTGACCCCCATTCCCCAGTCTCCCCATCCACTGACCCCCATTCCCCAGTCTCCCCATCCACTGACCCCCATTCCCCAGTCTCCCCATCCTCTGACCCCCATTCCCCAGTTTCCCCATCTGTGACCCCCATTCCCCAGTCTCCCCATTCCCCAGTCTCCCCATCCTCTGATCCCCATTCCCCAGTCTCCCCATCCTCTTATCCCCATTCCCAGTCTCCCCATCCTCTGATCCCCATTCCCCAGTCTCCCCATCCTCTGATCCCCATTCCCCAGTCTCCCCATCCTCTGATCCCCATTCCCCAGTCTCCCCATCCACTGACCCCCATTCCCCAGTCTCCCCATCTGTGACCCCAATTCCCCAGTCTCCCCATTCCCCAGTCTCCCCATCCTCTGACCCCCATTCCCCAGTCTCCCCATCCTCTGACCCCCATTCCCCAGTCTCCCCATCCTCTGACCCCCATTCCCCAGTCTCCCCATCCTCTGACCCCCATTCCCCAGTCTCCCCATCCCCTGATCCCCATTCCCCAGTCTCCCCATCCTCTGACCCCCATTCCCCAGTCTCCCCATCCACTGATCCCCATTCCCCAGTCTCCCCATCCCCTGATCCCCAGTCTCCCCATCCTCTGATCCCCATTCCCCAGTCTCCCCATCCTCTGACCCCCATTCCCCAGTCTCCCCATCCATTGACCCCCATTCCCCAGTCTCCCCATCCACTGACCCCCATTCCCCAGTCTCCCCATCCACTGACCCCCATTCCCCAGTCTCCCCATCCACTGATCCCCATTCCCCAGTCTCCCCATCCCCTGATCCCCATTCCCCAGTCTCCCCAGCCCCTGACCCCCATTCCCCAGTCTCCCCATCCACTGACCCCCATTCCCCAGTCTCCCCATCCATTGACCCTATTCTCCAGTTCCCCATCCGTGACCCCCATTCCTAGGTCGCCCCATTCCCGGACCCCCATTGCCCCGCTCTTCCACCCAAGCCCCCAGTGTCCCCCTCCAATCCCATTCTCCAGTCTTTCTTTCTCCCGCCGCTCCCCCCCGCACTCTGACCCCTCCAGGAACTGTAGACTAATGTCCAGGTCACCGATGGGAGCAAATCCAGGATAAAAATCACACGGGCGTTAAACAATATCGGTCTTTTTCATCATCTTTGAACACTTTCATTTATTAGTTGTAAAAATATTCGAGATGGCGGGTGGGGGCGGAGGGGGGGAAAGTCTGTTTGGCTGACAGTCAGGGTTAATCCCATTGGGTAGCAAAGAGTCTGTTGGCTTTCCAATTGGCTGTGGGAAGGTAGTGTGCCTGGTGGATGGGCCAACGATGGCTCGAGGCAGAGGTCACGAAAGACTTGCGTTTCTATAGCGCCTTTGACTGGGAGTCAGTGAAGTACTTTTGAAGGGTAGTCACTATTGTAATGTAGGAAACGCGGCAGCCAATTGGCACACAGCAAGATCCCACAGAGAGCAGTGTGATAATGGCCAGATAATCTGTTTTAGCGATGATGGTAGAGAGATAAATATTGGCCCCAGGACACCTCCCCCCTGCTCCTCTTCCAATGGTGGCCACGGGATCTTTTACGTCCACCTGAGAGAGCATGTGATTGAAAACTCCAGGAGGGCGCCCCGACAGAGTCGGCAGCCCGGCCCACAATCCGTGCTCGGCAGGCCTCCCTTACATTAGTCATTAGTCTCGTGCTCTGCTTTTTTGCAGCAATGGCAATCGCTGAGCCCTTTCGGGAGTCAGTCCTCACTGCAGTGTAGAAATCAATTTCTCTCAGACCTCAGCCAAGCCTGTTCTGTAATCAGCCAGGAGCTGCAACACGTCAAAGCGACTTGTTTTTGTGTTTTTATTCCCTCACGTCAAAGTAGGAGCCTCCTCTGAAATCAGGGATTCAGCTTATGAATTTAAACCCACATTTTATCACCGTGCTGGTACTTCAATGCTCGATGAGCCACCAAGATGCTATTAGTTTAAGATCAGACTTCCTTGCTTTCTGTCCTTGCAAAGTGCGGCCCCATCTCGAACCACCCTTTCCTCTCCAAAGTCGCCTCGCAAATCCGTGCCCATCTTTCCAATCAGGTTTCTGCCCCTGCCATAGCACTGATTTTTTTTTATTATTCATTCATGGGATGTGGGCGTCGCTGGCGAGGCCAGCATTTATTGCCCATCCCTAGTTGCCCCTTGAGAAGGTGGTGGTGAGCCGCCTTCTTGAACTGCTGCAGTCCGTGTGGTGAAGGTGCTCCCACAGTGCTGTCAGGGAGGGAGTTCCAGGATTTTGACCCAGCAACGATGAAGGAACGGCCGATATATTTCCAAGTCAGGATGGTGTGTGACTTGGAGGGGAACGTGGAGGTGGTGGTGTTCCCATGCACCTGCTGCCCTTGTCCTTCTAGGTGGAAGAGGTCGCGGGTTTGGGAGATGCTGCTGAAGAAGGCTTGACGAGTTGCTGCAGTGCATCTTGTAGATGGTACACACTGCAGCCACGGTGCGCCGGTGGTGGAGGGAGTGAAATGGCATTAATCAAAGCCACAAATGGCATCCTCTGTGGCTGTGACCATGATGCACCGTCCCCTTCCTCATCCTCTCTGTAACCTTTCACCCGGTTGACCACACCATCCTCCTCCAATGCCTCTCCTCCGTGGTCCAGTTGAGTGGGGCTGCCCTCGCTTGGCTCCACTCTTACCCATTCAGTCATCGCCAGAGAATCTCCTGCAATCGCTTCTCTTCCCGCTCCCGCACAGTTACCTCTCGAGTCCCCCCAAGTACCCATCCTTGGCCCACTCATCTACAGGCTGCCCCTCGGCGACATCGTCTGGAGACATGGGGAGGTCAACTTTCACATGTACGCTATTAACCCCCCCCCCTAGAGCTGTGGCCAGATCCCAGCTTCCCCGACACCGACACAGACTGTGAGAGAAAGGAGAAGGAAACGGCGGAAGCAAAGAGCGAGAGAAAAGAGAGAACCCCTTTGGATAGATTACTAGCTGCAAGTCCCCTCTCTAGGAAACAGTGATGTTGGACTGGGGAGGACAAATGTGAGAAGTCGCACAACACCAGGTTATAGTCCAACAGCTTTATTTGAAATCACAAGCTTTCGGAGTGCTGCTCCTTCGTCAGGTGAAGTGAAGAGATGCATATAGGCACAGCATATATAGTCAGAGAACACAGCCAGATGATTACAGTTAATCTTTCTAACTGCCCTTTATCACACCTCGGCAGAGAGATAATCACGGCAATCAAAGGTGTGGATGGTGTCCGAACAGGTCAGTCAGGAAAACATTACATCAAAGACAATGTGGCAGATGCTGTGCCTATATGCATCTCTTCACTTCACCTGACGAAGGAGCAGCGCTCCGAAAGCTTGTGATTTCAAATAAAGCTGTTGGACTATAACCTGATGTTGTGCGACTTCTAAGTTGTCAGACTGCTTGTGCGACATCCATCTTGGATGAGCTCCTTCCCAAGTCTGTAGCCTTCTCCAGTTCAACAAACACCCCAAAACTCCCTGTGCCTCTGACTCTGGCCTCTTGTGCATTCCCCCCCACCTCGGCCTTCATCCATCTGTATCAGCCGTGGTTCAGTGGGTCGCACTCTGGCCTCTGAGTCAGAAGGTTGTGGGTTCAGGTCCCACTCCAGAGACATGAGCACAAAAATCAAGGCTGACACCCCCAGTGCAGTACTGAGGGAGCGCCGCACTGTCGGAGGGGCAGTACTGAGGGGTGCCGCACTGTCGGAGGGGCAGTACTGAGGGAGCGCCGCACTGTCTGAGGGGCAGTACTGAGGGGGTGCCGCACTGTCGGAGGGGCAGTACTGAGGGAGCGCCGCACTGTCTGAGGGGCAGTACTGAGGGAGCGCCGCACTGTCGGAGGGGCAGTACTGAGGGAGCGCTGCACTGTCGGAGGGGCAGTACTGAGGGAGTGCCGCACTGTCGGAGGGGCAGTACTGAGGGAGCGCCGCTCTGTCGGAGGGGCAGTACTGAGGGAGCGCTGCACTGTCGGAGGGGCAGTACTGAGGGAGCGCTGCACTGTTGGAGGGGCAGTACTGAGGGAGCGCTGTACTGTCGGAGGGGCAGTACTGAGGGAGCGCTGCACTGTCGGAGGGGCAGTACTGAGGGAGCGCTGCATTGTCGGAGGTGCAGTACTGAGGGAGCGCTGCACTGTTGGAGGGGCAGTACTGAGGGAGCGCTGCACTGTCGGAGGGGCAGTACTGAGGGAGCGCCGCACTGTCGGAGGGGCAGTACTGAGGGAGCGCTGCACTGTCGGAGGGGCAGTACTGAGGGAGCACCGTAGTGTCGGAGGGGCAGTACTGAGGGAGCGCCGCACTGTAGGAGGGGCAGTACTGAGGGAGTGCTGCACTGTTGGAGGGGCAGTACTGAGGGAGCGCTGCACTGTCGGAGGGGCAGTACTGAGGGAGCGCTGCATTGTCGGAGGTGCCGTCTTTCAGATGAGACATTAAACCGAGACCCCGTCTGCCCTCTCAGGTGGAAGTAAAAGATCCTATTACAACAGTGACTAAACTTAAGAAAGTATTTCATTGGTTGTAAAGCGCTTTGGGACATCCGGTGGTCGTGAAAGGCGCGATAGAAATGTCCTTGGGGGAAAAATTCGGTTGCTTTGCGCCTCCCGTTGGGGGCAAAGCAACTAGCGCCCGGGCGCGGCGCCGCCAACGCCTCCCGCGAAGTTCAGCGGGAGGTTAGCAGCGGCGGTAACCGTTAGCGCGCCGCCGGCGATGATGTCATTGGCGCGCGCAGCGCCCCGGCCGCGATCTTCGGTATCGCCCCCCTGAGCTACCGCCGGACGCGATGTCCGACGGTGTCAGGGGGGGGGGGGGCCTACCTGCGGCCGGGGCGGCGCAAATTAAAGAGGTGCTGGGCGGCCATTTTTGTTGCTGGCCGCCTGCCCCTGTTGCCGTCCCTGAACAACACACCCCCCGCGGGGGTGCCGGCTGCGCTCCGTGAGCCCAGCACTTCTCTCGAGTGCCGGGCTCTTTTGCCGGCACTCCGATCCCCAGTGGCCCAGCTGGGCCCCGGGTCGCGCTGCGCAAGGTCCCTCCCCTTGAAGAAAGGGAGGAAGGCCTGCAGTACCGTGGCGCGCGCCGCGATATTCCCTCGCAGCGCCCCAAGAGGGAGGCGGGGTGCTTCCAGTAGCGCCCCGCTTCCCTCTTGGGGCGCTACCACTGAATTTCGGCCGCGGGGGCGCTAATTTTTTCGGGGCGCTAAAAGTTGCGTCCCGGCGAAATTAGCGCCCCAAAGGGGGGCGCGACTCAATTTTTCCCCCTTTATTTTTTATCTGTGTCCCGTACTCTGGAATTTCCTCCCGAAACCGCTCCGCCACTCCACCTCAGGCTCCTCTCCGTAAAACCCAGCTCTGATATCGGTCACCCTGCCTCATATTTCCCTTTGTGGCTCGGGCTCCATTTTTCCTTGGTTGCACCTCTATGGTGCTCCGTGGGATGTTAAAGGCGCTGGAAAAATGCAAATGAAAGTCCCTTGACAGTACCGGGAAATGGAATCCAGCAATCTGACGCGCAAAGAGCAATTGCACTCAATTTAACAGGGTCACTACTGTTAGGACGACGTAATATTCTGTCCTCAAGGTTAATCATTTGCCTGGGGGCAGAAGAGCTAAAAATATATGTGTGTGTGAAAGGAGCTGGAGAGTGTCATAAGTCATCCTCCACTCGGTGAATTTCTCTAGTCATCAAGTTCAAGAAGTATCTGCAGGGAGTCCAAAAGTAGAGGCCATCAATATAAGATAGTCACGAATAAATCCAATCGGGAATTCAGGAGAAACTTCTTTACCCAGAGAGTGGTGAGAATGTGGAACTCGCTACCACAGGGAGTGGTTGAAGCAAATAGCATAGATGCGTTTAAGAGGAAGCTGGATAAACACATGAGGGAGAAAGGAATAGAAGGTTATGTTGATGGGTTGAGATGAAGAGGGGTGGGAGGAGGCTCGAGTGGAGCATAAACACCGGCACGGAGCAGTTGGGCTGAATGGCCGGTTTCTATTTTTTTTTATTCGTTTATGGGATCTGGGCAAGGCCCAGCATTTATTGCCCATCCCTAATTGCCCTTGAGAAGGTGGTGGTGAGCCGCCTTCTTGAACCGCTGCAGTCCGTGTGGTGAAGGCGCTCCCACAGTGCTGTTAGGGAGGGAGTTCCAGGATTTTGACCCAGCGACGATGAAGGATCGGCCGATATATTTCCAAGTCAGGATGGTGTGTGACTTGGAGGGGAACTTGGAGGTGGTGGTGTTCCCATGCGCCTGCTGCCCTTGTCCTTCTAGGTGGAAGAGGTCGCGGGTTTGGGAGGTGCTGCCGAAGAAGCCTTGGTGAGTTGCTGCAGTGCATCTTGTAGATGGTACACACTGCAGCCACGGTGCGCCAGTGGTGGAGGGAGTGAATGTTTAAGGTGCTAGATGGGGTGCCGATCAAGCGGGCTGCTTTGTCCTGGATGGTGTCGAGCTTCTTGAGTGTTGTTGGAGCTGCACTCATCCAGGCAAGTGGAGAGTATTCCATCACACTCCTGACTTGTGCCTTGTAAATGGTGGAAAGACTTTGGGGAATCAGGAGGTGAGACACTCACCGCAGAATACCCAGCCTTTGACCTGCTCTTGTTGCCACAGTATTTATGTGGCTGGTCCAGTTAAGTTTCTGGTTAATGGTGACCCCCAGGATGTTGATAGTGGAGGATTCGACGATGGTAATGCCATTGAATGTCAAGGGGAGGTGGTTAGACTCTCGCTTGTTGGAGATAGTCATTGCCTGGCACTTCTGTGGCGCGAATGTTACCTGCCACTTATCAGCCCAAGCATGAACGTCGTCCAGGTCTTGTTGCATGCGGGCATGGACTGATTCATTATCTGAGGAGTTGTGAATGGCGCTGAACACTGTGCAGTCATCAGCGAACATCCCCATTTCTGACCTTATGCCCTTATGCTGGAGTTAAGGTCATTGATGAAGCAGCTGAAGATGGTTGGGCCTAGGACACTGCCCTGAGGAACTCCTGTGCTGTACATTCCATGTAAGTAGTCAGGAATTGTCATGATCAAGTTAGTGGTGGAGTTGAGACCTTGTTTGATGTCCCATTTAATTTTTTCTAAATGATTCGAACATACAAAAAAAATGACAGACAGCAAAAGACCGACTGATCCATCCAGGCCATCCCATTCAGCGATTTACTTGTACTTCTTTCAATTTAATATACTGTATTCGCTGCTCACGATGCGGTCTCCTCTACATTGGGGAGACCAAACGCAGATTGGGTGATCGCTTTGTGGAACACCTCCGTTCAGTCCGCGAGCTTGACCCCTGAGCTTCCGCTCGCCTGTCACTTTAATTCTCCGCTCCACTCCCACTCCAACCTCTCCGTCCTCGGCCTATTACACTGCTCTTTGATGTAGGGAAAGATTTGAATAGATTTTGTCTGTGTTTAAATTGTGAATTCTGGGAGATTCTCTCACTGCTAACTTACCTGACGAAGGAGCGAACTGCTCCGAAAGCTTGTAAAATTAAATAAATCTGTTGGACTATAACCTGGTGTTGTGCGACTTCTCATTTTTGTTCCAATGAAGCTCAACGTAAGCTCGAGGAACAGCACCTCATCTTTCGATAAGGCACTTTACAGCCTTTCCGGACTTAACATCGAGTTCAACAATTTCAGACAATAATCCCTGCCCCCATTTTTCATGCTGTATGATTTTGCCATTCCCATTTGCAACATTTTATCTTTCCTGCCTCTTACATAAGTTCTCAGTCCCAGTCCCATTGGTGTCACAGTGGGGAGGTGCCTGGATTGGTTCTCAGTCCCATTGGTGTCACAATGGGGAGGTGCCGGGGATTGGTTCTCAGTCCCATTGGTGTCACAGTGGGGAGGTGCCGGGGATTGGTTCTCAGTCCCATTGGTGTCACAATGGGGAGGTGCCGGGATTGGTTCTCAGTCCCATTGGTGTCACAATGGGGCGGTGCCGGGATTGGTTCTCAGTCCCATTGGTGTCACAATGGGGAGGTGCCGGGATTGGTTCTCAGTCCCATTGGTGTCACAGTGGGGAGGTGCCGGGATTGGTTCTCAGTCCCATTGGTGTCACACTGGGGAGGTGCCAGGATTGGTTCTCAGTCCCATTGGTGTCACAGTGGGGAGGTGCCGGGATTGGTTCTCAGTCCCATTGGTGTCACAATGGGGAGGTGCCGGGATTGGTTCTCAGTCCCATTGGTGTCACACTGGGGAGGTGCCGGGGATTGGTTCTCAGTCTCAGTCCCATTGGTGTCACAATGGGGAGGTGCCGGGGATTGGTTGGGCAATTTGTACTCAGCATGGAGAAGGCCCTGGGGGTTCATGATTTATTGAGGGTCCACGCCCAGTGTTGCGAAAGCGAAGCTGAGTATGCATTGCTCGAACAATGAAATATAAAACTAGAAGTACAATCCTTTCCTGGTACAAGGCACAGGAGCGGCCGTATCTGGAGTGCTGATATTTATCCCTCCACCAACGTTCACTCAACACTCAAACGGATGATTCTGGTCATTATCACGTTGCTGTTTGTGGGAGCTTGCTGTGCGCAAATTGGCTGCTGCGTTTCCTACATTACAACAGTGACTACACTCCAAAAAAGGATTACATTGGCTGTAAAGCACTTTGGGACGTCCTGAAGTCATGAAAGATGCTGTAGAAATACAAGTCTTTCTTTCTCGGTCCCCTCTTGTGTCGAATAGGTCCAGAGGAAGGTCCCGTGACCGGTACCGAGGTTAAGGGCCCTCAGTTATCAGGGCAGGCTTCGGGAACTGGGGCTTTTTTACTCTGGAAAACTGGAGCCTTCGAGGGGATCAGATTCAAGTCTTTACAACAACAACAACTTGTATTTATATAGCGCCTTTAACGTAGTAAAACATCCCAAGGCGCTGCACAGGAGTATTACACAACAAAATCTGACACTGAGCCTCAGAAGAAGAAATTAGGGCAGATGGTCAAAGAGGTAGGTTTTAAGGAGTGTCTTAAAGAAAGACTTGCTTTTCTCCAGCGCCTTTCACGACCACCGGACATCCCAAAGCGCTTTACAGCCAATGAAGAATTTTTTGAAGTGTGGTCACTGTTGTAATGTAGGAAACGCAGCAACCAATTTGCGCACAGCAAGCTCCCACAAACAGCAATGTGATAATGACCAGATCATCTGTTTTTGTTATGTTGATTGAGGGATAAATATTGGGCCCAGGACACCGGGGAGAACTCCCCTGCTCTTCTTCGAAATAGTGTCGTGGGATCTTTTACGCCACCTTGAGGAGCAGACGGGGCCTCGGTTTAACGTCTCATCCGAAAGACGGGGGGAAAGAGAGGTAGAGAGGCGGAGAGGTTTAGGGAGGGAGTTCCAGAGCTTAGGGCCTAGGCACGGCCACCGATGGTGGAGCGATGGAAATCAGGGATGCTCAAGAGGCCAGAATTGGAGGAGTGCAGATATCTCGGGGGGTTGTAGGGGCTGAAGGAGATTACAGAGATAGGGAGGGGCGAGGCCGTGAACGGGTTTGAAAACAAGGATGAGAATTTTGAAATCGAAGCGTTGCTTAACAGGGCGCCAATGTAGGTCAGCGAGCACAGGGGGTGATGGGTGAACGGGACTTGGTGCGAGTTAGGACACGGGGGGGGGCCGGAGTTTTGGATGACCTCAAGTTTACGTAGGGTGGAATGTGGGAGGCCGGCCAGGAGTGCGTTGGAATAGTCAAGTCTAGCGGTAACAAAGGCATGGATGATGGATAAAGTAACAAATGGATTAGATTCTGTCCAAGTGAATAGATTATTAGAGTTAGATCAACAAAGAAGGACTAGGGGTCATCACACAGCACAGAAGGAGGCAATTCGGCCCCTCCTGCCTGTGCCGGCTCTTTGAAAGAGCTCTCCAATTAGTCCCACTCCCCCCTGCTCTTTCCCCACAGCCCTGCACATTTCTCCTTTTCAAGTATTTATCCAATTCCCCTTTTGAAAGTTATTATTGAATCTGCTTCCACCGCCCTTTCAGGCAGCGCGTTCCAGATCACAACAACTCACTGCATAAGAAAATAGGTGCAAGTTCGGGAATCAGAGTAAGGTTAAATGCAGGAAGTGGTTCTTTACATGGGGAGTCAGTGCCCTCTGGAATAGGTGGCCAGCAATGGGCAGCAGTGTTTCCTGTAAGGTGCACGCGCCCACGCACTGCTCCACGCAGCCCGGCCTGCCGGCATTTCAATGTACAAACCGCGCATGCGCAGTATCCTGTGTGGCCCATGCTGTAAAGGGCCTGCGCAGGGCCCCAAAAAAAATGACAGGGAACAGAGATGGGCAGTGAGTGTGATCCACTGCTGGCCTTCAGAAGGGAGCTGGACAGGTTCCTATGAGCGAAAGACATCTCGGGTTGCAGAAGGTAGGTGGGTTAACAGGGACGAGCGATATCAGTCACTGCAGTCTCACAGAGCTCGCTCCATCACCTTCAGGCAGCGGAGAGGAATTTCCCAGAGTTTTGGTCCACATGCCTATGGTTTTTTCGCCTCTCTTCACAGATTGCATGACTGGAGGGGGGTGGGCGAAGGTCTGATGGTCTATAGGGTTTTACCACATCGGGATCGGGCAGGCTTGAGGGGCCGATGGTCATTTCCTTTGTCCTGTGTTCATATGAGAAAGGAGTGTTGTACACTTACCACTGTTGTGTCAGCCAGTGGCTCATTGGGTAGCACTCTCTCTCTGGCCTCTGAGTCAGAAGGTTGTGGGTTCAAGTCCCACTCCAGAGACTTGAGCACAAAAAAAAATCTCAGCTGACACTCCCAGTGCAGTACTGAGGGAGCGCCGCACTGTCGGAGGGGCGGTACTGAGGGAGCGCCGCACTGACTGAGGGAGCGCCGCACTGTCGGAGGGGCAGTACTGAGGGAGCGCCGCACTGTCGGAGGGGCAGTACTGAGGGAGCGCCGCACTGTCGGAGGGGCAGTACTGAGGGAGCGCCGCACTATCGGAGGGGCGGTACTGAGGGAGCGCCGCACTGTCGGAGGGGCAGTACTGAGGGAGCGCCGCACTGTCGGAGGGGCAGTACTGAGGGAGCGCCACACTGTCGGAGGGGCAGTACTGAGGGAGCGCCGCACTGTCGGAGGGGCAGTACTGAGGGAGCGCCGCACTGTCGGAGGGGCAGTACTGAGGGAGCGCCGCACTGTCGGAGGGGCGGTACTGAGGGAGCGCCGCACTGTCGGAGGGGCGGTACTGAGGGAGCGCCGCACTGTCGGAGGGGCGGTACTGAGGGAGCACCGCACTGTCTGAGGGGCGGTACTGAGGGAGCGCCGCACTGTCGGAGGGGCAGTACTGAGGGAGGGCCGCACTGTCGGAGAGGCAGTACTGAGGGAGGGCCGCACTGTCGGAGAGGCAGTACTGAGGGAGCGCCGCACTGTCGGAGGGGCAGTACTGAGGGAGCCCCGCACTGTCGGAGGTGCAGTGCTGAGGGAGCGCCGCACTGTCGGAGGGGCAGTACTGAGGGAGCGCCGCACTGTCGGAGGGGCGGTACTGAGGGAGCGCCGCACTGTCGGAGGGGCGGTACTGAGGGAGCGCCGCACTGTCGGAGGGGCGGTACTGAGGGAGCACCGCACTGTCTGAGGGGCGGTACTGAGGGAGCGCCGCACTGTCGGAGGGGCAGTACTGAGGGAGGGCCGCACTGTCGGAGGTGCAGTGCTGAGGGAGCGCCGCACTGTCGGAGAGGCAGTACTGAGGGAGCGCCGCACTGTCGGAGGGGCAGTACTGAGGGAGCGCCGCACTGTCGGAGGGGCGGTACTGAGGGAGCGCCGCACTGTCGGAGGGGCAGTACTGAGGGAGTGCCGCACTGTCGGAGGTGCCGTCTTTCGGCTGAGACGTTAAACCGAGGCCCCGTCTGCCTCTCAGGTGGGTGTAAAAGATCCTATTTCGAAGAAGAGCAGGGGAGTTATCCCCGGTGTCCTAGTCAATACAGCGGCCTCGTTTCCTACATTACAATAGTGACTACACTTCAAAAAGTACTTCATTGGCTGCAAAGCGCTTTGGGACGTCCGGTGGCCATGAAAGGCGCTATAGAAATGCAAGTCTTTCTTTTTATGTACACCTCCTGGGGGCAGTTTAGTGTGGCATTGACGGATACTCGGGAACAAAGTGTGTGTCGGCCCAATGGCTCCTAGTTGGTGCAAGGCCTGAGGTGTGAAAAACATCTGAGGACTAAAATGGCAACAAAAAAAAAACATATTAAAGGAAGTGGGAAATCATGAAATGGCATCAATCTATACAGTAACCGAGTCTGCCCAAAGCCACCAGCACTCCAGCATTTAGATTTACAAAGGAGTATTTCCTTTCTTCACAATCAATGAAATGTTTCATCAGTGCTGCATTCCATCAATAAGGAATGCATGCCGGGCAGTAAAAGCATTCAATTCAGTCGTGTAGGGGATGGCCTCGATTACACGAGTGGCATTTTATTCCAAAAAGCCTAAAATTGCAAGACAAGGACATGGGCGCCGCAATTGGAATGAATGAGAGAAAGGAGATTGGAATTTGCGCAGTTCCCCGGTGACGTTCTGCTCTGGGGCAAGGGGGTCGGTGTGGAACTGAAACTACGTGCGGGCGAAGGGGGGGCAGGGGGGGTAGTTTTATTAAATGAATACGGGGTAGGACATTTAGGACTGAGATGAGGAGAAATGTCTTCACTCAGAGGGTGGTGAACCTGTGGAATTCTCTACCACAGAAGGCTGTGGAGGCCAAGTCACTGAATATATTTAAGAAGGAGATGGATAGATTTCTAGACACAAAAGGCATCAAGGGGTGAGGTAAGAAAACTACTAGGCACTTGGTCTAAGCGTTAAACAAAGCTTTAATCAACTGTTTTACAACATGGAGGTCTAGTTGTGTCCTTCACTAGTTCCTGTTAAGAATGTCCTGCGCAAGCTGGGCCCGTGCCCGAGTATTTATACTCTCCCTGGACAGCGCCACCCGCAGGCCACTCAGTATTATTTCATAAGTCTTTATGACAGATTCATGTCAAGGGGTGTGGGGAGAGAGCGGGAATATGGTATTGACATAGAGGATCAGCCATGATCATATTGAATGGCGGAGCAGGCTCGAAGGGCCGAATGGCCTCCTCCTGCTCCTGTTTTTCTATGTTTCTATGAAGTCTCGTGCCTCTACATGCCAGTGGCGTGCAAGATTGCCACTCTGTCCTGGGCCGATATTTATCCCTCAACCAACATCACGAAACAACAAATTAGCCGGTCATTCTCACGTTGCTGTTTGTGGGACCTTGCTCTGCGCACATTGGCTGTGGCGTTTCCCACATTACAACGGTGACTTCACTTCAAAAAGTACTTCATTGGCTGTGAAGCGCTCTGGGAGAACCTGAGGAAGTGGAAGGCGCTATGGAAATGCAACTTCTTTCCTTGCTTTCACCATGAGCTGGAGCTTGCTCCCATCGCCAAGGCTATCTTCTTCCACCTCTGGAACAATGCCCCCCTCATGCCTCGACTGTACCTCGACCATCTGCACCTGCTCGCTCAACCCCTTGCCGCTCAAGCTCCTGACCAACTGCCCATGTGGTCACTGACATTACCAACCTCGCCTCTACCCAGACGTTATTCTCAGCCCCGTTAACACTGCCATCATCAATCTCCTCTTCGAAAAAAAAACAGCCCTCAACCTTCTATCGTCACAGTCCTTGAATGTCCCGTTGCCATATCAGGGAACAGTACAGCACAGAAGGAGGCCATTCGGCACATCGAGTCTGCACCGGCTCTTTCGAAGAGCGATCCAGTTAGTCCCACTCCTCCGCTCTCTCCCCACATCCTGCAATTTTTTGCTTCAAGTATTTATCCAATTCCCTTCTGAAGTCTACTATTGAATGTGTATCCACCCCACTATCAGGCAGCGCATTCCAAATCCTCACCAGTCGCTGCCTAAAAAGTTTTTCCTCGTGTCGCCTCTGGTTCTTTTGCCAATCACCTTAAATCTGTGCCCCCTGACTATCGGTCCTTCAGCCATTGGAAACAGTCTCTCTTTATTTACTCTAACTAAACCTTTCATGATTTTGAACACCTCGGTCAAATCTCCTCACAACCTTCTCAGCTCCAAGGAGAACAATCCCAGCTTCTCCAGTCTATCCACGTAACTGAAGCCCCTCATCCCTGAAACGATTCTGGTCAATCTCCTCTGCACCCTCTCCAAGGCCTTGACATCCTTCCTAAAGTGCGGTGCCCAGAATTGGACACAATACTCCAGCTGAGGCCGAACCAGTGTTTTATAAAGGTTTACCATAACCTCCTGGCTTTTGTACTCTCTGCCTCTGTTTAGAAAGCCCAGGATTCCAGGTGCTTTATTAACTGTATATGAAGACACAGGCATGATGGGACGAATGGCCTCCTTCTGTGCAGTATGATTCTATGATACGCTACCTCTCCAAGCACGGCCCGGGTCAATCCCTCCAATTAGGGCGCGCTGCACTGTCGGAGGGGCAGTACTGAGGGAGCGCTGCACTGTCGGAGGGGCAGTACTGAGGGAGCGCCGCACTGTCGGAGGGGCAGTACTGAGGGAGTGCCGCACTGTCGGAGGGGCAGTACTGAGGGAGCGCCGCACTGTCGGAGGGGCAGTACTGAGGGAGCGCCGCACTGTCGGAGGGGCAGTACTGAGGGAGCGCCGCACTGTCAGAGGGGCAGTCTTGAGGGAGCGCCGCACTGTCGGAGGGGCAGTACTGAGGGAGCGCCGCACTGTCGGAGGGGCAGTACTGAGGGAGCGCCGCACTGTCGGAGGTGCCGTCTTTCAGATGGGACGTTAAAACGAGGACCCGTCTGCCATCTCGGGTGGATGTAAAAGATCCACAGCCACTATTGGAAGAAGAGCAGGGGAGTTCTATCTGGTGTCCTGTGCCAGTATTTATCCTTCAACCAAAATCGCTAAGACAGGGTCTCTGGTCATTATCTCACTGCCGTGGGAGCTTGCTGTGCGCAAATTGGCTGCCACGTTTCCTACAGTTCAACAGTGATTACACTTCAAAAGTACTTCATTGGCTGTAAAGAGCTTTGGAACAACCTGAGGTTGTGAAAGGCGCTATAGAAATGCAATTTCTTCTTTTAAATTGGGACTAGTGGCACACTGCAAGCAAAAACTGGGAAGACGGTGCCCTTGACTAAAACTGGGGGCCATCAATATAAGATAGTCAGTAATAAATCCAATGGGGAATTCAGGAGAAACCTCTTTACCCAGAGAGTGGTGAGAATGTGGGACTCGCTACCACAGGGAGTGGTTGAGGCGAATAGCATAGATGAATTTAAGGGGAAACTGGATAAACACATGAGGGAGGAAGGAATAGAAGGATATGTTGATGGGGTGAGATGAAGAGGGGAGGGAGGAGGCTCGTGTGGAGCAGAAACACCGGCACGGACCAGTTGGGCCGAATGGCCTGTTTCTGTGCTGTACATTCGGTGATAATCATGGGCTTCACACAATGTGACCAGAACACACGAGGCCCTGACATTCCATGGAGGGTTCTTCAGTCTCCCATCGCAACTCCGCAGGAAACAAACCTTTAAAAAAAAACATGGCCCTTGGACGAAGGTGACCAGCGGAACGCCCCCCAAAACGGAGCAGAACCCTGTTCTGACAGGTTGCCCCTGATTTCCAGAGTGACAATGGGAGATTATGAGAACACACCATGAACTTCAGGACCAGAATTTCACTGCATACTCAGATGCAATGCTTCGCATCGCCAATCTTGTAGCCACCCTCCCCTGCATATGATTAACTGTAATCATCTGGCAGTGTTCTCTGACTATATATGCTGTGCCTATATGCATCTCTTCACTTCACCTGACGAAGGAGCAGCGCTCCGAAGGTTTGTGATTTCAAATAAAACTGTTGGACTATAACCTGGTGTTTTGCGACTTCTCACATTTGTCCACCCCAGTCCAACACCGGCATCTCCACATCATGGCCTATACAAGAGATTACTGTTATCTATTACAATCCAAGATCAATTGCACTAAGACGAGTATCTGGCTCATCGCCCTCTTGGGAACTTCGTGGTTCCTTCCTCAGGTGGAATTCCTACTAAACTAGATAACGCAGTGGATTTTATCCACTGGTCTCATAGGATCATATTCAGCCCCTCCAGCCTGTTCCGCCATTCAATGAGATCATGGCTGATCTGTACCTTAACGCCATCCACCCACCTCGGCCTCCCGATTCACGATCCAAATGAGATTGATGGGACAAAGTTCTCACCTGCCCAGGAGGGTCCTACATAACATGGCCTGCTGAGTTTTTCCAGCGTTTTCTGTTGTTATTTCGGATTTCCAGCATCCACAGTATTTTGCTATCGTATTAGTGTTTGGTCCACTGCCACCTCTCTTCTAGGAATGCCTACCTTGAAGAAGTTCTGTTCTTCTCTTCGACGGGACTTCCGTTTGTCTCTTCAACCTTGTTCATCTTCACTGCTTTCAGTTTCCCTTCTCGTGTTTGCCTTGATCATCTCTTAATGTCTCTTAATCTCTCCTTTTGTTCTTTCATCCCCTTTCCTTTTCCCAGCTTTATCCTTGCTTTAAATCTATTTCATTTCCTGCTTTTTTCCAGTTCTGACGAAGGGTCTTCGACCTGAAACGTTAACTCTGTTTCTCTCTCCACGGATGCTGCCTGGCCTGCTGAGTGTTTCCAGCGTTTGCTGTTGTTATTCCTACATAACACAGGTTTTGCACAGTCTCAGTCCCGTTCTCCTTGGCCTCCGGACCGTACGGCAAGCTGTGTCTAATGTGGCGCTCAGTAACAGTCGGCAGAGGATGGCTTGCGAGGGGACGTGCAGTGAGGTTGGAGCTTAGGCACACTGATCATCAGGGCATGGAGGAAGGAGGGTTACTCTGCAATCGAACCTGATGTAACCATGCTTCATGCTGACACTGGCTGTCCAGCCCCCCAGCATCAACATCCCTCACCCTGATGGAGCGCAACAATTCCAACAAAAAGGCATCAAATAAAATATATTAAAAACGGTTAAAAAAAAAAATCACGAACTTAAAAAAGCGTGAGACTACCATATTTGGAAGATAACAACATATACTTCAAGTAAAAGATACTCAAAGACAGTTTTTTGAAGAACAGGGCTCAACTGAAAAGAACTGGAAGCATATGATATTGCAAATGAGGTCTCGCCTCTGAGTCAGAAGGTCGTGGGTTCGAGCCCCACTCCAGAGACTTAAGCCTACAATCTAGGCCGACACTCCCAGTGCAGTACTGAAGGAGTGCTACACTGTCAGAGGTGCCGTCTTTCGGATGAGACGTTAAACCGCGGCCCCTTATGCCATCTCAAGTGGACATCAAAGATCCCACGGCCACTATTTCGAAGAAGAGCAGGGGAGTTCTCCATGTAAATGCAAGGGAGACTTGCATTTCTACAGCGCCTTTCATGACTACCGGATGTCCCAAAGCGCTTTACAGCCAATGAAGTACTTTTGAAATGTAGTCACTGTTGTAATGTGGGAAACGCAGCAGCCAATTTGCGCACAGCAAGCTCCCACAAACAGCAATGTGATAATGACCAGATCATCTGTTTAATGATAAAGAACGTAAGAACATAAGAACTAGGAGCAGAAGTCGGCCATCCGGCCCCTTGAGCCTGCTCTGCCATTCAATAAGATCATGGCTGATCTTCATCCTCAACTCCACTTTCCCGCCCGATCCCCATATCCCTTGATTCCCTTAATGATGTTGATTTAGGGATAAATATTGGCCAGGGCACCGGGGATAACTCCCCTGCTCTTCTTCGAAATAGTGGCCGAGGGATCTTTTACATCCACCTGAGAGAGCAGACAGGACCTCGGTTTAATGTCTCATCTGAAAGACGGCACCTCTGACAGTGCGGCGCTCCCTCAGTACTGCCCCGTCCGACAGTGCGGCGCTCCCTCAGTACTGCCCCTCCGACAGTGCGGCGCTCCCTCAGTACTGCCCCTCCGACAGTGCGGCGCTCCCTCAGTACCGCCCCCCCGACAGTGCGGCGCTCCCTCAGTACTGCCCCTCCGACAGTGCGGCGCTCCCTCAGTACTGCCCCTCCGACAGTGCGGCGCTCCCTCAGTACTGCCCCTCCGACAGTGCGGCGCTCCCTCAGTACTGCCCCTCTGACAGTGCGGCGCTCCCTCAGTACTGCCCCTCTGACAGTGCGCGCTCCCTCAGTACTGCCCCTCCGACAGTGCGGCGCTCCCTCAGTACCGCCCCCCTGACAGTGCGGCGCTCCCTCAGTACTGCCCCTCCGACAGTGCGGCGCTCCCTCAGTACTGCCGCTCCGACAGTGCGGCGCTCCCTCAGCACTGCACTGGGAGTGTCAGCCTAGCTTTATGTGCTCAAGTCTCTGGAGCGGGACTTGAACCCACCACCTTCTGACTCAGAGGCGAGAGAGAGAGAGATACATACTGAGCCACGGCTGACCGAGCAGGTCACAATGATTTATATTACAGCAGAATGATTTATATTATCCCAGACATCTTGCGTATTTCTGCAACCGGCTGCGATATCCACACTGCAATCACAATATTGAGATATAACTGAACTGGGATTAATGAGCTCTGTCTTTGCCCAGCTTCACACACTTGACTGACGGAGAAAGCGAGTTCCGTACCGATTCTGTACCCTCTGGAGTATTTTGTTGCTACTGATGTGAATCCAGAACAACTCTGGGAAGAGGGTATTTCCAGTAAACACAGTGCGCACTCACGCTATTACTTTGAAGACAAAGGTTGGCATTTTTCTGCCCGTCATCTGCGATAATATAAATCATTGTCGTAAAAAAATCACTCAAAATGCTGGAGGAACAATGGCCTGCACATCAGCGTGTACTGAGAGGGGGGGGGAACATATCAAAGAAGATAAATTAATAATTCGCATCAATGTAAAAGCTAATATTGCCGTTGAAATATAGGTTCTCTCTTTGCTGCAGTGTTGCAGCTTGGCGTCCTAATATATTAAAATCTTCTCCCGTTGAACTATCGACAGCTGTTCAGGTGCAGGCGGAAAACTGCTCATTAGGGTCAAGTTATTTTTCCAATTTTGACAAGTTGATGCACGGATAATTTGACAGTCTAAGCCTGCCTCCATCCATCTCCATTTTCATCAGTATTTTCTCCGCCTGTCTGCCTCCTCACTCATTCCTTCCACCTCCCTAATTTTATCATCGATTCACCTTGCTCTTCTTGGACACGGCACGGACACATATCGGCATTTTTAAAAAAAAATAATTTACGGGATGTGGGCGTCGCAGCATTTATTGCCCATCCCCTCATTGCCCTTGAGAAGGTGGTGGTGAGCTGCCTTGTACAATGGAGTGGCTGGCTAGGCCATTTAAGAGTGAACCACATTTGCTGTGGATCTGGAGTCACATACCGGCCAGACCGGGTAAGGACGGCAGATCTCCCTTCCCTAAAAGACATTGTGCGGAGATGCAGGTGTTGGACTGGGATGGACAAATGTGAGAAGTCGCACAACACCAGGTTATAGTCCAACAGCTTTATTTGAAATCACAAGCTTTCGGAGCGCTGCTCCTTCGTCAGGTGAAGTGAAGAGATGCATATAGGCACAGCATAAATAGTCAGAGAACACTGTTTGGACACCATCCACACCTTTGATTGCCGTGATTATCTCTCTGCCGAGGTGTGATAAAGGGCAGTTAGAAAGATTAACTGTAATCATCTGGCAGTGTTCTCTGACTATATATGCTGTGCCTATATGCATCTCTTCACTTCACCTGACGAAGGAGCAGCGCTCCGAAAGCTTGTGATTTCAAATAAAGCTGTTGGACTATAACCTGGTGTTGTGCGACTTCTCACTAAAGGACATTAGTGAACCAGATGGGTTTTTACGACAATCCGGGTAGTTTCATGGTCACCATTACTGATACTAGCTTTCTGTTCCAGATATTTATTGAATTAACTGAATTGAAATTCCCCAGCTGCCGGGGTGGGATTTGAACTCATGTCTCCAGCTCATTAGGTCCAGGTCTCTGGATTACTAGTCCAGAACCCTAACCACTATGCTACCGTACCCCAGTAAAAGGATCGTCAGGAGCGGTGGGGCCGATTAGGGACCAAAATGGAGATCCATCGATGGAGGCAGAAGGTATGGCTGAGGCACTAAATGAGTACTTTACATCGGTGTTTAACAAGGAAGAGGACTTTGTCAAAGCTACGGTAAACGGGGAGGTTGCCAGGATACTGGATGAGATAAAAGTAGATAAAGAGGAGGTATTAGGAAGGCTGGCAGTACTTAAAGTGGATAAGTCACCCAGTCTGGATGGGGTTCATTCTGAGGGAAGCAAGAGTAGAAATTGCGGAGGCCCTGGCCATAATCTTCCAATCTTCCTGAGATACAGTGGTGGTGCCAAAGGACTGGAGGATTGCAATTGTTACACCCTTGTTCAAAAAAGGGGAGAAGGATAAACCTGGCAATTACAGGCCATTCAGTTTAACGTCGGCGGTGGGGAAGCTTTTAGAAACAATAATCTGGGAGAAAATTAACAGCCACTTGGACAAGCGTGGACTAATAAAGCAGAGCCAGCACGGATCTGTTAAGGGCAAATCGTGTTGTCAACAGTGAGGAAGATAGTAACAGACTTCAAGAAGACATAGGCAGGCTGGTGGAATGGGCAGACACACGGCAAGAAATTCAATCCAGAGAAGTGATACATTGTGGTGGGAAGAATGAGGAGAGACCGTACACACTAAATGGTACAATTTTAAAGGAGGTGCAATAACAGAGAGAGACCTGGAGGTGCCTGTGCACAAATCATTGAAGGTGGCGGGACAGGTTAACAAAGCGGTTCATAAAGCAGATGGAATCCTGGGCTTTATAAATAGAGGTCATGATTTATAAATAGAGCTTGTGATTTCAAATAAAACTGTTGGACTATAACCTGGTGTTGTGCGACCTCTCAATTTTATAAATAGAGGCATAGAATACAACAGTCAGGAAGTTATGCTAAACCTTTATAAAACACTAGTTCGGCCCCAGCTGGAGTATTGTGTCCAATTCTAGGCACCACACTTTGGGAAGGACGTGAAGGCTTTGGAGAGGGTGCAGAAGAGATTTACCAGAACGGTTCCAGGGATGAGGAATTACAGTAATGTGGAGAGGCTGGAGAAGCTGGGGTTGTTCTCCTTAGAGCAGAGAAGGTTAAGAGGAGATTTGATAGAGGTGTTAAATATTATGAAGGGTTTAGATAGAGTAAATAAAGAGAAACGGTTTGCAATGGCTGAAGGGTCGAGAACCAAAGGACACAGATTTAAGGTGATTGGCAAAAGAACCAGTGGCAACAGGAGGAAAAACTATTTTACACAACGAGTTGTTGTGATCTGGAATGCGCTGCCTGATAGGGTGGTGGATTCAATAGTAGCCTTCAAAAGGGAATTGGATAAATACTCGAAGGAGGGAAAATGCAGGGATATGGGGAAAGAGCGGGGGGAGTGGGACTGACTGGATCGCTCTTCGAAAGAGACGGCACAGACTGGATGGGCCGAATGGCCTCCTTCTGTGCTGTGCTATTCTATGATCTGGAGCTGTGTGGGAACCTCTGAGAGAAGAAACACAGACCCACAAATGGCACTCAGTCACTTGTGGGTATCTCAATTGAGGGAACATAGGAACAGGAGGACGCCATTCAGACCTTCGAGCCTGCTCCGCCATTCAGTTAGAGCACGGCTGACCTGTGTCTTAACTCCATCTACCCGCCTTGGTTCCGTAACCCTTAATACCCTTGCCTA
Source organism: Squalus acanthias (assembly GCA_030390025.1). Lineage (NCBI taxonomy): Eukaryota > Metazoa > Chordata > Chondrichthyes > Squaliformes > Squalidae > Squalus > Squalus acanthias. The sequence goes on from JASTWF010000041.1 coordinate 2,755,288, forward strand.
ACAAAAGACCATCATTCACAGTTTTGAAAGTGCTTCCCGACATCATCCCTGAACAGCCTAGCTCTAATTGTTTGTAGGGTGAACTCAAACTTAATCCGAACTGGTTAAGGTAAGACGGTTCAGCAAACCAACTCCTAGATCATAAGCTCGAGGAACAGCACCTCATCTTTCGATTAGGCACTTTACAGCCCTCTGGACTCAACATCGAGTTCAACAATTTCAGATCATAACCTCTGCCCCTATTTTTTCAGGCGGCAGCTGTTGATGATTCTGCCATCCCCATTTGCGACATTTAATCTCTCCCCTCTTTCCCTACCACAGACCGTCCCTTTTGTTCTTTCCTCCCCTCCCACCCTTTCCCTGCCCCTCACACTTGCTTGAAATCTGTTACATCTCTAACTTTTCCCAGTTCTGACGAAGTGTCACAGACCTGAAACGTAGGGCTGGATTTTCATTGACCCGTGGAGGCGGGTTTGGAGGCGTGTGGGGGGTTAAAATTGCGAAAACTGGCGGGCGGGCACAAGTCCGCCTCCATCCCGCCTCCACGCAATTTTCATTAAATCGTGTCTGCTGGTCCCGACTCCGTCCCGCCTTTAAGAGGCGGGATAGACTGTTAAGGCCCTTAACAAGCACTAAATTGGCTCTATAATGCCATTTTGAAAGGCCTTTGTGATTTTAACTCTTGTTATACGTGAAGCTCGCCTGTTCTGAACCACGATTGTGAAACCTGGCGGGAGCACAAGTGGATAGCTGACTATCAGCTACAGGTCCACTATTACAACGGAGATGTGATGAAGGTAGTAGTAGTATTAGGTCTGAAAGTCGCCTCTGATGCTGCTGCATTGAAGGTCTTCAGAGACTGCCTGGCCTTTGCTGTGAGAGGACCTGGATGCAAAATGAATTATTATTTTCTCTCTCTCTCTCTCTCTCTCACTAATTGGGTCATGGGTTCCCACATGCTGGAACTCAATTGCCCAATTAAGTGAAAATTGCATCAATCTCCCACATCCAATTGCAGTCGGGTGGATAACACGAAAAGTGGATGACACGACCCCAGCCCGCCCCAGTATCAAAATCCAGCCCTTAATCTCGCCCCTCTTTCCCTACCACAGACCGTCCCTTTTGTTCTTTCCTCCCATCCCACCCTTTCCCTGCCCCTTACACTTGCTTGAAATCTGTTACATCCCTAACTTTTCCCAGTTCTGACGAAGGGTCACAGACCTGAAACGTTAACTCTCGTTTCTCTCTCCAAGGATGCTGCCTGGCCTGCTGAGCGTTGCCAGCATTTTCTGTTGTTATTTCAGATTTCCAGCATCCACAGTATTTTGCTGTTATATTATCCTAGACCTAAAGCTGGGCAGTAAAAACCCTGTGAGGAGTTCAGTGAGGGGCGGGGGGGGGGTGAAGGATACATCTGGTTCTTTGGCTTATACTTGTCGAGGTACCCGCAACTCAGTATTCTTTCAGCAGCTAAATGGTTCGACCAATTGCCTGATATTAAAGCAATTTCCAATTACTGTTAAACTTCCCGAGGTCTCGGAGGGATGGATGGGCTTGTGCGATAACTGTAAACACCGCACATGCTGAAATGCAAACATGGTTTCTAATAATGTCATAACTGCAATGATAATGCTAATAGAATTTGTTGTTTTTTTGAATTTGAAGATAATGGAGGAATGTGAATAGCCCTGTCGTTTCATTCACCTCACCCCGAGCTCTGTTTTATCAGTTAAATGCAGACAAATCCGTGACAATTATTCGTATAATAAAATGGTGGTAATTTCATTCTGAAGTCGAACTTGTAATACAAGAACAGGCCGTGAGAACTATATTAATCCTTCTATTAAAAAAACAAACAGTATCGTCAGGCCTCATTTGTCCAATTGTTGCCCCTTCTAGGGATGGCCTCTTTTGAGACAGTGGAGGACAGTACCCCGAGCTTTGCTCAATTAATTTGTGTGCAATACACACTGGGCAAAAGATAACGGGCCATCATTTGCTGGGGAAGGGTGTCTAATGGAGTCGGCCGTCAGTTAGAGCTGCCCTTGCATGTTTCGATTTGAAATTTTTTTTTTAACGATACCAGTTGCTGAAAGTGCGAGCTGACAACGTCTCAGCGAGGGGGAGCCAGGGCATCTGGGACCCGAGTGAAGAGGGCAAGCAACTGGGTATCTCTTGAAGCAATCAGATTGAAGGTTTGAGAAATTAAACAGCGCAAGGACTGAGGGGGAAGGGTCAATTAGAATGGGTGAATTCACTGTCAAGTCAGGTAGAGAGAGAAAAATAAAGAGAAGGAAAGAAAGATTAAGAGAGAGAGAGAAAAAAAAGAGACGGTGGGGGGGACGCTAACGGCTTTGCGACCGGGCGCGGCGCTGACATCGACTGCCGCCATATCCGGCGTTACACCCCGATCTCCTTTGCCCGGAGATCGTGACGTCATCGCCGAGCGCGTCGCTCCGGTAGCGCCCTGGACCCGAAATTGACTTGCGCCCCCTGCAGCAGCGCCGGGCGGAAACACCGACAGCTGCAGGAGGCGTGCGTTGGGCGGCCAGCCGCTTCGGGGGCCGATGGTTAAAGGAGAGCTGGCCGAGATAAGTAAAAAAAAACTTACGTTTCTTGTTCCGGTTTTTATCGCGCGGGATCGCGGCTGCCTTGGTGGTCCAGGCAGGTACTTTTTATATTGCAGAGCCTGCAGCGATGGCCTTTCCCTTTAAGGGAGGGGAGGAGCCTTTGAGCGCGGCGGCGCCGCACGGCCCAGTGTGCAATCGCCTGCTGAAGTCTCCACTCCGCCTGCTGCCGATTGCGCTCCAAGAAGGAAGTGCAGGGCTTCATTTAGCGCTCCACTTCCTTCCTGGAGCGCAAACTGTGTATTTTTCAAAAGTCTGAAATCGTTAGCACCTGCCGCTAACTTTTCAAACTTTGAAAAATTGGCGCCCTAAACGGGGCGATAGTGAATTTCACCCTCTTAAAATTTTACATTTTTAAAATCTCCAACAACAATTAAAAGCTGAAGGAATGAGACTCCACACTTGCAATAGTTCATTTTCAGTGGCAGGACGTTCGACTGGCAGCAATTAACACTTATCATGTCGTTAAAAGAGTACTTAGATTTAAAATGACAAGACTTAACTTTCTGTGGCGAGTTTAGTTCGTATCTACCACGCAAATACCCCGCCGTTCAGTGCATGTCAATGAGAAGGCAGACGGCGAGATGCCATTTTTGCGAAGCTAACGGCAGAGTGGCGCAACTCGGACAGCAGATCGGAGGTCGGGAGGGACAAAGGTAGATCGGAGAAACATAGAAATATAGAAGATAGGAGCAGGAGTAGGTCATTCGGCCCCTCGAGCCTGCTCCGCCATTCGATGAGATCATGGCTGATCATCCAAACTCAGTACCCTGTCCCTGCTTTCTCCCCATATCCCTTGATCCCTTTAGCCTTAAGAAATATATCTAACTCCTTCTTGAATATATTTAATGAATTGGCCTGAACTGCCTTCTGTGGTAGAGAATTCCACAGGTTCACCACTCTCTGGGTGAAGAAATTCCTTCCGCATCTCAGTCCTAAATGGCTTACCCCTTATCTTTAGACTGTGACCCCTGGTTCTGGACTCCCCCGCCATCGGGAACATCCTTCCTGCATCTAGTCTGTCTAGTCCTGTTAGAATTTTATAAGTTTCAATGAGATCCCCTCTCATTCTTCTAAACTCTAGCGAGTATAAGCCCAATCGACCCAATCTCTCCTCATACGTCATTCCTGCCATCCCAGGTATTAGTCTGGTGAATCTTCGCTGCACTCCCTCCATGGCAAGAACATCCTTCCTCAGATAAGGCGACCAAAACTGCACACAGTACTCAAGGTGTGGTCTCACCAAGGCCCTGTACAACTGCAGCAAGACATCCTTGCTCCTGTACTCGAATCCTCTCGCTGTGAAGTCCAAAGTGAGGGGGTCGGCTGATTGCGAGGGCGAGTGGGGTCCGACCGCGAGGAGCGAAGCAGGTTAGCTTGCGGGGCCGTGGGGGAAGCACTCCTGCTCCTCCTGGCCCACAAGCAGTGCTGGAAAAGCACTCACCTGCTGGATTCGGCCGTTCACGCCTCCCTCCAGCTGCCGGGTTTCCCGAGCCCTGGGAAACACGGCCCGTGGCACTTGCATTTAAAACGGTGGTAAAATTTGAGGCACGCAGCCTCATTATCATATTTAAATTAGGACCCGCCTCTGGAGAGCAGGTTCGATGCCCACTCCCCCAACCCGCCTCCATTAAAATCTCAGGTGGATAGAACCGATCCACTGCACTATTTTGAAGAAGAGCGGGGGAGTTTAATGGGACTGAAAGACGATAAATCCCCAGGGCCTGGTTATCTGCATCCCAGAGTACTAAAAGAGGTAGCCAAGAAAAAGTGGATGGATTGGTTGTCATCTTCCAAAATTCTATAGATTATGGAACAGTTCCTGCAGATTGGAGGGTGGCAAATGTAACCCCGCTATTTAAAAAAGGAGGGAGAGAGAAAACAGAGAACTACAGACCGGTTAGCCTAACATCAGTAGTAGGGAAAATGCTAAGAGTCTATTATAAAGGATGTGATAACAGGACACTTAGAAAATATCAACGGGATTAGACAAAGTCAACATGGATTTATGAAAGGGAAATCGTGTTTGACAAACCGACTGGAGTTTTTTGAGGATGTAACTGGTAAAATAGATAAGGGAGAACCAGTAGATGTGGTGTATTTGGATTTTCAGAAGGCCTTTGATAAAATCCCACATAAGAGGTTAGTGTGCAAAATTAAAGCACATGGGATTGGGGGCAATATACTAGCATGGATTGAAAATTGGTTAACAGACAGGAAACAGAGAGTAGGAATAAATGGGTCTTTTTCGGGGTGGCAGGCGGTGACTAGTTGGGTACCGCAGGGATCAGTGCTTGGGCCCCAGCTATTCACAATATATACCTCAATGATTTGGATGAGGGAACCAAATGTAATATTTCCAAGTTTGCTGACGACACGAAACTAGGTGGGATTGTGAGTCGTGAGGAGGATGCAAAGAGGCTTCAAGGCGATTTAGACAAGTTGAGTGAGTGGGCAAATACATGGCAGATGCAGTATAACGTGGATAAATGTGAAGTTATCCACTTCGGTAGGAAAAACAGAAAGGCAGAGTGTTATTTAAATGGTGATAGATTGGGAAATGTTGATGTACAAAGGGACCTGGGTGTCCTTGTACACCAGTCACTGAAAGCAAACATGCAGGTACAGCAAGCAGTTAGGAAGGCAAATGGTATGTTGGCCTTTATTGCAAGAGGATTTGAGTACAGGAGCAAGGATGTCTTACTACAGTTATACAGGGCCTTGAGACCACACCTGGAGTACTGTGTGCAGTTTTGGTCTCCTTACCTAAGAAAGGATATACTGCCATAGAGGGAGTGCAGCGAAGGTTCATCAGACTGATTCCTGGGATGGCAGGACTGTCGTATGAGGAGAGATTGGGTCGACTCGGCCTGTATTCACTAGAGTTTAGAAGAATGAGAGGGGATCTCATTGAAACGTATAAAATTCTGACAGGGCTAGACAGACTGGATGCAGGGAGGATGTTTCCCCTGGCTGGGGGGGGTCTAGAACGAGGGGTCACAGTCTCAGAATATGGGGTAGGACATTTAGGACTGAGATGAGGAGAAATTTCTTCACTCAGAGGGTGGTGAACCTGTGGAATTCTCTACCACAGAAGGGGTATGGGGAGAGAACAGGAATATGGTATTGAGATAGGGGATCAGCCATGATCATATTGAATGGCGGAGTAGGCTCGAAGGGCCGAATGGCCTACTCCTGCTCCTATTTTTCTATGTTTCTATGAGTTCATGTTAGCAAAATTGAAGCCCATGGGATTAAAGGGGCAGTGGCAGTATGGATACGAAATTGGCTAAGGGACAGAAAGCAGAGACTAGTGGTGAATGGTTGTTTGTCAGATTCGAGGGAAGTGTGCAGTGGTGTTCCCCAGGGGTCGGTATTATCATAGAATCATAGAATGGTTACAGCACAGAAGGAGGCCATTCAGCCCGTCGAGTCCGTGCTGGCTCTCTGCAAGAGCACTTCAGCTAGTCCAACTCCCCCGCCCTTTCCCCGTAGCCCTGCAAATGTTTTTTCTTCAGGTACTTATCCAATTCCCTTTTGAAAGCCACGATTGAATCTGCCTCCACCACCCTTTCAGGCAGCGCATTCCAGATCCTAACCACTCGCTGCGTAAAAGTTTTTCCTCATGTCGCCTTTGGTTCTTTTGCCAATCACCTTAAATCTGTGTCCTCTGGTTCGCGACCCTTCCGCCAATGGGAACAGTTTCTCTCTATCTACTCTGTCCAGACCCCTCATGATTTTAAACACCTCTATCAAATCTCCTCTCAACCTTCTCTGCTCTAAGGAGAACAAGCCCAGCTTCTCCTGTCTCTCCACATATCTCTCCACATAACTGAAGTCCCTCATCTCTGGTACCATTCCAGTAAATCTCCTTTGCACCCTCTACAAGGCCTTGACATCCTTCCGACAGTGCGGCAGTGTTTTATAAAGGTTCATCATAACTTCCTTGCTTTTGTACTCTATGCCTCTATTTATGAAGCTCAGGATCCCGCATGCTTTTTTAACCGCTTTCTCAACCTGCCCTGCCACCTTCAACGATTTGTGCACACATACCCCCAGGTCTCTCTGTTCATGCACCCCTTTTAGGATTGTACCCTTTAGTTTATATTGCCACTCCTCGTTCTTCCTATCAAAATGTATTGCTTCACACTTTTCTGCGTTAAATTTTATCTGCCATGTGTCCGCCCATTTCACCAGCCTGTCTATGTCTTCCTGAAGTCTATCACTCTCCTCCTCACTATTCACTATACTTCCAAGTTTTGTGTCATCTGCAAATTTTGAAATTGTGTCCTGTACACCCAAGTCCAAGTCATTAATATATAATCAAGAAAAGCAGTGGTCCTAGAACCGACCCCTGGGGAACACCACTGTATACCTTCCTCCAGTCTGAAAAACAACCGTTCACCACTACTCTCTGTTTCCTGTCACTTAGCTAATTTCGTATCCATGCTGCCACTGTCCCTTTTATTCCATGGGCTTCAACTTTGCTGGCAAGCCTATTATGTGGCACTTTATCAAACACCTTTTGGAAATCCATGTACACCACATCAACCGCATTGCCCTCATCAACCCTCTCTGTTACCTCATCAAAAAACTCAATCAAGTTAGTTAAACACGATTTGCCTTTAACAAATCCGTGCTGGCTTTCCTTAATTAATCCACACTTGTCCAAGTGACTGTTAATTTTATCCCTGATTATCGTTTCTAAAAGCTTCACCACTGCCGAGGTTAAACTGACTGGCCTGTAGTTGCTGGGTTTATCCTTACACCCTTTTTTGAACAAGGGTGTAACATTTGCAATTCTCCAGTCCTTTGGCACCACCCCCGTAATGGGTAGGTACTCAAATTGGCAGGAAGTGACTAGTGGTGTCCCACAGGGATCTGTGTTGGGGCCTCAACTATTCACTGTATTTATTAACGACTTAGATGATGGGATAGAAAGCCACATATCCAAATTTGCCGATGACACAAAGATAGGTGGCATTGTAGGCAGTTGTAAATGAAAGCATTAAATTACGATGAGATATTGGTAGATTAAGTGAATGGGCAAAACTGTGGCAAATGGATTTCAATGTAGGCAAATGTGAGGTCATCCACTTTGGACCTAACAAGGATAGAACAGGGGACTTTCTAAATGGTGCAAAGCTAAAATCGCGGAGGTCCAAAGAGACTTGGGGGTCCAGGTACATCGATCATTAAAATGTCATGAACAGGTACAGAAAATAATCAAAAAGGCTAATGGAATGCTGGCCTTTATATCTAGAGGACTAGAATACAAGGGGGTAGAAGTTATGCTGCAGCTGTACAAAGCCCTGGTTAGACCACACCTGGAGCACTGGGAGCAGTTCTGGGCACCACACCTCAGTGGTGCCCAGATACTGGCCTTGGAGGGAGTGCAGTGTAGGTTTACCAGAATGATACCCGGACTTCAAGGGTTAAGTTACGAGGAGAGATTACACAAACTAGGGTTGTATTCCCTGGAATTTAGAAGGTTGAGGGGTGATCTGATCAAAGTTTTCAGGATATTAAGGGAAACAGATAGGGTAGAGCGAGAGAAACTATTTCCGCTGGTTGGGGATTCTAGGACTAGGGGGCATAGTCTAAAAATTAGAGCCAGACCTTTCAGGAGTGAAATTAGGAAACACTTCTGCACACAAAGGGTGGGAGAAGTTTGGAACTCTCTTCCGCAAACGACAATTGATGCTAGATCAGTTGTTAATTTTAAATCGGAGATTGATAGATTTTTGTTAACCAAAGGTATTAAGGGATATGGGGCAAAGGCGGGTAGATGGAGTTAGGGCACAGATCAGCCATGATCTCATTGAATGGCGGAACAGGCTCGAGGGGCTGAATGGCCTCCTCCTGTTCCTATGGTAACAGGCTCGAGGGGCTGAATGGCCGCCTCCTGTCCCTATGGTAACAGGCTCGAGGGGCTGAATGGCCGCCTCCTGTCCCTATGGTAACAGGCTCGAGGGGCTGAATGGCCTCCTCCTGTCCCTATGGTAACAGGCTCGAAGGGCTGAATGGCCGCCTCCTGTCCCTATGGTAACAGGCTCGAGGGGCTGAATGGCCTCCTCCTGTCCCTATGGTAACAGGCTCGAGGGGCTGAATGGCCTACTCCTGTTCCTATGGTAACAGGCTCGAGGGGCTGAATGGCCGCCTCCTGTCTCTATGGTAACAGGCTCGAGGGACTGAATGGCCTACTCCTGTCCCTATGGTAACAGGCTCGAGGGGCTGAATGGCCTCCTCCTGTCCCTATGGTAACAGGCTCGAGGGGCTGAATGGCCTCCTCCTGTCCCTATGGTAACAGGCTCGAGGGGCTGAATGGCCTCCTCCTGTCCCTGTGTTCCTTTATAAATGCAAGTTCATTCTTCCTTTCAGCTGCTTCATTCTTACCTCAAGAGCTTCCTTCAGAGAGAAACATTGGGAGACTAATAAACACCTCTGCCTTGTTTATACTTGCAAATCGAAACAATGACTGCTTGTTTATAGAACGTGCCTCTATCAGGCTGCAATAGCATTTAACGCTTCAACAACAACAACTTGTATTTATATAGCGCCTTTAACGTCGTAAAACGTCCCAAGGCGCTGCACAGGAGTATTTTAAGACAAAAAAAATTTGACACCAATTCAAATAAGGATAAATTAGGGCAGGTGACCAAAAGCTTGGTCAAAGAGGTAGGTTTCAAGGACTTAAAAGGAGGAGAGAGGTAGAGAGACGGAGAGGTTTAAGGAGGGAATTCCAGAGCTTAGGGCCTAGGCAACAGAAGGCACGGCCACCAATGGTGGAACGATTATAATCAGGGATGCTCAAGAGGCCAGAATTAGAGGAGCGCAGAGATCTCAGGGGGGGTTGTGGGGCTGGAGGAGATTACAGAGATAGGGAGGGGCGAGGCCATGGAGGGATTTGAAAACGAGGATGAGAATTTTGAAATCGAGGCGTTGCTTAACCGGGAGCCAATGTAGGTCAGCGAGCACAGGGGGTGATGGGCGAACGGGACTTGGTGCGAGTTAGGACACGGGGCAGCAGAGTTTTGGATGATCTCAAGTTTACGTAGGGTAGAATGTGGGAGGCCGGCCAGGAGTGCACTGGAATAGTCGAGTCTAGAGGTAACAAAGGCATGGATGAGGGTTTCAGCAGCGGATGAGCTGAGGCAGGGGCGGAGACGGGCGATGTTACGGAGGTGGAAATAGGTGGTCTTAGTTATGCTGCGGATATGTGGTCGGAAGCTCATTTCAGGGTCAAATATGACACCAAGGTTGCGAACATAGAGTCATAGAGTTATACAGCACAGAAAGAGGCCCTTTGGCCCATCGTGTCCGCGCCGGCCATCCAGCCCTGTCTATTCTAATCCCATTTTCAAGCACTTGGTCCGTAGCCTTGTATGCTATGGCGTTTCAAGTGCTCATCTAAATGCTTCTTGAATGTTGTGAGGGTTCCTGCCTCTACCACCCTTTCAGGCAGTGAGTTCCAGATTCCAACCACCCTCTGGGTGAAAAAGTTTTTCCTCAAATCCCCTCTAAACCTCCTGCCCCTTACCTTGAAACTATGCCCCCTGGTTATTGACCCCTCTAATAAAGGGGAAAAGTTCCTTTCTATCTATCCTATCTATGCCCCTCATAATTTTGTACACCTCAACCAGGTCCCCCCTCAGCCTTCTCTGCTCTAAGGAAAACAACCCCAGCCTGTCCAGTCTCTCTTCATAGCTGAAGCACTGCAGCCCAGGTAACATCCTGGTGAATCTCCTCTGCACCCTCTCCAATGCAATCACATCCTTCCTAAAGTGTGGCGACCAGAACTGCACACGGTATTCCAGCTGTGGCCTAACTAGCGTTTTGTACAGCTCCATCATAACCTCCCTGCTCTTATATTCTATGCCTCGGCTAATGAAGGCAAGTATCCCATCTGCATTTTTAACCACCTTATCTACCTGTCCTGCTGCCTTCAGGGATCTCTGTACATGCACCTATGTACATGAACAGTGTGGGCTGTTGGCTGGGCTGGCCCAGAGTTCTGATGAAAGGTCATCGATCTGAAACACTGACTCTTGTTCCTCTCTCCGCAGACGCTGCCCGACCTGCTGAGTCGCTCCAGCGTTTCTCTGTTTGGATTTCAGATTTCCAGCATCCGCAGTATTTAGCGTTTGTAACAATATTTGTTTTAAACCTCGCACGCGAAGCTGAATTTGAACGAGCGGTTTGGACCTCGCTGCCTGAATATCTACAAAACGCCTTGGGTATCTCCCAGTTGGCTGCTGTCCCTCCACATTTTGGCTCCAAAATATCTTTAAAGATCTCTCTTTCTGAGTTGAATCAATGCTGAAAAAGCCAGAAGCTCCTGCCTACAAATCCCAGAGTCTGACAGACGAGGGCAAAATCCTGCAATCAGAGGTTCTGATCCAAATAGCACTTCAGGGCGTTTAATGTGAAGTAAATAATATCTCGAGAGGTCGAATCTGCGACAGGTTTGACTGAGAGCAAGGCCGTTCAGTCAGGATTTGCTGTTTCTACGCTCTGCCCCACCCACTTTCCGATGGGTATAAAATTGCTGCCAGAATTTTGCTTTGTTTAGTCATTTTTAAAACGCGTAGACTGTGATTTTATTTATCCATTGTGCTTATTACAGCTGCAATGTGTTTATGGATTTTTCTGCCTCTAATGTATTATTATCAACACATTTAATTATAAAGCTGAGGTAATTATTTATCCAATTTAACAGTATTAATTTATTTTCAATCAAATAACAATAGCCATTCCTGGGAAGTTCTCCTCTAGGCTTATGATCCAGCACAGCGAGACCTCGGCGTCCCCTCCGTCCAGTGCTGCCAATCTCCCGGGATCCTCCCCCTCCCCTGCCGATACCTCCACCTGCACACAGTGCTCCCAACTCCAGCAACACAGCCAAAGGGCACCCCTCCCATTCTGGTAAACCCATTCCCGGTGTTCCCAAACCCCAGGGCACCCCTCCCATTCTGGTAAACCCATTCCCGGTGTTCCCAAACCCCAGGACACCCCTCCCATTCTGGTGAACCCATTCCCGGTACTGCCAATCTCCAGCATCCCCATCTCAGTTCTACCAGGACACCACCCCTCAGTGTTGCTAAATTCCACATTAACCCCTCCCCAGTCCCCAGTGCTACAAATGCCACTTCCATCAACCCATCATCTTTCTGATTATCCTTGGATTTTACAACAACTTGTATTTATATAGCGCCTTTAACGTAGTAAAACGTCCCAAGGTGCTTCACAGGAGTATTATAAGACAAAAAATTTGACCCCGAGCCACATAAGGAGATATTAGGGTCAGGTGACCATAAGCTTGGTCAAAGAGGTCGATTTTAAGGAGCGTCTTAAAGGAGGAGAGAGGGAGGCGGAGAGGTTTAGGGAGGGAATTCCAGAGCTTAGGGCCCAGGCAGCTGAAGGCACGGCCGCCAATGGTGGAGCGATTAAAATCGGGGGATGCTCAAGAGGCCAGAATTGGAGGAGCGCAGAGATCTCGGAGGGATTGTGGGGCTGAAGGAGATTACAGAGATAGGAAGGGGCGAGGCCGTGGAGGGATTTGAAAAAAAGGATGAGAATTTTGAATGGGTTTACAAAGATAAGAGATTAAAACTGAGTACATAAGTAAAGAAACGTAATTATAAAACTTATTGCTTTTGACCATGCAGCCGCACCTTCACAAAGACCGCCTATTTCCACCTCCGTAACATCGCCCGTCTCCGCCCCTGCCTCAGCTCATCCGCTGCTGAAACCCTCATCCAGGCCTTTGTTACCTCTAGACTTGATTATTCCAACACACTCCTGGCCGGCCTCCCACATTCCACCCTGCATAAACTTGAGGTCATCCAAAACTCGGCTGTCCGTGTCCTAACTCGCACCGAGTCCCGTTCACCCATCACCCCCTGTGCTCGCTGACCTACATTGGCTCCCGGTCCGGCAATGCCTCGATTTCAAAATTCTCATCCTTGTTTTCAAATCCCTCCATGGCCCTCGCCCCCTCCCGATCACTGTAATCTCCTCCAGCCCCACAACCCCCCGAGATCTCTGCGCTCCTCCAATTCTGACCTCTTGAGCATCCCCTGATTTTAATCGCTCCACCATTGGCGGCCGTGCCTTCAACAGCCTGGGCCCTAAGCTCTGGAATTCCCTCCCTAAACCTCTCCACCTCTCTCTCCTCCTTTAAGACGCTCCTTAAAACCGACCTCTTTGACCAAGCTTTTGGTCACCTGTCCCTAATATCTCCTTATGTGGCTCGGTGTCAAATTTTGCCTGATAATCGCTCCTGTGAAGCGCCTTGGGACATTTTATGAGGTTAAAGGCGCTGTATAAATGCAGGGTGTTGTTGTTGACATAGAAAAATGAACAGAATCGCAGAATTTGGTCCCAAAATATCGTAAATATCCCGAATGCCACGTAATAAGACCACAATTCAACTTTCGCAGGCACCCATGTACTACAAATCTCGTGATTATTGTATTTCCTATAAGTGTTATCCTGTAACATTTTCCTGTCACTCTTTATCAACTGGTTCAATAATAAAACAGCAGAAACTCAGATCTAAAGAGGCAGGGAACATATGAATCAAATCAGCTGGAAAACCAACAAGAGAAAAAAAAAAGAGAGTGAGGGAGAGACAGATGAGAGACAGAGTGAGAGACAGAAGTGGAGAAGTAAAGGAAGAGAGAGAAAGAGGAGAAGGGGAAAAAGACAGAGAGAAAGGAGAGAGACAGCGCAGGAGATATAGAAAGAAATGGAGAGAAATGAGGAAGGAAGATGGGGAAGAAACTACATAGAAAGAAAGGAAATAGAGAGGAAAAAGACAGAGAGAGAGAAGGAAAAGAAAGAGAGAGAGACACACACACAGACAAGGGAAAGACAGAGAGAGAGAGACAGAGAGAGACAGACAGACAGAGAGAGAGAGAGACAGGGAGAGAGATAGAGAGAGAGACAGGGAGAGAGAGAGAGAGAGAGACAGGGAGAGAGACAGAGAGAGAGAGAGAGACAGGGAGAGAGAGAAAGACAGGGAGAGAGAGAGAGACAGGGAGAGAGAGAGAAAGATAGAGAGAGAGACAGAGAGAGACAGAGAGAGACAGAGACAGACAGAGAGAGAGAGACAGAGAGAGACAGACAGAGAGAGACACACACAGAGAGACACACACAGAGAGACACAGAGAGAGAGAGACACAGAGAGAGAGAGACAGAGACAGAGAGAGAGAGACAGAGACACAGAGAGAGAGAGAGAGAGACAGAGAGAGAGACACAGAGAGAGAGACAGAGACAGAGAGAGAGACAAGGGAAAGAAAGACAGTGAGAGAGAGTGAGATAGAGAGAATGGCAGAGGGAGAGAGAGACAGAGAGAGAGAGATACACAGAGACACAGAGAGAGAGAGAGAGAGAGAGAGACAGAGAGAGAGACACAGAGAGAGAGACAGAGAGAGAGAGATAGCGAGAGAGAGTGAGATAGATAGAGAGAGGGGGAAAGAGAGAGACATTCACAGATCACAAACAAAGCTCCATAACCACCTGAGGGAAAGCTCCTTGATCTTCCAAGGTTATGAAGCCAAGGTACAGAACATACATCTAGCCTCACTTCTCCACCATTCAGCCACAGCCCAATGGCCATTCTCCCACAGTGGAGCACAGTCGAGTCGAGTCCTGTGGACTCGAGTGTGTTGTGTTGCCTGAAAGGATAGTGCTAGTTTTGCACAGGGGTGTTGAAGCATCTCTGGGATTTTGAGCCACGGTATGTAAGCAGCGCACTGCTGGCAATTTCAAATTGCTGTCAACTCCCCTCGTTGTGTTTCTGGGCCCTCCTGGCTCTGGATCAAAGCTGAATAAGACGCTGATTCTTCCGTGCGTCAGAATGCTTGTGGCCTAATTATTAAATCAATCAGTGAGAACTTCGAGAGGCACACCTGGGACTGGACAGGAATGAATCAATTCATAATTCTCGTAAATCTCAGTGCACCCTGCTGAAGTAACTCAGTGAGGGCCATAATATGATTTGCACAATGAATATTTAAAAAATGTATGAATGTTGCTTATTTTAATTTGGGGTCGAAAGCGCAGACTCGCCGGTTTCCTCTTACTGACGCGTGCTCTCTGTGTTGGCCACCAGGAGGCGTGCACAACAGTGGCACATGTTCCAGGCCTTGCTCCTGCTCCGCATCACCTCCCAATAGCACGGCCGAGATCAGGAAATCAAACCCTCACTCTACAGTAGCTGGGCGCAGAATCGCCCAATTTACTGCACTGTCAGGTACGGAGGCGATGGATGGGCTGTTTCAAATTAACTCAATTCCTCCAAGTGAAAGGTACCAGGTGTGGCCGCCCACGAACATACGAACACGTAAAGACCCTCTGGTCCATCCAGCCTGTCCCACACAATTGCGATACCTATCGTATCATCTTTCCACCATCTACAAGGCACAAGTCAGGAGTGTGATGGAATACTCTCCACTTGCCTGGGTGAGTGCAGCTCCAACAACACTCAAGAAGCTCGACACCATCCAGGACAAAGCAGCCCGCTTGATCAGCACCCCATCCACCACCTTAAACATTCACTCTCTCCACCACCGGCGTACCGTGGCTGCAGTGTGTACCAGCTACAAGATGCGCTGCAGCAACTCGCCAAGGCTTCTTCGGCAGCACCTCCCAAACCCGCGACCTCTTCCACCTAGAAGGACAAGGGCAGCAGGCGCATGGGAACACCACCACCTCCAAGTTCCCCTCCAAGTCACACACACCATCCTGACTTGGAAATATATCGGCCGTTCCTTCATCGTCGCTGGGTCAAAATCCTGGAACTCCCTCTGTAACAGCACTGTGGGAGTACCTTCACCACACGGACTGCAGCGGTTCAAGAAGGCGGCTCACCACCACCTTCTCAGGGGCAATTAAGGATGGGCAATAAATGCTGGGCCGTGCCAGCGACACCCACATCCCATAAACGAATATTTAAAAAATGCACTCTCCACCCCACTCGAAACCATGTGATCTCCCAGGAGAGGCAAAAAAACAGGTAAAAAACCCAGGCCAATTTGGGAAAAAATGTCTCGGAAATTCCGCTCCGACCCATCTAGGCGATGGAAACTACTCCCACATACCCGACAAAACACACTGTGTTCGAATTCCACTCGGATTCAAAGGAAGAGTGGGGCCAATTAGGGACCAAAAAGGAGACATTCTTGTGGAGGCAGAGGGCGTGGCTGAGGTACTAAATGTAGTACTTTGCATGTGTCTTCACTGCAGAGGAGGAGGCTGCCAGTGTAGCTGTAAAGGAGAAGGCAGGAGGGAAGTGCTGGAGGAAACTGCGGAGGCTCTGGCCACAATCTTCCAATCCTCCTTGGATAGGGGGGGTGGTGCCAGAGGACCAGAGGATTGCAAATGTTACACCCCTGTTTAAAAAGGGGGGAAGGGATAAACCCGGCAACTACAGGCCAGTCAGCCTAACGTCGGAGGTGGGGAAAGTTCGAGAGACAAGAATCTGCGACAAAATTAGTTGCCATTTGAACAAGTATGGGTTAATTAAGGAAAGTCAGCACGGATTTGTTACAGGCAAATCAGGTTTGACTAACTTGATCGAGCTGTTTGATGAAGTAACGGAGAGGGTCGATGAGGGGAGTGCGGTTGATGTTGTGTATATGGAATTTCAAAGTACCACATAATAGACTTGTTAGCAAAATTAAAGCCGATAGGATTAAAGTAGCAGCATGGATACAAAATTGACTAAAGGACAGAAAGCGGAGAGTAGGGGTGAACGGTTGTTTTTCAGACTGGAGGGAGGTATACAGTGCTGTTCCCCAGGGGTCGGTATTGTGACCACTGCTCTTGATATAGATTAATGACCTGTGCTTGGGTGTACAGGGCACAATTTCAAAGTTTGCAGATGACACGGAACTCAGAAATGCAGTAAACAATGAGGAGGACAGTAACAGACTTCAGGAGGACGTGGGCAGACTGGTGAAATGGACAGACACATGGCAGATGAAATTTAATACAGAGAAGTGTGAAGTGATACACTTTAGTGGGAAGAATGAGGAGAGGGAATATAAACTAAATGGTACAAGTTTAAAGGGTGTGCAGGAACAAAGACCTCGGGGTTTACAAATACACAAATCATTGTAGGCAGGAGGACACATTGAGAAGGCTGTTAAAAAAGCATATGGGATCCTTGGCTTTATTAATAGAGGAATAAAGTACAAAAACAAGGAAGTTATGCTAAGCCTTTCTGAAACACTGGTTAGGCCCCAGCTGGAGTATTGTGTCCAATTCTGGGCACCACACTTTAGGAAGGATGTCAAGACCTTGGAGAGGGTGCGGAGGAGATTTACCAGAATGGTCCCTGGGATGAGGGACTTCAGTTATGTGGAGAGACTGGAGAAGCTGGGGTTGTTCTCCTTAGAGCAGAGAAGGTTAAGGGTAGATTTGATCGAGGTGTTCAAAATCATGAAGGGTTTTGATCGCGTAAATAAGGAAAAACAGTTTCCAGGGGCAGGAGGGTCGGTAACCAGGGGACACAGATTCAAGGTGATTGGCAAAAGAACCAGAGGGGAGATGAGGAAACATTTTTTTTCTGCAGCGAGTTGTTGTGATCTGGAACGCGCTGCCTGAAAGGGCGGTGGGAGCAGATTCAATAGTAACTTTCAAAAGGGAATTGGATAAATACTTGAATGTTAAAAAATTTAGAAGGCTATAGGGAAAGGCCAGGGTGGAGTTGGGACTAACTGGATAGCTCTATCAAAGAGCCGGCACAGGCACGATGGGCCAAATGGCCTCCTTCTGTGCTATATCATGCTATGATTCCCTCTAAAGATTATTTAAGAATGACGTTGATGACTGTGTACTTCCTGCTCTCGCTCGGTGTGATCTGAGAGTCATTGACTACGCTTCCAATTTCTACCAATCCTCACCTTTATATGGTCAACCTAGTACTTGCATCTGCTCCCTAGACTTCTTGCCCCATCTCTGCCCGTGGGCTTTCCATGGGCATCTATTGCAAGCCCTCCAGCTCCTGTAGCTATCAGCTTTACTCTTTCCCCACCCTGCGTGCTGTAAAGGCTCCACTCATTCTTTTTCCAGCATCGTTGTTTCTCATGAAACAGCTCTGATGCCTCCGCTTTCTACAACTTCAGAAATGGTTTTCATTCTCAGGCAAGGTTTTCCTTCATAAGAACATCAGAAATAGGAGCAGGAGTCGGCCATTCAGCCCCTCGAGCCTGCTCCGCCATTCAATGAGATCATGGCTGATCTTCTATCTCATCTCCACTTTCCTGCACTATCCCCATATCCCTTGATTCGCTTAATATTCAAAAATCTATCGATCTCTGTCTTGAATATGCTCAACGACTGAGCCTCCACAGCCCTCTGGGGCAGAGAATTCCAAAGATTCACCACCCTCTGAGTGAAGAAATTCCTCCTCATCTCAGTCCCCTTATTCTGAGACTGTGTCCCCTGGTTCTAGACACTCCAGCCAGGGGGAAACATCCTCCCTGCATCTACCCTGTCAAGCCCTGTAAGAATTTTGTATGTTTCAATGAGATCACCTCTCATTCTTCTAAACTCTAGAGAATATAGGCCGAGTCTACTCAATCTCTCCTCATGGTGAACCTTCGTTGCAGTCCCTCTATGGTAAGTATGTCCTTCCTTAGGCAAGGAGAACAAAACAGTACACAATACTCCAGGTGTGGTCTCGCCAGGGCCCTGTATAGTTGCAGTAAGACGTCTTTACTCTTATACTCAAATCCTCTTGTAATAAAGGCCAACATACCATTTGCTTTCCGAATTGCTTGCTGTACCTGCATGTTAACTTTCAGTGATTTGTGTACAAGGACACCCAGGTCCCTCTGAACACCAACATTTCCCAATCTCTCACCATTTAAAAAATACTCTGCTTTTCTATTTTTCCTACCAAAGTGGATAACTTCACATTTCTCCACATTATATTCCATTTGCCATGTTCTTGCCCACTCACTTAGCCTGTCTATATCCCCTTGAAGCCTCCTCGCATTCTCCTCACAACCTACATTCCCACCCATAACATAAGACGTAGGAGCAGGAGTAGGGCATTTGGCCCCTCGAGCCTGCTCCGCCATTCAATGAGATCATGGCTGATCTGATCTTGGCCTCAACTCCACTTCCCTGCCCGCTCCCCATAACCCTCGACTCCCTTATTGTTCAAAAATCTGTCTATCTCCACCTTAAATATATTCAATGACCCAGCCTCCACAGCTCTCTGGGGAAGAGAATTCCAAAGATTCACCACCCTCTGAGAGAAGAAATTCCTCCTCATCTCCGATTTAAAAGGGTGCCCCCTTATTCTGAAATTATGCCCCCTAGTTCGAGATTCCCCCACGGGGGGAAACATCCTCTCTGCATCTACCCTGTCAAATACACCCAGCTCTGTAACTTCGGTCAACCGGTCCCTTGACAGTGTTCACCCCATTTCACGTGCCTCCGCTCTTTCACCACTCCCACCCCTCACGGTGCTGACAAGGTTTCTTTGTCCTCAGCTCTGCGTCCAGGAGATTATCTCCCACCACCTGTAACACGATTCCTTCCCTCCCTGGTTTCTGGTGGGGACTATTAACCTCCAGATAACTTTGCTCATTTGTCCCTCAGCAAGATTTCCTCACTCGCACTTTCCCATGCAACTGTCGCAAATGCAAAATCTCATTCATGAACCTTCTCCCCCCACCACTGTCCAAGGTTCCACGCACCCCTTCCACGTGAGACAGCAATTTGTGTCTGCTTCCTCCAATCCAGTAAACTGTCCCCGCTGTTCAACAACACGGTCTGGTCCAAACACAAGATGCTTTGCTAGACATCCCCGTTCTGCCCACAAGTGTGATCCTGACCTCCCTGCGGCTCACCACCAACTCCCTCTCCAATCTGTCCATCTGTGACCCTGCTGCCCTGTTCTAACCAAGCTCAACGCAAACGTCAGGGACAGTAACTCATCTTTCTTCTGCACATTGATATTTGCAACTTCAGACATTAACTATTGTCCCCATTTTCTTGCCAGTTTTTCCTTTTTAAGCATTTATCCGATTCTCTTTTGAAGGCTACTATTGAATCTGAATCCACTGCCCTATCAGGCAGCGCGTTCCAAATCCTACCCACTCGTTGTGTCAAACAGTTTTTCCTCATGTCGCCTGATTCTTTTGCCAATCACCTTAAATCTGTGCCCTCTGGTTCTCGACCCTTCAGTCATTGGAAACAGTTTCTCTTTATTTACTCGAGCTAAACCCCTCATGATGTGGAGATGCCGGTGTTGGACTGGGGTGGACAAATGTGAGAAGTCGCACAACACCAGGTTATAGTCCAACAGCTTTATTTGAAATCACAAGCTTTCGGAGCGCTGCTCCTTCGTCAGGTGAAGTGAAGAGATACATATAGGCACAGCATATATAGTCAGAGAACACTGCCAGATGATTACAGTTCTCTGACTATATACGCTGTGCCTATATGCATCTCTTCACTTCACCTGACGAAGGAGCAGCGCTCCGAAAGCTTGTGATTTCAAATAAAGCCGTTGGACTATAACCTGGTGTTGTGCGACTTCTCACATTTGTAAACCCCTCATGATGTTGAACACCTCGATCAAATCTCCTCTTAGCCTTCTCTGCTCGAAGGAGAACAACCCCAGCTTCTCCAGTCTCTCCACGTAACTGAAGTCCCTCATCCCTGGAACCATTCTGGTAAATCTCCTCTGCGCCCTCTCTAAGCCTTCATGCCCTTCCTAAAGTGCAGTGTCCAGAATTGGACACAATACTCCAGTTGTGGCCGGACCAGTGTTTTATAAAGGTTCATCCAACAGTAAACTCTTTCGTATCCGGCACCTATGGGACCGGGATGGTGCCGGTTGATGAAAAATTCCGGCTAACGGAGAGGTATACCTACCGAGACAATTTATATATCGGCCGACCTCAGACCAGAAGAAGGTAATTCTGTGGGGGTGTTCCGAACTCGGGAGAGGAGGTGGGACACGGAGTGGCAATGAACCCAAGCTGGTTTTGTGAAAGCCGAAGGAGCACACCTGCTTATTCTGGCCCCACAAATATACAGTAAAACTTCCCGTTGGGTTCCTCTTTGGCTGGTCGGCCAGCTGATACTGTGCGGGGAAGGTTGCAGCGCCCACAGCGACGGCGGGAACAAGTGGCAAGTCGCTCCCCACCATTTTCGGGACACTACTGCCCCGTTCCTTCTGGGGCGGAAGCCTCAAAACCTACTCCTGAATTTTGCCGGTTATTAAAGAATTCCGGATGATTAAGTGCCGTTTAAACAAGAGTTTACTGTAACTTGAAATAACAACAGAAAACGCTGGAAAAACTCAGCAGGCCAGGCAACATCCGTGGAGAGAGAAACAGAGTTAACGTTTCAGGTCGAAGACCCTTCGTCAGAACTGAGAAAAGAGCAGGAAACGAAACAGATAAAAAAGCAAGGGGGAGGCTGGGGGGAGGAATAACTATGGTAAGTAGAGACATTAAGAGATGCTCAAGGCAAGACGAGATGGTAATCGGACAGGTTAAGAAACAAAAGGTGGCTAGAAGGCAGGTACAGGGTACTGAGTTTGGATGATCAGCCATGATCTCATCGAATGGCGGAGCAGGCTCGAGGGGCCGAATGGCCTACTCCTGCTCCTATCTCTGTTCTATGTTCTATGTTTCTAAGTGTGAAGTGTGAAATGCTGGCAGAATGAGAGACAGCTGCCGTAGGGGGAGAGAGAGAAAAAAAAGGAAAAAGGCACAAACCAAAAGGGTGGATAAAATATATATATATATATATGTGATAGGGGCCGAGGTTATGATCTGAAATTGTTGAACTCGATATTGAGTCCAGAAGGCTGTAAAGTGCCTAAACGAAAGATGAGGTGCTGTTCCTCGAGTTTACTGTAACTTGTTGCTTTTGCACTCTATGCTTCTATTTATGAAGCACAGAATCCCATATGCAGGATTACACCTGATGCGTTATCCTGTCTTTGCTCTTTTCAGAGGCTCCGAACCCAGCGTGCACATCCAGCATTTTCTATTTTTGATTTCAGATTTTTGGGCTTTGCAGCTTTGCCTCCAATAGGCTTTCCAATATGGCATTTAAAGTCAAGTCTGCAATGCCAGGTTTCAGCTTGGGCTGTTGATTGCTTCTGCAACAGTACACCCGAGGAGGATAATTAGATTGGAATGCTGTATTGAAAAGCAAGTCATTCCAAAAATAGATTTAGTCACGCTCCTTGCATCTACTGGAATGCCCATCCCCAGGTCCCTCGGCCCCCCCCACTGCCTGATCCACTGGTAAATTATTCAACAGGAACCATGCGTGACTTGTTGCCTGTGTATCGGAATTCAAACCAACCATTCGCAATCCAAAAGTCACAACGACAATAGCATCTACTTTCTATCAAATTGGCTTCAAGGTTCACCAGTGTTCTTTCAGCACAGAGCTGAAATGTCAGTCCCTGACATTATTGATGTAGCACGTCGATTCAGTGTCACTTCACTGCAAAGGGAGCAATCGAAATTCAAAATGCTGTTTTCTGCGAGCAAGACTGATAGTCCAATGCTTTCTCAGCTAGAACGCTCTGGTCAGACCCCATTTCGAGCTCTGGGCACCACACCTCAAGAATTGGACTCGCAGCTCAGAGTCACCAGAATGATACCGGGGTTAAAGGGGTTAAATTATGAGGACAGGTTGCACAGACTGGGCTTGTATTCCCTCGAGTTTAGAAGATTAAGGCGCGATCTAATCGAGGTGTTTAAGATGATTAAAGGATTTGATAGGTAGATAGAGAGAGAAACTATTTCCTCTGGTGGGGGGAGTCCAGAACAAGGGGGCAGAACCTTAAAATTAGAGCTAGGCCGTTCAGGGGTGATGTCAGGAAGCACTTCTTCACACAAAGGGTGGTGGAAATCTGGAACTCTCTCCCCCAAAAAGCTGTCGAGGCTGGAGGTCAATTGAAAATTTCAAGATAGATTTTTGTTGGGTAAGGGTATTAAGGGATACGGAACCAAGGCGGGTAGGTGGAGTTAAGGTACAGATCAGCCATGATCTAATTGAATGGTGGAGCAGGCTCGAGGGGCTGAATGGCCTCCTCCTCTTCCATTTACACTTGAAATGGGCATGTACCTAAAATCCATTTGCAACCGTGTGATGAGAAGAGGCAGGGCCGCTGCTTACTGACAAACCAAGCAAGCATCTTGCATCACCCTGCCTCACCCACTCCAACAGCAACACAGGGAGATTCACCCAGGGACGCAGAGGAGAGCAAATAAGAAGGAGCAAGTGCAGGTGGAATTTCAGGCATTCAGACCTCAAACGCACTCTGGGGAGATCATCACTGGTGTTTGGGAGTGTGCGGGAGACGATGGAGGAGTCTGCGACCTGCATCTGTGCGGGGCTGCACGGCTGCCTGACCACGGTGGAGACCAGCAGGAAGAGCACATCCACTTCACCGCCTTCTGCATTGAAGCCCCCACTGCTCGAAGTTGCCAGCTCGGTCAAGGCCACCATCATGGCTGGGGCTCCGTCTTTCGGATGAGGCGTTAAACCGAGGCCCCGTCTGCTCTCTCAGGTGAACGTGAAAGATCTCAAGGCAATATTCTGAAGAAGAGCAGGGGAGTCTTGGAATTTGCTACCTCAGAGAGCTGTGGAAGCTGCGACATTAAATAAATTTTAAACGGAGATAGACAGTTTCCTAGCTGATAAGGGAATTAAGGGTTATGGGGAGCGGGCAGGGAAGTGGACGTGAGTCTCGGTTCGGATCAGCCATGATCCTATTGAATGGCGGAGCAGGCCCGAAGGGTCGTATGGCCTACTCCTGCTCCTACTTCTTATATACTGCTATCCCAAGTACTCTGTTCTCGCACAAGTCTCTCGCCATGCTGAATGGGGCCCAGCAGCTAAGGAATGAAAGGAGCTGGCACAGATGTCTCTTAGGGCAAAGCTACAGTCGTTATATCCTTCCACTCAGTTCACATGGCCAGTTGGGTATTGAATCAATCCTTTGGCACCTGTTGCAAGGCCATCTATCGACCCAGCATAAAGAGATACTGGACTCTCTCCATTACAAATTGTCAATAGTGACACACAGCAGCTATCCATTCATCTCACTTCTTCCATCCACTGGGGAAACAACTACAGCAGCTCGCCTTTGTCTAGCGCCTTTACCGTAGTAAAACATTCGAAGGTGCTTCACAGGAGCGTAATCAGACAATAACCAAGCCATAGAAAGCGATATTAGGACAGGCTTGGTGACAGAGGTAGGTTTTAAGGAGGGTCTTAAGGAGGAGAGAGAGAGGCGGAGAGGTTTAGGGAGGGAATTCCAGAGCTCAGGGCCCAGGGAGCTGAAGGCACGGCCGCCAATGGTGGAGCGATGAAAATCGGGGGATGCGCTGAACTGAAGGAACACAGAGATCTCGGGGGGTTGTGGGGCTGGAGGAGGTTACAGAGATAGGGAGGGGGGCGAGGGCCACAGAGGGATTTGAAAACAAGGATGAGAATTTTAAAATCGAGGCATTGCCGGAATGGCGTGACTGGTTAGGAAGCAGAATCACACCAAACACTAAAACATAAATAAACACTGCAAACGCTGGATAAGCGACAGAAAATGTAGGAAATAAGCACGATTATGACTTTCGGGTGTGTCGCCTTCAGCAGAGCTGGAGACTGGAAAGGTGGACAGCAGTTTCGTAAAATCGGGGAAAAAAATGGAGATTAAAAAGGGGAGAAGGAAAGGGGGAGAGAATCAAGAGATCCGCCAATCACAGAAAGGAAGGAATGATTCACCTGCGAGCTGCGTGAGAGAAAACTGCCCGACGACATAAAACATCAGTGAGGTAACGGAGAGACAGTAAAAGGACAAAATAATGCGTCAAATTTATGGACGTCAGGGTGGAGGGAAACGGAACGGTGCGCTAAAGTTTAAAACTGCACGAAAATGTCAGTGGGAATCCTTCCTTCTCAAGTTTTTTGCCAAGTTTTTGAACAGGCTATTTGTACATCGGGACCCGACTGCATCAATCACGAAGGAGAGGTGAAGTTCCCGAAAGGTTAACCCAATTATTCCATTTTTAGTTTTGGCAGTGTTTTACAGCCCGATCAATAGCCAGGGTCACGCTATATCCAGGCATACGGCCTTCTGTGACAGATAGCGAAAAGCACAATGGAGCCAGCCAAGACCCCAGACATCCAGGCTCATTTTTTTTTAATGTCTTCTGCCAATAAAGAAAGAAAAATGTGAGGGAAATGCCAAGCCTGTATTATTAACCTGCTGGCAATGGTGTCAGCTCTCCTCCAGTCACACAGTTTGGTGGAAGTTGTGCGGGGGGGGAGGAGCTGGCACCAGTTGCGATTGTCCTCGCACGAGAAGCACCACGAGACTTGGCCAGGCGCTGATGGGGCAGGTTCCTCTCTTCCCTCCCCGGCACAGTTTCGTTCTGTGAAGGTTTAGGGGGAAAATTTTTGTTGCTTTGCGCCTCCTGTTAGCGCAGCGCCCCGGCCGCGACCTTCGGTAGCACCCCCCGACTTACCGCCGGATGCTTTGTCCGCCGAGGTCAGGGAGGCCTACCCCCCCCCCCCCCGCACAACTTCCACCAAACTGTGTGACTGGAGGAGAGCTGACACCATTGCGAGTTAAAGGGGAGGTGGCGGGCGGCCATTTTTGTTGCTGGCCACCTGCCAGCACCTGCCCCCCCCCGTTGCGGTCCCCGGCCCCCGTGAAGCCCCGCCCCCTGCTCTCCGTGAGCCCGGCACTCCTCTTGAGTGCCGGGCTCGTTTGCCGGCACTCCCGATCCCTGGTGGGCTTTAATAAGGGGAGGAAGGCCTGCGGTACCGCGGCGCGACATTGCCTCGCAGTGCCCCAAGAGGGGCGCAAGGTGCTTCCAGTCGCGCCCCTCCTCCCTCTCGGGGCGCTACCTGGGGAAATCGGCCGCGGGGGCGCCGATTTTTTGGGGGCGCTACGCGACTCAATTTTTCCCCCATAGTCTTTTTGTACTAACCTTCTCCTCGCCCTCCCTCCTCTCCTGTCCTGAAAGCACTGTATTTAGGGTTCCCCAGCCCTCCGGGATTGCCCCTGGAGTCTCCAGGAATGGAAAGATTAATCTCCAGGATACTGCTCGGAGCAAACCCAGGAGAAAAATCACAGGGCCATTAAAGAACTTGCTTTTTTTTTTTACCATTTTCTTTTGAACACTTTCAATTATTACTCATGAAAATCTTGAAGGTGGGAAAAAGCGCGTTTTGACTGACATTCAATCTGGAGTTTAGAAGAATGAGAGGTGATCTCATTGAAACATACAAGATTCTGAGGGGGATTGACAGGGTAGATGCTGAGAGGCTGTTTCCCCCTGGCTGGAGAGTCCAGAACTAGGGGACACAGTCTCAGATAATGGGTCGGCCATTTAGGACTGAGATGAGGAGAAATTTCTTCACTCAGAGGGTGGTGAATCTTTGAATTCTCTACCCCAGAGGGCTGTGGAGGCTCAGTCGTTGAGTATATTCAAGACAGAGATCGATGGATTTTTGGATATTAAGGGATATGGAGATCGGGCGGGAAAGTGGAGTTGAGGTCGAAGATCAGCCATGATCTCATTAAATGGCGGAGCAGGCTCGAGGGGCCGAATGGCCGACTCCTGCTCCTATTTCTTATGTTTCTGTTCTCTCCAATTGGCGTGGGAAGATGGTGCTCTGTGAGGATGGACGAGTTGGGTGACCAATGGCAGGAGCGTGGGGCAGTTAAAGGCAGAAGGTCATAGGACAGAAACTCCAGGAATACACGCAACCAAAGTTGTCCACAATTGCCTGTAGTCCTTGCTGGGCTACAGTTCCACTGGCACAGCACCCGCCCCCCAAGTGCCCATGATTTGTGCATCTGTTCCAAGTGGTGGAGAAGTGCAGAGATTATTTGAATAGCTCAGGGTTTGGAGCATAATGTGAGAGTCAAACAGCAACATAACAATACAGGCGGAGTTAAGCTCGGACAACATGGCAGCTGAAAACGGAAGATGACGACCACAGACGGTCCCCAGAGGTAAAGCTGAGCGTGCTGGAGGAAGGCAAGTTGCCAATGCCACAAAAGCTGGACTACCAGAAGGAGAAGGTTGTACATTCCTGTTCATATCCCAGAGGGATAACACACAAGTTCAAAGCTGGTAGACATCCCCAGCTACTGCAAGACACGTGTGTCTGTATCAGTTAATAATATCTCCCCAATAATATCGCAATTCTCAATGCTTCACCTTGTGCTGCTAACAAAGTATTTGGGGAGTTCTCCTCAGGTGTCCTGGGCCCAATATTTATCCCTCAACCAACATCACTAAAAACAGATGATCTGGTCATTATCACATTGCTGTTTGTGGGAGCTGGCTGTGCGCAAATTGGCTGCCGCGTTTCCTACATTACAACAGCGACCACACTTCAAAGGTAATTCATTGGCTTGTAAGGCGCTTTGGGACGTCCCGAGGTGGTGAAAGGCGCTGGAGAAATGCAAGTTCGTTCTTTTTTCTCTCTTGCTTTCTCGCTCCCTTTCTCCCCACCAGCCCGCAATGCTCAACTTAAAAAAAATTACTTTTTCCAACCATTTAATTTTTTTTTTAATGGGCTCGACATAAAATTTCACGGTCTACAAAAACAGCAGTAAACCTCTCAGCAGAGCTAGACTCCATTTGTCTTTTCTACGTGACATACACTCAGTGCTGTAGCGGAGCCAGTACACTTGGGAACTCCATTCTGCTGACTTTCCTTTATCAGTGGGTTTCCAGTATCCTTCTCCCTGAGCCGTGATAAGACGGTTAATTTTAATTACACACATCAATGCAAACTAGCAGCGTTTAAAAAATGATAGCAAGAGCTCCAAGCACGGATGTGCAGGCAATGCTGGGCCATAAACCACCACAATTCTGTGCCTGTCCTTACATGGGAACACTGTCGCATGTCAGGTGTGTCGTACATGCTATTCCAGGGAAAGATAAAGGGGTAGATTAAAGAAAGCGGCAATCCAGCTTTCATTTCCGAGTTCAGAATAAAGCAGCTGATGAGAGTGATGGAGCTGTGCAGACAATTGGGCAGATGTATGGCCTGCTGATCTGTTGGAAATCCATCCTTGGACAAACCATCAGAACAAGACAACAGGATCTAACGCCTGCAGGAGTTGTGCTAATTGGAGGATTGAAAACTCGATGAGCTTAATGTCCAACAAGTGGCAACAAACTCTGGTGAAACCAAAGATGTTCAATTACCCTCTTTCGGAAAGCAGAACACGAAAGCTCACTGGCCCAAAGAACATCGGGAAAGATACTCAGGGAAAGATCGGGAGGGCGGCCGTATTGGAGAAGGATTGAGTGGGCTCCTACTGGAGAAGGATTGAGTGGGCTCCTACTGGAGAAGGATTGACTGGGCTCCTACTGGAGAAGGATTGACTAGACTCCTACTGGAGAAGGGTTGACTGGGCTGTCCTACTGGAGAAGGATTGACTGGGCTCCTACTGGAGAAGGATTGACTGGGCTCCTACTGGAGAAGGATTGAGTGGGCTCCTACTGGAGAAGGATTGAGTGGGCTCCTACTGGAGAAGGATTGAGTGGGCTGTCCTACTGGAGAAGGATTGACTGGGCTCCTACTGGAGAAGGATTGACTGGGCTCCTACTGGAGAAGGATTGAGTGGGCTCCTACTGGAGAAGGATTGACTGGGCTCCTACTGGAGAAGGATTGACTGGGCTGTCCTACTGGAGAAGGATTGAGTGGGCTCCTACTGGAGAAGGATTGACTGGGCTCCTACTGGAGAAGGATTGAGTGGGCTGTCCTACTCGAGAAGGATTGAGTGGGCTGTCCTACTGGAGAAGGATTGACTGGGCTCCTACTGGAGAAGGATTGAGTGGGCTCCTACTGGAGAAGGATTGACTGGGCTCCTACTGGAGAAGGATTGAGTGGGCTCCTACTGGAGAAGGATTGAGTGGGCTCCTACTGGAGAAGGATTGAGTGGGCTGTCTTACTGGAGAAGGATTGACTGGGCTCCTACTGGAGAAGGATTGAGTGGGCTCCTACTGGAGAAGGATTGACTGGGCTCCTACTGGAGAAGGATTGACTGGGCTCCTACTGGAGAAGGATTGACTGGGCTCCTACTGGAGAAGGATTGAGTGGGCTGTCCTACTGGAGAAGGATTGACTGGGCTCCTACTGGAGAAGGATTGACTGGGCTCCTACTGGAGAAGGATTGACTGGGCTCCTACTGGAGAAGGATTGAGTGGGCTCCTACTGGAGAAGGATTGACTGGGCTCCTACTGGAGAAGGATTGAGTGGGCTGTCCTACTGGAGAAGGATTGAGTGGGCTCCAACTGGAGAAGGATTGACTGGGCTGTCCTACTGGAGATGGATTGAGTGGGCTCCTACTGGAGAAGGATTGAGTGGGCTCCTACTGGAGAAGGATTGACTGGGCTGTCCTACTGGAGAAGGATTGAGTGGGCTGCTACTGGAGAAGGATTGACTGGGCTCCTACTGGAGAAGGATTGACTGGGCTCCTACTGGAGAAGGATTGGGTGGGCTGCTACTGGAGAAGGATTGACTGGGCTCCTACTGGAGAAGGATTGAGTGGGCTCCTACTGGAGAAGGGTTGACTGGGCTGTTCTACTGGAGAAGGATTGAGTGGGCTCCTACTGGAGAAGGATTGAGTGGGCTCCTACTGGAGAAGGATTGAGTGGGCTCCTACTGGAGAAGGATTGAGTGGGCTCCTACTGGAGAAGGATTGACTGGGCTCCTACTGGAGAAGGATTGACTGGGCTCCTACTGGAGAAGGATTGAGTGGGCTCCTACTGGAGAAGGATTGAGTGGGCTCCTACTGGAGAAGGGTTGACTGGGCTCCTACTAAGAAGGATTGACTGGGCTCCTACTGGAGAAGGATTGAGTGGGCTCCTACTGGAGAAGGATTGACTGGGCTCCTACTGGAGAAGGATTGAGTGGGCTCCTACTGGAGAAGGATTGAGTGGGCTCCTACTGGAGAAGGATTGACTGGGCTCCTACTGGAGAAGGATTGACTGGGCTCCTACCGGAGAAGGATTGAGTGGGCTCCTACTGGAGAAGGATTGAGTGGGCTCCTACTGGAGAAGGATTGAGTGGGCTCCTACTGGAGAAGGACTGAGTGGGCTCCTACTGGAGAAGGATTGAGTGGGCTGTCTTACTGTTGAAGGATTGACTGGGCTCCTACTGGAGAAGGATTGAGTGGGCTCCAACTGGAGAAGGATTGAGTGGGCTCCTACTGGAGAAGGATTGAGTGGGCTGTCCTACTGGAGAAGGATTGACTGGGCTCCTACTGGAGAAGGATTGACTGGGCTCCTGCTGGAGAAGGATTGAGTGGGCTGTCCTACTGGAGAAGGATTGACTGGGCTCCTACTGGAGAAGGATTGACTGGGCTCCTACTGGAGAACGATTGACTGGGCTCCTACTGGAGAAGGATTGAGTGGGCTGTCCTACTGGAGAAGGATTGACTGGGCTCCTACTGGAGAAGGATTGACTGGGCTCCTACTGGAGAAGGATTGACTGGGCTCCTACTGGAGAAGGATTGAGTGGGCTCCTACTGGAGAAGGATTGAGTGGGATGTCCTACTGGAGAAGGATTGACTGGGCTCCTACTGGAGAAGGATTGAGTGGGATGTCCTACTGGAGAAGGATTGACTGGGCTCCTACTGGAGAAGGATTGAGTGGGATGTCCTACTGGAGAAGGGTTGACTGGGCTCCTACTGGAGAAGGATTGAGTGGGCTGTCCTACTGGAGAAGGATTGACTGGGCTCCTACTGGAGAAGGATTGACTGGGCTCCTACTGGAGAAGGATTGACTGGGCTCCTACTGGAGAAGGATTGACTGGGCTACTACTGGAGAAGGATTGAGTGGGCTCCTACTGGAGAAGGGTTGACTGGGCTCCTACTGGAGAAGGATTGACTGGGCTCCTACTGGAGAAGGATTGACTGGGCTCCTACTGGAGAAGGATTGAGTGGGCTCCTACTGGAGAAGGATTGAGTGGGCTCCTACTGGAGAAGGATTCACTGGGCTCCTACTGGAGAAGGATTGACTGGGCTCCTACTGGAGAAGGATTGAGTGGGCTCCTACTGGAGAAGGATTGACTGGGCTCCTACTGGAGAAGGATTGAGTGGGATGTCCTACTGGAGAAGGATTGACTGGGCTCCTACTGGAGAAGGATTGAGTGGGATGTCCTACTGGAGAAGGATTGACTGGGCTCCTACTGGAGAAGGATTGAGTGGGATGTCCTACTGGAGAAGGGTTGACTGGGCTCCTACTGGAGAAGGATTGAGTGGGCTGTCCTACTGGAGAAGGATTGACTGGGCTCCTACTGGAGAAGGATTGACTGGGCTCCTACTGGAGAAGGATTGACTGGGCTCCTACTGGAGAAGGATTGAGTGGGCTCCTACTGGAGAAGGATTGAGTGGGATGTCCTACTGGAGAAGGGTTGACTGGGCTCCTACTGGAGAAGGATTGAGTGGGCTGTCCTACTGGAGAAGGATTGACTGGGCTCCTACTGGAGAAGGATTGACTGGGCTCCTACTGGAGAAGGATTGACTGGGCTCCTACTGGAGAAGGATTGAGTGGGCTCCTACTGGAGAAGGATTGAGTGGGCTGTCCTACTGGAGAAGGAATGAGTGGGCTCCTACTGGAGAAGGATTGAGTGGGATGTCCTACTGGAGAAGGATTGAGTGGGCTCCTACTGGAGAAGGATTGAGTGGGATGTCCTACTGGAGAAGGATTGAGTGGGCTCCTACTGGAGAAGGATTGAGTGGGATATCCTACTGGAGAAGGATTGACTGGGCTCCTACTGGAGAAGGATTGAGTGGGCTCCTACTGGAGAAGGATTGAGTGGGCTCCTACTGGAGAAGGATTGACTGGGCTCCTACTGGAGAAGGGTTGACTGGGCTCCTACTGGAGAAGGATTGAGTGTGATGTCCTACTGGAGAAGGATTGAGTGAGCTATGCCACTGGAG
This sequence comes from Squalus acanthias, assembly GCA_030390025.1. Taxonomy (NCBI): domain Eukaryota; kingdom Metazoa; phylum Chordata; class Chondrichthyes; order Squaliformes; family Squalidae; genus Squalus; species Squalus acanthias. Next base: position 2,786,886 of record JASTWF010000041.1, read on the forward strand.
AAGGATTGACTCGGTGTTTCTAGTAGAGGCCTGCAGCAATATGGAAATGGACTGCCTTCAATGCCACCCTTATGCAGCAGGAAGCCACGTATGTCCCTGGAGCTGGAAGAATGGTTCATGGAAAAACAAAGCCAAAGCCAAATTGGCTTACTGTTCATGTTAAAAGATAAAAATCCAAGTTAAGCAGAAATATTTTTTACAGGCTGATAGAAAATAACTCAGAGGAGAAAAGGTTAGGTATCAAACCCAGCTGACAACAGCAAAGGCTGCTCTCAGGACTGCCCTATGGACACCAGACAAAGGGATAGTCCATCGATCTGGAAGTAATAAGAAAGGTCTTCTTCAGCTATGTTGACTGTCAGAGGGCCATTCAGGACTGTATCGGGTCACTGAAAGATTCCTCAGGGCAGGTTCGGGTGGACACAGGATATGCCAGAGGTTTTAAGTGAAGATGATGCTGGGCTACCGCTAATACATCGTAAAGCTGGTGTCAAACTGAAGGTGTTAAAATGAATTCAGATGCAGTCCTGGCTCGAATCAGCGATCTGAAAATCAATCAGGCTGCTGGGCCTGACGGCATTCACTAGCGGGTGCTGAGAAAAATTGAGGTTGTGCTCTGTGAGCCACTTTGCTCGTCTATTGAATGGCTCACTCGGGTTTGGCACTTGTTCCCGTGGATGCGGAGAAGCCTGTGCGCTGTCAATATTTAAAAAGGACAATCAGTCAGAACCAGGAAATTACAGGCCCATTAGTTTGACTTTGGCTATCGGCGAGTTAGCAGAAGGGATCGTTAGTGTTACACTGCACAGCCAGCTCGACAGAGAAGGGATTATCTCAACGTGGCTCTTGGACAAGAAGATCCTGTATCACCAACCTGGTCGAATGTTTTGAGGAAGTTACTGGGTTGGTGGATGTCGGTACCCCCAGCGACAACATCTATCTTTCAAAAAACCTTTGAAAAGGTGCCACACAATAGGCGACTTATTGAGGACGAGTCCTGTTAGATTGGCGGGTAGATTTTGGGTTCGATAAGGAACTGGTTGCTTGTTTGTAGACAGTGGTTTTGCGTGGGGACCAGTCACTGGAGTAATCTCACAAGGATCAGATTCTCTTCACAATCTTTACCAATTATCTGGATCAAGTTGTTGGGAGAACTATGTAAAGGTTCACGGATGATACAGGGATGCGTGTGGGTATAAGGATCTTGGATAAGAAAAATAGGTTGGAGACAGATCTAGATCCCAAAAAGGGAATGGGCCTATATCTGCCACATAAATACTGTGGCAACAAGAGCAGGTCAGAGGCTAGGTATTCTGCGGCGAGTGTCTCACCTCCTGATTCCCCAAAGCCTTTCCAACATCTACAAGGCACAAGTAAGGAGTGTGATGGAATACTCTCCACTTGCCTGGATGAGTGCAGCTCCAACAACACTCAAGAAGCTCGACACCATCCAGGACAAAGCAGCCCGCTTGATTGGCAACCCATCCACCACCTTAAACATTCACTCTCTCCACCACCGGCGCACCGTGGCTGCAGTGTGTGCCATCTACAAGATGCACTGCAGCAACTCGCCAAGGCTTCTTCGGCAGCACCTCCCAAACCAGCGACCTCTTCCACCTAGAAGGACAAGGGCAGCAGGCGCATGGGAACAGCATCACCTCCAAGTTCCCCTCCAAGTCACACACCATCCTGACTTAGAATTATATCGGCCGATCCTTCATCGTTGCTGGGTCAAAATCCTGGAACTCCCTCCCTAACAGCACTGTGGGAGCACCTTCACCACACGGACTGCAGCGGTTCAAGAAGGCGGCTCACCACCACCTTCTCAAGGGGCAAGTAGGGATGGGCAATAAATGCTGGGCCTTGCCAGGGACGCCCACATCCCATAAACGAATATTTAAAAAATGATACCTTTTAATATGGATAAATGTAGCGTGATGCAGGTGATTGGCATCCTCAAGGCTGCTGAGTGGGAGAAGGACCCACGAGTCATTAAAGGCCCATGACCAGTTCCACAATGCTATTGCTAAAGCAAATACACTGTTAGAATAACAGACAGGACAAGAGGAAAGTCTTGCATTTCTATAGCGCCTTTCACCACCTCAGGACGTCTCAAAGCGCTTCACAGCCAATGAAGTACTTTTGACCACACTACCGAACATCAAGCCAACGTTTCCAAGACTGTCACTGACCTCATCTCCTCTGAAGATCTTCCCCCCACGGCCGCCAACCTCATAGTTCCCCAACCCCGCACACCCCACTTCTACCTCCTTCCCAAGATCCACAAACAGGACGGCCCTGGTAGACCCATCGTTTCAGCCTGTTCTTGCCCCACGGAACTTATCTCTTCCTATCTCGACTCTATTTTTTCTCCCCTTGTCCAGTCTCTTCCCACCTACATCCGCGACTCTTCCGACGCCCTCCGCCACTTTAACAGTTTCCAGTTTCCTGGCCCCAACCGTCTCCTTTTCACTATGGACATCCAATCCCTCTACACCTCCATCCCCCACCAGGATGGCCTGAGGGCGCTCCGCTTCTTCCTTGAACAGAGGGCCCAACCAGTCCCCATCCACCACCACCCTCCTCCGCCTGGCTGAACTTGTTCTCACATTGAACAACTTCTCCTTTGACTCCACTCATTTCCTCCAAATCAAAGGTGTTGCTATGGGTACCCGCATGGGTCCTAGCTATGCCTGCCTTTTCGTAGGATATGTGGAACACTCTTTGTTCCAGTCCTACTCGGGTCCCCTCCCTCACCTCTTTTTCCGGTACATTGATGACTGTATCAGTGCTGTCTCCTGCTCTCGCCCTGAACTAGAAAATTTCATTCACTATGCTTCCAATTTCCACCCTTCCCTCACCTTCACATGGTCCATCTCCGACTCTTCCCTTCCCTTCCTCGACTTCTCTGTCTCCATCTCTGGGGATAGGTTATTGACAAACATTCACTACAAGCCCACTGACTCCCACAGCTACCTGGACTACACTTCCTCCCACCCCGCCTCCTGTAAGGACTCTATTCCATTCTCCCAGTTTCTCCGTCTCCGCCGCATCTGCTCTGACGATGCCATCTTCCATACCAGTGCTTCCGACATGTCTTCCTTTTTCCTCAACCGAGGATTCCCCTCTACTGTGGTTGACACGGCCCTCGACCGTGTCCGTTCTATCTCCCGCACTTCTGCCCTCACCCCTGCCCCTCCCTCCCGGAACCACAATAGAGCTCCCCTTGTCCTCACCTTTCACCCCACCAGCCTCCACATTCAACGGATCATCCTCCGCCATTTCCGCCACCTCCAGCATGATCCCACCACCAAACGCATCTTCCCCTCCCCTCCCCTTTCAGCATTCCGCAGGGACCGCTCCCTCCGCGACACCCTAGTCCACTCCTCTACCACCCCCAGCACCCCTTCCCCTTCGCCCGGCACCTTCCCGTGCAAGCGCAGGAGATGCAACACATGGCCTTATACCTCCCCCCTTCCCACTGTCCAGGGCCCCAAACACCCCTTCCAGGTGAAGCAGCGATTTACTTGTACTTCTTGCAATTTAGTATACTGTATTCGCTGCTCACGATGTGGTCTCCTCTACATTGGGGAGACCAAACGCAGATTGGGTGACCGCTTTGCGGAACACCTCCGTCCAGTCCGTAAGGGGGACCCCGAGCTCCCGGTGGCCTGTCACTTTAATTCACCGCTTCACTCCCACTCAGACCTCACCGTCCTCGGCCTCTTGTATTGTTCCACGGAAGCTCAGCGTAAGCTCGAGGAACAGCACCTCATCTTTCGATTAGGCACTCTACAGCCCTCTGGACTCAACATAGAATTCAACAATTTCAGATCATAACCCTGACCCCTATCATATATATATATATTTTTATCCACACTTTTGTTTGGCCTTTTGTTCTTCTCTCCCACATGGCAGCTGTCCTTCATTCTGCCAGCGCAATTCACACTTCATCCAGAGCCATCCTTTGTTCCTCAACCTGTCCCATTACCATCTCCTCTTGCCTTGAATATCTCTTAATGTCTCTTTACTTCTCCTGCTTTCTATCCTATCACTGACCTTCCCTTTTGTTCTTTCATCCCCTCCCGCATTTCCCAGCCCTAAACTTGCTTTAAAATCTGTTCCATTTCCTGCTTTTTTCCAGTTCTGACGAAAGTTCTTCGACCTGAAATGTTCGCTCTGTTTCTCTCTCCACGGATGCTGCCTGGCCTGCTGAGTTTTTCCAGCGTTTTCTGTGGTTATTAAGTACTTTTAAAGTGTAGTCACTGTTGTAAAGTAGGAAATTCTTTAAAGTAGAGCCATGGGATCTTTTACGTCCACCTGAGGGGGCAGACGGGGCCTCAGTTTAACGTCTCATCCGAAAGACGGCACCTCCGACAGTGCGGCGCTCCCTCAGCACTGCACTGGGGGTGTCAGCCTGGATTATGGGCTCAAGTCTCTGGAGTGGGACTCGAGCCCACGACCTTCTGACTCAGAGGCGAGAGAGCGACCCACTGAGCCCCGGCTGACACCAGACAGATCAGCCACGATCTAATTAAATGGCGGAACAGGCTCGAGGGGCTGTATGGCCTTACTGCTGTTCTACATTCCTAGACTACACTGGCCAACAGGAAGCAATGATCACATCGCCAAGGGAACAAGAGAAAATCTGCAAACAGATTAAAACGGTTCAAGGTAAGATATCTATTTTACTTGATGAATCTACCATCCTTCAGCAACAAAACTGCTCCAGTTGGATATCTTAGATGCGACACTAAGACGACAAATGATCCTCGTTACATGTTCTCGGGCCTTTTGCAACAACCTGATCGGAAATCAGCAAACTCCCACGGAGGGGTTAGCTGCATGCCTTGATAGTCAGGGATTCGATGGCTGGCGCAGCGATGTTCTCAGTGCTGGGATGGCCAGAAAAGGAGCTGGACAGTGTCTTCAAAGTCAATATCGAAAACATCCAGATGTGGCACACAGTGAATCAGCAGTTTGGTAATACTGCTGATGGCTTCACAGAATTCACAGCACAGAAACAGACCTTTCGGCCCAACTGGTCTATGCCGGCATTTATGCTCCACACGAAAAGAATGACTTACATTTCTGCAGCGCTTTCCTTGACCACCAGACGTCTCAAAGCGCTTTACAGCCAATGAAGTACTTTTGAAGTGTGGTCACTGTTGTAATGTGGGAAACGTGGCAGCCAATTTGCACACAGCAAGCTCCCACAAACAGCAACGTGATAATGACCAGATAATCTGCTTTTCTGATGTTGGTTGAGGGATAAATATCGGCCCAGGACACCGGGGATTAACTCCCCCTGCTCTTCTTCAAAATAGTGCCATGGGATCTTTTACATCCACCTGAGAGGGCAGACGGGGCCTCGGTTTAACGTCTCATCCAAAAGACGGCACCTCCGACAGTGCGGCGCTCCCTCAGTACTGCCCCTCCGACAGTGCGGCGCTCCCTCAGTACTGCCCCTCCAGCAGTGCGGCGCTCCCTCAGCACGGCCCCTCCGACAGTGCAGCGCTCCCTCAAAACCACCCCTCCGACAGTGCAGCGCTCCCTCAGTACTGCCCCTCCGACAGTGCTGTGCTCCCTCAGTACTGCCCCTCCGACAGTGCGGCGCTCCCTCAGTACTGCCCCTCCGACAGTGCGGCGCTCCCTCAGTACCGCCCCTCCGACAGTGCAGCGCTCCCTCAGTACTGCCCCTCCGACAGTGCGGCCCTCCCTCAGTACTGCCCCTCCGACAGTGCGGCACTCCCTCAGTACTGCCCCTCCAACAGTGCGGCGCTCCCTCAGTACCGCCCCTCCAGCAGTGCGGCGCTCCCTCAGTACTGCCCCTCCGACAGTGCAGAGCTCCCTCAGTACTGCCCCTCCGACAGTGAGGCGCTCCCTCAGTACTGCCCCTCAGACAGTGCGGCGCTCCCTCAGTACTGCCCCTCCGACAGTGCGGCGCTCCCTCAGTACTGCCCCTCCGACAGTGCGGCGTTCCCTCAGTACTGCCCCTCCGACAGTGCGGCGCTCCCTCAGTACTGCCCCTCCAACAGTGCGGCGCTCCCTCAGTACTGCACTGGGAGTGTCAGTCTAGTTTTATGTGCTCAAGTCCCTGGAGTGGGACTTGAACCGACAACCTTTTGACTCAGAGGCGAGTGTGCTACCCACTGAGCCACAGCTGACACGAGCCTCCTCCCACCCTATCCCTCCTGTGCTTATCTAGCCTCCCCTTAAATCCATCTTTTTTTTTTATTCGCTTATGGGATGTGGGCGTCGCTGGCAAGGCCAGCATTTATTGCCCATCCCTAATTGCCCCTTGAGAAGGTGGTGGTGAGCCGCCTTCTTGAACCGCTGCAGTCCGTGTGGTGAAGGTACTCCCACAGTGCTGTTGGGGAGGGAGTTCCAGGATTTTGACCCAGCGACGATGAAGGAACAGCCGATATATTTCCAAGTCAGGGTGGTGTGTGACTTGGAGGGGAACTTGGAGGTGATGGTGTTCCCATGCGCCTGCTGCCCTTGTCCTTCTAGGTGGTAGAGGTCGTGGGTTTGGGAGGTGCTGCCGAAGAAGCCTTGGCGAGTTGCTGCAGTGCATCTTGTAGATGGTACACACTGCAGCACGGTACGCCGGTGGTGGAGGGAGTGAATGTTCAAGGTGGTGGATGGGGTGCCAATCAAGCGGGCTGCTTTGTCCTGGATGGTGTCGAGCTTCTTGAGTGTTGTTGGAGCTGCACTCATCCAGGCAAGTGGAGAGTATTCCATCACACTCCTGACTTGTGCCTTGTAGATGGTGGAAAGGCTTTGGGGAGTCAGGAGGTGAGACACTTGCCGCAGAATACCCAGCCTCTGACCTGCTCTTGTTGCCACAGTATTTATGTGGCTGGTCCAGTTAAGTTTCTGGTCAATGGTGACCCCCAGGATGTTGATAGTGGGGGATTCGGCGATGGTAATGCCATTGAATGTCAAGGGGAGGTGGTTAGACTCTCGCTTGTTGGAGGTAGTCATTGCCTGGCACTTGTGTGGCGCGAATGTTACCTGCCACTTATCAGCCCAAGCCTGAACGTCGTCCAGGTCTTGCTGCATGCGGGCATGGACTGCTTCATTATCTGAGGAGTTGTGAATGGCGCTGAGCACTGTGCAGTCATCAGCGAACATCCCCATTTCTGACCTTATGATGGAGGGAAGGTCATTGATGAAGCAGCTGAACATGGTTGGGCCTAGGACACTGCCCTGAGGAACTCCTGCAGCGATGTCCTGGGGCTGTGATGATTGACCTTCAACCAACACAACCATCTTCCTTTGTGCTAGGTATGACTCCAGCCAGTGGAGCGTTTTCCCCCTGATTTCCATTGACTTCAGTTTTACTAGGGCTCCTTGATGCCACACTCGGTCAAATGCTGCCTTGATGTCAAGTGCAGTCACTCTCACCTCACCTCTGGAATTCAGCTCCTTTGTCCATGTTTGGACCAAGGCTGTGATGAGGTCGGGAGCCGAGTGGTCTTGGCGGAACCCAAACTGGGTATCAGTGAAGCAGGTTATTGGTGAGTAAGTGCCGCTTGATAGCACTGTCGATGACACCTTCCATCACTTTGCTGATGATTGAGAGTAGACTGATGGGGCGGTAATTGGCCGGGTCGGATTTGTCCTGCTTTTTGTGGACAGGACACACCTGGGCAGTTTTCCACATTGTCGGATAGATGCCAGTGTTGTTGCTGTACTGGAACAGCTTGGCTAGAGGCGCAGCTAGTTCTGGAGCACAAGTCTTCAGCACGATAGCTGGGATGTTGTCGGGGCCCATAGCTTTGAGCTTTGATCTGATCCGTTGATTGTGTGATCGCTTAGCCTGTCTATAGCATGCTGCTTCCGCTGTTTACCATGCATGTAGTCCTGTGTTGCAGCTTCCCCAGGTTGGTACCTCATTTTTAGGTACGCCTGGTGCTGCTCCTGGCATGCTCTTCTACACTCCTTGTTGAACCAGGGTTGGTCCCCTGGCTTGGTGGTAATGGGTAGAGTGAGGGATATGCCGGGCCATGAGGTTACAGATTGTGGTGGAATACAATTCTGCTGCTGCTGATGGCCCACAATGCCTCATGGCCCACAGCGCCTCATGGATGCCCAGTATTGAGCTATGATGTGTAGAGATGCCGGTGTTGGACTGGGGTGGACAAATGTGAGAAGTCGCACAACACCAGGTTATAGTCCAACAGCTTTATTTGAAATCACAAGCTTCGGAGCGCTACTCCTTCGTCAGGTGAAGTGAAGAGATGCATATAGGCACAGCATATATAGTCAGAGAACACTGCCAGATGATTACAGTTAATCTTTTGAGCTGCTAGATCTGTTCTGAATCTATCCCATTTAGCACGGTGATAGTGCTGCACAACACTACGCTATTCGCCTCAAACACTCCCTGTGGCAGCGAGTTCCACATTTTCACCAGTCCCTGGGTGAAGAAGTATAAGTAAGAAGGGAAGTATGCTCTCCTGCATTATTTCATAATTCGAACTTGTCATAAAGGGGGATGACCATAACCGGTGTCTCTGGCCCCTCTGCCCGGTGGGGGAATGATTCGAAGGGGAGCTGTTTCTATGACTTTTCACACCAGAGGCAGCCGCCATTTTGTCGAGAACGCCCCCGCCCCTGCCCTCCTGTCACGTGATGAAGTACCGCCCCCAGCCACATCACAGTTCTGTGCGTAATGCACTGTGTCCCCTCGGTCTCATGTCACCACTGCCGCAGAACACCCAGCATCACGGACGGAGCTGGAGGAGAGCAGTTTGCAAAAGGCAGGTCGGGGCAACGCACAGTGGCTGCCATTCGCACACAGGTTCACAGGAGGATTGCGAATCAATTAAACAGAAATAGTCGACCTTTAGCTGTCACAGGAACCACTAAACAGTATTTCCCAGGGGACATTTTTATCAGTGCTCTTCTGCTGCCCAAAAGAAAGAGGATGAATACTTGTGCAGCCAGGTATCTGATAACGTTAACAATGCAGCCTATCTTCACAGGACTCCCATGATATAAGATCGAAAAGCCAATTCATTCAGATGTCAAACTCTGCCCTCCTCCTTCCGATGCAGAACCAACATCACACTGCCCCACACTGACAACACACCAGCACTTCCATTCCTTCCAGACTGCCTTTGGGGGCGTGGGGGGGAAGAAGACACCTTCAATGGAAGTGTGAAAAGCCAAAGAAACAGCTCCCCTTCGAGTCATTCCCCCACCGGGCAGAGGGGCTTAACTTTTGACTGGTGTGTGAAGAACATTCAATTCTCCATCAATGCTAATCGTCACTTCAAGCAGCGCAAAATCTCTTAAAAACCCAATTTACCTTCAGCTGAACAGCCAGACTCCTGAGTATTAGCTAGCAGCTCACTACATTGTACCTATCAGCACATGTGAATCCTTTATTCATGCTCAGGGATGGCCAGCAAGCAAGGATTAACCCTTTTAGCTTCACCAGAATGGCTGAGCACAAAAATCAAGGCTGACACTCCCAGTGCAGGACTGAGGGAGCGCCGCACTATCGGATGGTCAGTACTGAGGGAGCGGCGCACTGTCGGAGGGGCAGTACTGAGGGAGCGCTGCACTCTCGGAGGGGCAGTACTGAGGGAGCGCCGCACTGTAGGAGGGGCGGCACTGAGGGAGCGCCGCACTATCGGATGGTCAGTACTGAGGGAGCGCCGCACTATCGGATGGTCAGTACTGAGGAAGCGCCGCACTGTCGGAGGGGAAGTACTGAGGGAGCGCCGCACTGTCGGAGGGGCAGTACTGAGGGAGCGCCGCACTGTCGGAGGGGCAATACTGAGGGAGCACCGCACTGTCGGAGGGGCGGTACTGAGGAAGCGCCGCACTGTCGGAGGGGCAGTACTGAGGGAGCGCCGCACTGTCGGAGGGGAAGTACTGAGGGAGCGCCGCACTGTCGGAGGGGCAATACTGAGGGAGCACCGCACTGTCGGAGGGGCAGTACTGAGGGAGCCCCGCACTGTTGGAGGGGCGGTACTGAGGAAGCGCCGCACTGTCGGAGGGGCAGTACTGAGGGAGCGCCGCACTGTCGGAGGGGCAGTACTGAGGGAGCGCCGCACTGTCGGAGGGGAAGTACTGAGGGAGCGCTGCACTCTCGGAGGGGCAGTACTGAGGGAGCGCCGCACTGTCGAAGGGGCAGTACTGAGGGAGTGCCGCACTGTCGGAGGGGCAGTACTGAGGGAGCGCCGCACTGTCGGAGTGGCAGTACTGAGGGAGTATTGCACTGTCGAGAGGCAGTACTGAGGGAGCGCTGCACTGTCGGAGGGGCAGTACTGAGGGAGTGCTGCACTGTCGAGAGGCAGTACTGAGGGAGCGCTGCACTGTCGGAGGGGCAGTACTGAGGGAGTATTGCACTGTCGAGAGGCAGTACTGAGGGAGCGCTGCACTGTCGGAGGGGCAGTACTGAGGGAGCGCCGCACTGTCGAGGTGCAGTACTGAGGGAGCGCCGCACTGTCGGAGGGGCAGTACTGAGGGAGTGCTGCACTGTCGGAGGGGCAGTACTGAGGGAGTGCTGCACTGTCGGAGGGGCAGTACTGAGGGAGTACTGCACTGTCGGAGGGACAGTACTGAGGGAGCGCCGCACTGTCGGAGGGGCAGTACTGAGGGAGTGCTGTACTGTGGGAGGGGCGGTACTGAGGGAGCGCCGCACTGTCGAGGTGCAGTACTGAGGGAGCGCCGCACTGTCGGAGGGGCAGTACTGAGGGAGTGCTGCACTGTCGGAGGGGCAGTACTGAGGGAGTGCTGCACTGTCGGAGGGGCAGTACTGAGGGAGTACTGCACTGTCGGAGGGACAGTACTGAGGGAGCGCCGCACTGTCGGAGGGGCAGTACTGAGGGAGTGCTGTACTGTGGGAGGGGCAGTACTGAGGGAGCGCTGCACTGTCGGAGGGACAGTACTGAGGGAGCGCCGCACTGTCGGAGGGGAAGTACTGAGGGAGCGCTGCACTCTCGGAGGGGCAGTACTGAGGGAGCGCTGCACTGTCGGAGGGGCAGTACTGAGGGAACGCGGCTCTGTCGGACGGGCAGTACGAAGGGAGCACTGCACTGTCGGAAGGGCGGTACTGAGGGAGCGCCGCACTGTCGAGGTGCAGTACTGAGGGAGCGCCGCACTGTCGGAGGGGCAGTACTGAGGGAGTGCTGCACTGTCGGAGGGGCAGTACTGAGGGAGTGCTGCACTGTCGGAGGGGCAGTACTGAGGGAGTACTGCACTGTCGGAGGGACAGTACTGAGGGAGCGCCGCACTGTCGGAGGGGCAGTACTGAGGGAGTGCTGTACTGTGGGAGGGGCAGTACTGAGGGAGCGCTGCACTGTCGGAGGGACAGTACTGAGGGAGCGCCGCACTGTCGGAGGGGAAGTACTGAGGGAGCGCTGCACTCTCGGAGGGGCAGTACTGAGGGAGCGCTGCACTGTCGGAGGGGCAGTACTGAGGGAACGCGGCTCTGTCGGACGGGCAGTACGAAGGGAGCACTGCACTGTCGGAAGGGCGGTACTGAGGGAGTGCTGCACTGTCGGAGGGGCAGTACTGAGGGAGCGCCACACTGTCGGAGTGGCAGTACTGAGGGAGTATTGCACTGTCGAGAGGCAGTACTGAGGGAGTGCTGCACTGTCGGAGGGGCAGTATTGAGGGAGCGCTGCACTGTCGGAGGGGCAGTAATGAATTAGCGCTGCACTGTCGGAGGGGCAGTACTGAGGGAGCGCTGCACTGTCGGAGGGACAGTACTGAGGGAGCGCCGCACTGTCGGAGGGGAAGTACTGAGGGAGCGCCGCACTCTCGGAGGGGCAGTACTGAGGGAGCGCTGCACTGTCGGAGGGGCAGTACTGAGGGAACGCGGCTCTGTCGGACGGGCAGTACGAAGGGAGCACTGCACTGTTGGAGGCGCAGTACTGAGGGAGCGCTGTACTGCCGGAGGGGCAGTAGTGAGGGAGCGCTGCACTGTCGGAGGGGCAGTACTGAATGAGCGCTGCACTGTCGGAGGCGCAGTACTGAGGGAGCGCTGTACTGCCGGAGCGGCAGTACTGAGGGAGCGCCGCACTGTCGGAGTGGCAGTACTGAGGGAGTATTGCACTGTCGAGAGGCAGTACTGAGGGAGTGCTGCACTGTCAGAGGGGCAGTACTGAGGGAGCGCTGCACTGTCGGAGGGGCAGTAATGAATTAGCGCTGCACTGTCGGAGGGGCAGTACTGAGGGAGCGCCGCACTGTCGAGGTGCAGTACTGAGGGAGCGCCGCACTGTCGGAAGGGCAGTACTGAGGGAGTGCTGTACTGTCGGAGGGGCAGTACTGAGGGAGTGCTGCACTGTCGGAGGGGCAGTACTGAGGGAGTACTGCACTGTCGGAGGGACAGTACTGAGGGAGCGCCGCACTGTCGGAGGGGCAGTACTGAGGGAGTGCTGTACTGTGGGAGGGGCAGTACTGAGGGAGCGCTGCACTGTCGGAGGGGCAGTACTGAGGGAGCGCCGCACTGTCGGAGGGGCAGTACTGAATGAGCGCTGCACTGTCGGAGGCGCAGTACTGAGGGAGCGCTGTACTGCCGGAGGCGCAGTACTGAGGGAGCGCTGTACTGCCGGAGGGGCAGTACTGAGGGAGCGCCGCACTGTCGGAGGGGCGGTACTGAGGGAGCGCCGCACTGTCGGAGGGGCGGTACTGAGGGAACGCCGCACTGTCGGAGGGGCGGTACTGAGGGAGCGCCGCACTGTCCGCGGGGCAGTACTGAGGGAGCGCTGCACTGTTGAAGGTGCCGTCTTTTAGATGAGACATTAAACTGAGGCCCCGTCTGTCCTCTCAGGTGGATGGAAAAGATCCCACGGCCACTATTGGAAGAAGAGCAGGGGGAGTTCTCCCCGCTGTGCTGGGCTAATATTTATCCCTTAGCAACATCACTAAAACAGATGATCTGGTCATCATCACATTGCTGTTTGTGGGAGCTTGCTGTGTGCAAATTGGCTGCTGCGTTTCCTACATTGCAACAGTGACCACACTTCAAAAAGTACTTCATTGGCTGTAAAGCGCTTTGGGACAACCCAAGGTCGTGAAAGGCCCTGGAGAAATGCGAGTCTTTCTTCCTTTTCAGTGCATGCGAGTTATGTAGGCAAACATGGCACTAATTTGCACATACCAAGGTCCCACAAACAGCAAATGAATGAATGACCAGCTGATCTGCTTGATTGAGTGAGGAACGATGGCCGAGATACCAGGAGACCTCCCCGGCTCCTCTTTTACATCCACCTGCGAGGGCAGACGGGGCCTCGGTTTAATGCTTCATCTGAAAGGCAGCACCTCTGACAGTGCGGCACTCCCTCAGCACTGCACTGGAGTGCCAGATAGACTGTGTACGAGTTCATAGTCGGCTCTGAATCCACAACCTTTTCACCTGACAGCTCTACTAACTGAGCCAAGACATGTGCAGGGCTGTGTGGAAAGAGCAGGGGGGGAGCGAGACTAATCGGAGAGCTTCTTTCAAAGAGCCGGCACAGGCACGATGGGCCGAATGGCCTCCTTCTGTGCTGTATTATTCTGTGTACAAAGTAAGAGAGACTCCTTCCCTACCCAATACTGTTATAGAGATGGATAGTAGCTTAATGGCAGACGTTTGATTAAAGCCACAGGAAACCTCGCAAGAAGAACAACCTTAAAAGGACAAAATGAGACACCTTGGGGGAGAAATTCACTCTCGCCCTGTTTGGGACGCTAATTTTTAAAAGTTTGAAAAGTTAGCGCCAGGCGCTAACGATTTCAGACTTTTGAAAAATTCGCTGTTTGTGCTCAAGAGGGAGGTGCAGCGCTAAATCAAGCTCGCCACTTCCTTCTTAGGGCGCTAACTTCGGAGAGTGGGGCAGAGACTTCAGCAGGCGATTGCACACTGGGCCGTGCAGCGCCACCACGTTCAAAGGCTCCTCCCCTCCCTTAAAGGGAAAGGCCATCGCTGCAGGCTCTGCAATGTAAAAAGTACCTGCCTGGACCACCAAGGCAGCCGCGATCCCGCGCGATCAGCCCGCCGCTCAAGCAGATCGATCAGGCTGATCGATCGCGGGCAGGAACCCGCGAAAAAATCCGGAAGAAGAAAGTTAAGTTTTTTCCCCACTTACCTCGGCCACCTCGCCTTTAATCATCGGCCCCTGAAGCGGCCGGCCGTTGGTGTTTTCGCCCGGTCAATTTCGGGTCCGGGGCGCTACCGGGGAGACACGCTCGGCCATGATGTCACGATCTCCGGGCGAAGGAGATGGGGGGGGCGCAACGCCGTAAAACTCCCGCCGACTATCAGCACCGCGCCCGGTCGCAAAGCCGTTTGCGCCCCGTTACCGCCCTCCCACAGGAGGCGCAACGGCAGCCAATTTCACCCCCCTCCCTTGTATTTATATAATAGCATTAACTAACATTAAAAAATGGCCCACAGCGCTTTACAGAAACAGAATAAGAGGAACGAACACTGGGCTATGGGACAGAGGCTGGGAAAGGTGACTGAAGGTAGTGTAAAAGATTTTTGAAGGGGGACAGTGAGTAGAAGGGCTTAGGGAGGGAGTCTCAGAGAGTGGGGTTGAAATAATTGTGTGTTCTGCTACTGATGTGGAGGTCAGACTCAAAGAGAACAGCACTGGATGTATAACTACATGAAGAAGACCTTCCCGATATCAGCCTAAATCTGCCTTTTACTCGTTTAAACCCGCGTCCCCTTGACCGACTCTCACAATTTATTTGAAAGTGTGAAATAAAAACAGAAAATGCTGGAAACACTCAGCAGGTCAGGCAGCATCTGTGGAGAGAGAAACAGAGCTAACGTTTCAGGTCGGCCCCACTCTCTGAGACTCCCTCCCTAAATCCTTCTGACGAAAGGGCAATGTTACGGAGGTGGAAATAGGCGGTCTTAGTTATGCTGCGGATATGTGGTCGGAAGCTCATTTCAGGGTCAAATATGACACCAAGGTTGCGAACAGTGTGGTTCAGCCTCGGACAGATGTTAGGGAGAGGGATGGAGTCAGTGGCTCGGGAACGGAGTTTGTGGCGGGGACCGAAAACAATGGCTTCGGTCTTCCCAATATTTAATTGGAGAAAATTTCTGCTCATCCAGAACTGGATGTCGGACAAGCAGTCTGACAATTTAGAGACCGTGGAGGGGTCGAGAGAAGTGGTGGTGAGGTAGAGCTGGGTGTCGTCAGCATACATGTGGAAACTGACACTGTGTTTTTGGATGATGTCGCCAAGGGGCAACATGTAGATGAGAAATAGGAGGGGGCCAAGGATAGATCCTTGGGGGACACCAGAGGTAACGATACGGGAGCGGGAAGAGAAGCCGTTGCAGGTGATTCTCTGGCTGCGATTATTGATAAGAATGGAACCAGGCGAGTGCAGTCCCACCCAGCTGGACGATGGTGGAGAGCCGTTGGAGAAGGATGAAGTGGTCAACCATTTCAAAGGCCGCAGACAGGTCGAGTAGGACGGGAAGGGATAGTTTACCTTTGTCACAGTCATGCAGGCTGTCATTTGTGACTTTCGGTAATGTGGATGGTGCTAATTGGAGGGATTCAAACATGGAGTTGTGGGAAAGATGGGCACGGATTTGGGAGGCGACAACACGTTCAAGGACTTTGGAGAGGAAAGGGAGGTTGGAGATGGGGCGTTAGTTTGCAAGGACAGAGGGAACAAGGGTTGGTTTTTTGAGGAGAGTGGTGATGATGGCAGATTTGAAAGAGAGGGGGACAGTACCTGAGGAGAGAGAACCGTTAACAATGTCAGCCAACATGGGAGCCAGAAAAGGAAGTTGGGTGGTCAGCAGTTTGGTGGGAATAGGGTCGAGGGAGCAGGAAGTGAGTCTCATGGACAAGATGAGCGAGGAGAGGGCATGAGGGGAGATCGGAGAGAAACTGGAAAAAGATGTGAGTTCAGGGCTGGGGCAGGGGGGAACCTTAGAGGAAATTTGGGCTAGGGGAAGGAAGGGAAGTGGCAGAGGCAGCTGAACGGAGGGTCTCAATCTTAGAGACAAAGAAGTCCATGAGCTCCTCGCACTTGTTGTCGGAGGCGAGGGTGGAGGAGACAGGGGAGAGGGGTTTAAGAAGACGGTTTGCAGTAGAGAAAAGAAGTCGGGGGTTATCGTTGCATTCCAGAATGATCCTGGAATAACAAGCAGTTTTGGCAGACAAGAGCAGGACCCGATAGTGCTTTGTGTGGTCCAGCCAGATCTGGCGGTGAATGGCTAAACCAGCTGTCCGCCATATCCATTCGAGTCTGCGTCCCTTGGACTTAAGGGAGCGAAGATGAGGGCCATATCAGGGGGAACTAAAACAGATGATCTGGTCATTATCACTTTGCTGTTTGTGGGAGCTTGCTGTGCGCAATTGGCTGCCGCGTTTCCTACATACAGTGACCACACTTCAAAAAGTACTTCATTGGCTGTAAAGTGCTTTGGGACTTCCTGAGGTTGAGAAAGGCGCTATAGAAATGCGAGTCTTTATTTCTTTTTCTACCACATCAGCATTGCCCAAAGTACAGTCTCAAACATCAATGCAACTTTCAATACACTTTGCAACTTCAGATTTGGAACAAAAATGCTACCCGCCACGTTTCGAAACTCTCAGTCCAAGCGGCTTTAAAACACTTCATCATTCATCATCAGCAACTAATTGGCAAAAGAGCCAGAGGGGAGATGAGGAGAATTTATTTTACGCAGCGAGTTGTTCTGATCTGGAATACAACAACAACAACTTGTATTTATAAAGCGCCTTTAACGTAGTGAAATGTCCCACGGCGCTGCACAGGAGTATTACAAGACAAAAAAATTTGACACCGAGCCACATAAGGAGATATTAGGACAGGTGACCAAAAGCTTGGTCAAAGAGGTAGGTTTTAAGGAGCGTCTTAAAGGAGGAAAGAGATGTAGCAAGGCGGAGAGGTTTAGGCAGGGAATTCCAGAGCTTAGGGCCCAGGCAACAAAAGGCCCGGAGACCAATGGTTGAGCGATTATCATCAGGGATGCTCAAGAGGGCAGAATTAGAGGAGCGCAGATATCTCGGGGGGTTGTGGGGCTGAAGGAGATTACAGAGATAGGGAGGGGCGAGGGCCACGGAGGGATTTGAAAACAAGGATGAGAATTTTGAAATCGAGGCGTTGCTTAACCTGGGAGCCAATGTAGGTCAGCGAGCACAGGGGGTGATGGGTGAACGGGACTCGGTGCGAGTTAGGACATGGACAGCCGACTTTTGGATGACCTCAAGTTTACGTAGGGTGGAATGTGGGAGACCAGCCAGGAGAGCGTTGGAATAGTGAAGTCTAGAGGTAACAAAGGCATGGATGAGGGTTTCAGCAGCGGATGAGTTGAGACAGGGGCGGAGACGGGCGATGTTACGGAGGTGGAAATAGGCGGTCTTAGTCATGTCGCGGATATGTGGTCGGAAGCTCATTTCAGGGTCAAAAATGACACCAAGGTTGCGAATAGTCTGGTTCAGCCTCAGACAGATGTTAGGGAGAGGGATGGAGTCAGTGGCTGGGAACGGAGGTTGTGGCGGGGACTGAAAACAATGGCTTCGGTCTTCCCAATATTCAGTTGGAGGAAATTTCTGCTCATCCAGAACTGGATATCGGACAAGTAGCCTGACAATTAAGACACTGTGGAGGGGTCGAGAGAAGAGGTAGTGAGGTAGAGCTGGGTGTCGTCAGCGTACATGTGGAAACTGATGCTGCGTTTTCGGATGATGTTGTCAAGGGGCAACATGTAGATGAGAAATAGGAGGGGGCCAAGGATAGATCCTTGGGGGACACCAGAGGTAACGCTGTGGGAGCGTGAAGAGAAGCCATTGCAGGTCAATCATCACAGCCCCAGGACATCGCTGCAGGTGTTCCTCAGGGCAGTGTCCTCGGCCCACCCATCTTCAGCTGCTTCATCAATGACCTTAACTCCAACATAAGGTCAGAAATGGGGATGTTCGCTGATGACTGCAGAGTGTTCAGCACCATTCACAACTCCACAGATAATGAAGCAGTCCATGCCCGCATGCAACAAGACCTGGATGACGTTCAGGCTTGGGCTGACAAGTGGCAGGTAACATTCGCGCCACAGAAGTGCCAGGCAATGACTATCTCCAACAAGCGAGAGTCTAACCACCTCCCCTTGACATTCAATAGCATTACCATCGCCGAATCCCCCACTATCAACATCCTGGGGGTCACCATTAACCAGAAACTTAACTGGACCAGCCACATAAATACTGTGGCTACAAGAGCAGGTCAGAGGCTGGGTATTCTGCGGCGAGTGTCTCACCTCCTGACTCCCCAAAGCCTTTCCACCATCTACAAGGCACAAGTCAGGAGTGTGATGGAATACTCTCCACTTGCCTGGATGAATGCATCTCCAACAACACTCAAGAAGCTCGACACCATCCAGGACAAAGCAGCCCGCTTGATTGGCACTCCATCCACCACCTTAAACATTCACTCCCTCCACCACCGGCGCACCGTGGCTGCAGTGTGCACCATCTACAAGATGCACTGCAGCAACTCGCCAAGGCTTCTTCGACAGCACCTCCCAAACCCGCGACCTCTTCCACCTAGAAGGACAAGGGCAGCAGGCGCATGGGAACACCACCACCTCCAAGTTCCCGTCCAAGTCACACACCATCCTGACTTGGAAATATATCGGCCGATCCTTCATCGTCGCTGGGTCAAAATCCTGGAACTCCCTCCCTAACAGCACTGTGGGAGCACCTTCACCACATGGACTGCAGCGGTTCAAGAAGGCGGCTCACCACCACCTTCTCAAGGGGCAATTAGGGATGGGCAATAAATGCTGGCATTGCCAGCGACGTCCAGATCCCATAAACGAATTAAAAAAAAGGTGATTCTCTGGCTACAATTAGATAGGTAAGAATGGAACCAGATAAGAATACGCTGCCTGTAAGGGCGGTGGAAGTAGATTAAGCGCTTTGGAACGTCTGGTGGTCATGAAAGGCGCTATATAAATGCAAGTCTTTCTTTTCTTTCTACTAGTAACTTTCAAAAGGGAATTAGATAAATACTTGCAAGGAAAAATTTGCAGGGCTGTGGGGAAAGAGCAGGGGGGAGTGGGACTAATCGGAGAGCTCTTTCAAAGAGCCTGCACAGGCACGATGGGCTGAATGGCCTCCTTCTGTGCTGTATCCTTTTATGAACACAGAAACGCCTCTCACCACTCGTCTCTCCCTCCTGTGCTGTGGCGGCGACTCTTGCTCCACAGATGCTGGCGGAGTTCAGGTATCTCACACAAGCAGCTGTGTCTGCACACTGAGTTTATTTCGGGGAGGGACGGGGGTGCAGAACCGACACAGCTCGTCCCGATTCTGCCTTCACCTGAAGTTCACATGTGCACAGTTTCTGGGGGCGACCGGTGGTCGAATCACTGGGCTGCCAGCAGGAGGAGGAACCCTGGCCAATTGCCCCCTTCCCTAGCCGCAAGAACACTGAGGCCAATTCCCGCACAAGCGCCAGCATAGCAGTGGAGTTCAGCTCAGAGTAGACCAGGAATCGCCTTGGGTCCTGCCTGGCCTGGGTGTCTCAGTAGGCCACTGCGTTAATTAATGAAGGAGAGTTATCTTTTTTTACCGCGTCTACTCAATTAGAATTATGTTCTTCACACGATTTACACTTTCTTGTCCCCAGTATCTGATCTTGCACAATACAAGATAGAATCACAGAATCTTACAGCACGAAAGGAGGCCATTCGGCCCATCGTGCCTGTGCCGGCTCTTTGAAAGAGCTCTCCAATTAGTCCCGCTCCCCCCTGCTCTTTCCCCATAGCTCGGCACATTTTTTCCGTTTCAAGTATTTATCCAATTCCCCTTTTGAAAGTCACTTTTGAACCTGCTTCCACCGCCCTTTCAGGCAGCGCGTTCCAGATCACAACAACTCGCTGCGTAAATTCTCCTCATCACCCCCTCTGGTTCTTTTGCCAGTCACCTTCAATCTGCGCCCTCTGGTTACCGACCCTCCTGCCACTGGAAACAGTTTCTCCTTATTTACTCTGTCCAGACCACTCCTGATTTTGAACACCTCCATTAAATCTCCTCTTAACCTTCTCTGCTCTAAGGAGAACAACCCCAGCTTCTCCAGTCCCTCCGGGTAACTGAAGTCCCCTCATGAAACAAACGGTGAGACACGGCGCTCAAACCCAGTTGGCAAACTTTTCAAGACAAGCGATTCGCCGGTCGCCAAAAAAATTAACACATTTCCCGTTGCGCAGGCTAATTTGCAAATTTTTACAAGCTGCTTAATAAGTCAGAACAGGAAAACACACATAGCTATCAAGCAGACAGCTCCATTTATCGCCAGTGGAGTAGTGCAGCTGCATTCATTTACAGAGCTAGAAACAATGGAAGGATTGGTGGGGGGAAAAAAACCGCACAGAATATAATTAAATGTTTAGCACCTAAACAGAGGGGAAAAAAAAAATCCTGTTCCTGTGCCCGTGCCTCCGTTTTGCCTGTGAGCAAGCATCTGATCCTTAAAGAAACACAACAAAGAAACCGCAAGCAAGGTGAAAAATAAAAGCAGGTCGGAGTGTCCCAGGAGAAATAAGTAGCAGCTGATTGTGTTCATGTAGCTGCACTGTGATCACAGAAGCTATCTTGTCAAGTGGCTCATGGCAATTCAATCACCTCATTAACGCTACCTAAAATGCCTGCAGATTTCCCCATTACCATTAATTAGCGATGAACCACTTACTCAGTAATTTCTTCAGTAACGGTGTGCTCCACTTGAAGCCTGGAGTTGACCTCGATGAAAAAGTACTTGCCCTGTTTGTCGATAAGAAATTCCACCGTGCCGGCATTTTCATAGCCCACCTGAATGAGGGGAAGGGAGAAAAAAAACATTTTAGCCCAATCGGATACACAGGAGTAGGTCATTCAGCCCCTCGAGCCTGGTGTCGTCATCCGTTCAGATCAGATCTTTGCACTCTCTTCACCTCACCTGGAAAGATCAAAGTCTCTGCTCAAAGCCCAAATCCCGTTCACCCATGTGCTCGCTGACCTACATTGGCTCCCGGTCCGACAACACCCCCATCTAAAACTCTCATCCTTGTTTTCAAATCATAGAAACATAGAAGATAGGAGCAGGAGTAGGCCATTCAGCCCCTCGAGCCTGCTCCGCCATTCAATGAGATCATGGCTGATCATCCAAACTCAGTACCCTGTCCCTGCTTTCTCCCCATATCCCTTGATCCCTTTAGCTTTAAGAAATATATCCAACTCCTTCTTGAATATATTTAATGAATTGGCCCTCTAC
This sequence comes from Squalus acanthias, assembly GCA_030390025.1. Classification (NCBI taxonomy): domain Eukaryota; kingdom Metazoa; phylum Chordata; class Chondrichthyes; order Squaliformes; family Squalidae; genus Squalus; species Squalus acanthias. The sequence goes on from JASTWF010000041.1 coordinate 2,808,141, forward strand.
TGCCTTCTGTGATAGAGAATTCCACAGGTTCACCACTCTCTGGGTGAAGAAATTCCTCCTCATCTCAGTCCTAAATGGCTTACCCCTTATCCTTAGACTGTGACCCCTGGTTCTGGACTCCCCGGCCATCGGGAACATCTTTCCTGCATCTAGTCTGTCTAGTCCTGTTAGAATTTTATAAGTTTCAATGAGATCCCCTCTCATTCTTCTAAACTCCAGCGAGTATAAGCCAATCGACCCAATCTCTCCTCATATGTCATTCCTGCCATCCCAGGTACCAGCCTGGTGAATCTTCGCTGCACTCCCTCCATGGAAAGAACATCCTTCCTCAGATAAGGCGACCAAAACTGCACACAATACTCAAGGTGTGGTCTCACCAAGGCCCTGTACAGCTGCAGCAAGACATCCTTGTTCCTGTACTCGAACCCTTTCGCTACGAAGGCCAACATACCATTTGCCTACTTAACCGTCTGCTGCACCTGCATGCTTACCTTCAGCGACTGGTGCACAAGGACACCCAGGTCTCGTTGCACTTCCCCTTCTCCCAATCTATTGCCATTCAGATAATAATCTGCCTTCCTGTTTTTGACACCAAAGTGGATAACCTCGCATTTATCCACATTATACTGCATCTGCCATGCTTCTGCCCAATCACCCAACCTGTCCAAATCATGGCCCTCGCCCCTCCCTATCGTTGTAACCTCCTCCAGCCCCACAACCCCCCGAGATCTCTGCGCTCCTCCAATTCTGGCCTCTTGAGCATCCCCCAATTTTAATCGCTCCACCATTGGCGGCCGTGCCTTCAGCTGCCTGGGCCCGAAGCTCTGGAATTCCCTCCCTAAACCTCTCCACCTCTCTCTCCTCCTTCAAGAGCTTCCTTAAAGCATACCTCTTTGACCAAGCTCAAGACCTCCTTCTTTGGCGATGTTAATTTTTGTCTGTTTAGCCTTCTGTGAAGCGCCTTGGGACGGTTTACTACGTTAAAGGCGCTGTATAAATACAAGCTGTTGCTGTTGCTCCCTGGCAATTGCATAGCAAGGATCCCAAGTAAAGTGAACATGAAGTTTCATCCCCATTTCCTCAAGGTGGGGTTGGGCCAATTCTACAAAAACCCCAATATTTATCACCAAAAGCGACACTCTCACCCACTCAGAAACAGAAACCTCACTCTGGTGTGGTGGGGATGGTTGAGCAGATGGGAGGGAGGAGAACCCTACACTCGGCTATCCTGGATCTAACCCGAGAGTAGCCCAGGTCACCAAAGTGGAAAACACTCGACTGATCAACAGTGACAGCCCTCACTCAGCTGACGTCCTGAATTTGGTTTAAGATTGGGTGACCGCTTTGCGGAACACCTCCGTTCAGTCCGTAAGGGGGACCCCGAGCTCCCGGTGGCCTGTCACTTTAATTCTCCGCTCCACTCCCACTCTGACCTCACCGTCCTTGGCCTATTACACTGTTCCACAGAAGCTCAGCGTAAGCTCGAGGAACAGCACCTCATCTTTCGTTTAGGCACGCTACAGCCCTCTGGACTCAACATAGAGTTCAACAATTTCAGATCATAACCTCAGCCCCTATCACACCCTTTTGTTTGGCCCCCCCCCTTTCTTTTTCCTTCCCAGAAGCTGGCAGCTGTCCTTCATTCTGCCAGTGCATTTCACACTTCATTCAGCCTCAACCTGTCACATCAACACCTCCTCTTGCCTTGATCATCTCTTAATGTCTCTCAATGTCTCTTAATCTCTCCTTTTGTTCTTTCATCCCCTCCCCCTTTTCCCAGCATTATACTTGCTTTAAATCTATTTCATTTCCTGCTTTTTTCCAGTTCTGACGAAAGGTCTTCGACCTGAAACGTTAACTCTGTTTCTCTCTCCACGGATGCTGCCTGGCCTGCTGAGTGTTTCCAGCGTTTGCTGTTGTTATTTCGGATTTCCAGCATCCGCAGTATTTTGCTATCGTATTGGTTTAAGAACACTTGCTGGATGGGGCGCCTAGTGTTGCAGAGTCTGCATGCCCGACACGAGACTCCCAAAACAAGCGCTCTACTCGGAGCTCCGACACGGCAAGAGAGCCCCAGGTGGGCAGAGGAAACGCTTCAAGGACACCCTCAAAGCCTCCTTGGGAAAAGTGCAACATCCCCACCGACACCTGGGAATCCCTGGCCCAAGACCGCACAAAGTGGAGGAGAAGCATCCGGGAAGGCGCCGAACACCTCGAGTCTCTTCGCCGGGAGCAAGCAGAAGCCAAGCGCAAGCAGCGCAAGGAGCGCACGTCAACCCAAGCACCCCACCCACCCACCCCTTCAACCACCGTCTGCCCCACCTGTGACAGAGACTGTAGGTCCCGCATTGGACTCATCAGTCACCTGAGAACTCATTTTTTTTTTTAGTGTGGAAGCAAGTCATCCTCGGTTCCGAGGGACTGCCTAAGAAGAAGATGATGAATACAAGGCGGTGATTCCAAGGCAGTGGTTGCACCAACCAGAAGTACAAAGCTGAATGAGTCCTGAGAAGACGTGCAGGTCAGATGGCAGTTTTGTTCAGTGCATTGGCGAGCGATAACATAATGGACAGGCTACACGGAGCTGGTGCACAGCAATGGAGGCAGTAAAAGGCGGGCAATCACGATTAGCGCACTTGAAGCGTTTGTCAACAGAAAATTAATGGGTCATCAGCCTGTGCGTTTTAATTTTCTACTCTATTCTTTCCCCTGTATTCCACGTGCTTCAAGTCCAACACCACTTAATACCCTAACCAGCTGAGCTACATTCTGCAGCAATTAAAAAGACTTGCATTTATATAGCACCTGCCTCAACCTTAGGACATCCAATGAAGTAGTTTCGAAGTGTAGTTACTGTTGAAATGTAGGGAAACGCAGCAGCCAATTTGCACACGAGAAATTGATCAAGAGGGAGAAAATAAATGAGAGTAAACTCGCAAGAAATATACAAACAGCGAAAGTAAACATGGGTCTCTTAGAGGCAGCGACAGGAGAAATTATAATGGAGAATAAGGAAATGACAGAGTACCTTAAACAAATATTTTGTATGTGCCTTCACAGTACAAGACACAAAGAACATACTGGAAATTGTGGGGAACCAAGGGTCTAATGAGAGTGAGGAATTTAAAGAAATTAGTCTTAGTAAAGAAATTGTACTAGAGAAATTAATGGGACTAAAATTCAACACAAATCCCCCGGACCTGATGGCCTATATCCTAGGGTTTTAAAAGAGGTGGCTGCAGAAGATGCATTGGTTGCCATTTTCCAAAATTCCCTAGATTTTAGAATGGTCCCCATGGATTGGAAGGTAACAATGCAACCCCACTATTCAAGAAAGGAGGGAGAGAGAAAACAGAGAACTATAAGTCAGTTAGCCTGACATCAGCAGTAGGGAAAATGCTAAAATCTATTATTAAGAACGTGGTAACAGGGCACTTGGAAAATTATAATAGGATTAGGCAGAGTCAACGTCGTTTTATGAAAGGAAAATCATGTTTGACAAATCTATTAGAGTTTTATGAGGATGCAACTAGCAGGGTCGATAAGGGGTAACCAAGTAGATGTAGTATATTTGGATTTTCAGAAGGCATTCGATAAAGTGCCACACAAGAGGCTGTTACACAAGATTAGAGCTCATGGGATTGAGGATTGGTTAACAGAGAGAAAACAGAGTAGGGATAAACGGGTCATTTTCGGGTTGGCAGGCTGTAACTAGTGGGGTGCCGCAAGGATTAGTGCTTGGCCTCAGCTATTTACAATCTATATTAATGACTTAGATGAGGGGACCGAGTGTAATATATCCAAGTTTGCTGATGATACAAAGCTGGGTGGTAAAGTAAGCTGTGAGGAGGATGCAAAGAGGCTGCAAGGGGATAGAGACAGGTTAAGTGAGTGGGCAAGGACATGGCAAATGGAATATAATGTGGGGAAATGTGAAGTTATCCACTTTGGTCAGAAGAATGGAAAAGCAGAGTATTTTTTTTAAAAGGTGAGAGACTGGGAAATGTGGGTATTCAAAGGGATTTGGCTGTCCTTGAACACAAATCACAGAAAGTTAACATGCAGGTACAACAAGCATTACGGAAGGCAAATAGGTGTGTTTGCAAGAGGGTTGGAGTACAAGTGTAAGGAAGTCCTGCTACAATTGTACAGGGCTTTAGTGAGACCACACCTGGAGTACTGTGCACAGTTTTGGTCACCTTACCCAAGGAAGGATATACTTGCCTTGGAGGCGGTGCAACGAAGGTTCACTAGATTGATTCCTGGGATGAGAGGGCTGTCCTATGAGGAGAGATTGAGTGGAATGGGCCGATACTCTCTGGAGTTTAGAAGAATGAGGTGATTTAATTGAAACATACAAAATTCTTACAGGGCTTGACAGGGTAGATGCAGGGAGGATGTTTCCCCTGGCTGGGGAGTCTAGAACTAGGGGGCATAGTCTCAGGATAAGGGGTCGGCCATTTAGGACTGAGATGAGGAGGAATTTCTTCACTCAGAGGGTGGTGAGTCTTTGGAATTCTCTGCCCCAGAGGGCTGTGGATGTTTAGTCGAGACTGAGATCGATAGATTTTTGGACACTGACGGAATCAAGGGAAATGGGGAAAGGGCGGGAAAGTGGAGTTGAGGTCGATGATCAGATCATGATCTCATTGAATGGCGGAGCAGGCTCGAGGGGCCGTATGGCCGACTCCTGCTCCTAATTCTTATGTTCTTACACAGCAAGCTCCCACAAGCAACAATGTGCTAACAACCAGATAAATCTGCTTTTCAGTGATGTTGGTTGAGGGATAAATATTGGACCCAGGACACCGGGGAGAACTCCCCCTGCTCTTCTTCGAAATAGTGGCCATGGGATCTGTTACATCCACCTGAGAGAGCAGACGGGGCCTCGGTTTAACGTCTCATCGATAAGGCGGCACACCTCCGACAGTGCGGCGCTCCCTCAGCACTGCACTGGGAGCGTCGGCCTGGATTTTTGTGCTCAAGTCTCTGGAGTGGGGCTCGAACCCACGACCTTCTGACTCAGAGGCGAGAGTGCTACCCACTGAGCCACGGCTGACACGACTCATTAAAGATTGATGACAGGAAAAGGGCAAGTATCTCTCAATTACATAATCACACATTATGAATAATAGAAGTGGTAGCGAGAGAGAACAAGCAGGCGTTGCCCCTCAAGGTGCTGATGATATGAGCAGAATTATTATTTTCTATCTGACTGAACCATCTTCTCTGATATATTTTGCCCAGTACTTTAACCTTGCTCCGACCATGGCCCTGGAGGAATCGGAGCGTTCGAATGGAATCCATGTTATACCGAATATCCTGTGACCGTCAAACAACATACCTGATAAGATCGAGCAAGAGTTCAGGGCTATATTAACCATTGTAACTGTTAACTGGCTGAGTGAGGGAAGACATTGCCTGCTGCTGTACAGAGCTCACTGGGTCTCCTCAGCAATAGTCCAGCACTGGCGCCCTGTGCCTCGGGAAGATGGGTTAGGAATAAAGCATAGGAACAGGAGGAGGCCATTCAGCCCCTCGAGCCTGCTCCACCATTGAATCAGATCATGGCTGATCTGTACCTTAACTCCATCTACCCGCCTTGGTTCCGTGTCCCTTAATACCCATACCCAGCAAAAATCGATCAATCTCAGGCCTGAAATTTTCAATTGAACCCCAGCCTCGACAGCTTTTTGCGGGGAGAGAGTTGCAGATTTCCACTACCCTTTGTGTGAAGAAGTGCTTCCTGACATCACCCCTGAACGGCCTGGCTCTAATTTTAAGGTTCTGCCCCCTTGTTCTGGACTCCCCCCACCAGAGGAAATAGTTTCTCTCTATCGACCCGATCAAATCCTTTAATCATCTTAAACACCGCGATTAGATCGCCCCTTAATCTTCTATCCTCGAGGGAATACAAGCCCAGTCTGTGCAACATACAAACCAGTGGTTTTCTCTTAAGCGTTGCCCGCGGGCAACTGCTGAAAAACGCCCGTGCGGGTGACAAGTGAGGATGCGGTTGGTACAATCGTGATGCCCCAATAGCTGAACTGCTTGCCAACGCCCTCAGTTTAGTCCACATGTGAATGGGCTACTTGCAGGAAAAATGTAAAGAGCACCAAGTTCAGTGATTGCAACAAGCACACAATGGCAGCAGTTTTCACTAGCAACAGCCCAACGTTCTCGGTGAGGGTGAGGACGAGGGTGAGGACGAGGGTGAGGGAGGAGGACGAGGGTGAGGGTGAGGGTGAGGACAAGGGTGAGGGAGCAGGTCGAGGGTGAAGGAGCAGGTTGAGGACGAGGGTGAGGACGAGGGTGAGGGTGAGGACGAGGGTGAGGACGAGGGTGAGGACGAGGGTGAGGGTGAGGACGAGGGTGAGGACGAGGGTGAGGGAGCAGGTTGAAGACGAGGGTGAGGACGAGGGTGAGGGTGAGGACGAGGGTGAGGACGGGGGTGACGGTGAGGACGAGGGTGAGGGTGAGGACGAGGGTGAGGACGAGGGTGAGGGTGAGGACGAGGGTGAGGGTGGAGGACGAGGGTGAGGGTGGAGGACGAGGGTGAGGGTGGAGGATGAGGGTGAGGGTGGAGGACGAGGGTGGAGGACGAGGGTGAGGGTGAGGACAAGGGTGAGGGAGGAGGACGAGGGTGAGGGTGAGGACGAGGGTGAGGGAGGAGGACGAGGGTGAGGACGAGGGTGAGGGAGGAGGACGAGGGTGAGGGTGGAGGACGAGGGTGAGGGTGAGGGCGAGGGTGAGGGAGGAGGACGAGGGCAAGGACGAGGGTGAGGGTGAGGACAAGGGTGAGGGAGGTGGACGAGGGTGAGGACGAGGGTAAGGGTGAGGACGAGGGTGAGGGAGGAGGATGAGGGTGAGGATGAGGGTGAGGGAGAGGGTGAGGGCGAGGGTGAGGGAGGAGGACGAGGGTGAGGGAGGTGGACGAGGGAGAGGACGAGGGTGAGGGTGAGGATGAGGGTGAGGGTGAGGCCGAGGGTGAGGGAGGAGGACGAGGGTGAGGACGAGGGTGAGGGCGAGGGTGAGGGAGGAGGACGAGGGTGAGGGTGAGGACGAGGGTGAGGACGAGGGCGAGGACGAGGGTGAGGGTGAGGACGAGGGTGAGGGAGGAGGACGAGGGTGAGGGTGAGGACGAGGGTGAGGACGAGGACGAGGGTGCAGGCGAGGGTGAGGGAGGAGGATGAGGGTGAGGGAGGAGGGCAAGGACGAGGGTGAGGACGAGGGTGAGGGAGGAGGACGAGGGTGAGGGTGAGGACGAGGGTGAGGATGAGGCAGGAGGATGAGGGTGAGGACGAAGGTGAGGACGAGTGTGAGGGAGGAGGACGAGGGTGAGGGTGAGGACGAGGGTGAGGACGAGGACGAGGGTGCAGGCGAGGGTGAGGGAGGAGGACGAGGGTGAAGGTGAGGACGAGGGTGAGGATGAGGGAGGAGGACGAGGGTGAGGACGAAGGTGAGGACGAGGGTGAGGGAGGAGGACGAGGGTGAGGGTGAGGACGAGGGTGAGGGTGAGGACGAGGGTGAGGATGAGGGAGGAGGACGAGGGTGAGGACGAAGGTGAGCACGAGGGTGAGGGAGGAGGACGAGGGTGAGGGTGAGGACGAGGGTGAGGATGAGGGAGGAGGACGAGGGTGAGGACGAAGGTGAGGACGAGGGTGAGGGAGGAGGACGAGGGTGAGGGAGGAGGACGAGGGTCAGGGTGAGGACGAGGGTGAGGGTGAGGACGAGGGTGAGGGAGCAGGGTGAGGGTGAGGGTAAGGACGAGGGTGAGAGTGAGGACGAGGGTGAGGGTGAGGACGAGGGTGAGGGAGAGGGTGAGGACGAGGACGAGGGTGAGGGAGAGGGAGGAGGATGAGGGTGAAGGAGGAGGGTGAGGGTGAGGGAGGAGGACGAGGGTGAAGGAGGAGGACGAGGGTGAGGGAGGAGGATGAGGGTGAGGGAGGAGGACGAGGGTGAGGGAGGAGGACGAGGGTCAGGGAGGAGGACGAGGGTGAGGGAGGAGGGTGAGGACGAGGGTGAGGACGAGGGTGAGGACGAGGGTGATGGTGGAGGACAAGGGCGAGGGTGAGGACGAGGGTGAGGGTGAGGGAGGCGGACGAGGGTGAGGACGAGGATGAGGGTGAGGAGGAGGGTGAGGGCGAGGGTGAGGGAGGAGGACGAGGGTGAGGACGAGGGTGAGTGAGGAGGATGAGGGTGAGGGTGGAGGACGAGGGTGCGGGCGAGGGTGAGGGAGGACGAGGTTGAGGGTGAGGACGAGGGTGAGTGAGGAGGACGAGGGTGAGGGTGGAGGACGAGGGTGCGGGCGAGGGTGAGGGAGGAGGACGAGGGTGAGGGAGGAGGACGAGGGTGAGGGAGGAGGACGAGGGTAAGGGAGGAGGACGAGGGTGAGGGAGGAGGACGAAGGTGAGGACGAGGGTGAGGGTGAGGGCGAGGGTGAGGGAGGAGGATGAGGGTGAGGATGAGGGTGAGTGAGGAGGACGAGGGTGAGGGTGGAGGATGAGGGTGCGGGCGAGGGTGAGGGAGGAGGACGAGGTTGAGGGTGAGGACGAGGGTGAGGGAGGAGGACGAGGGTGAGGACGAGGGTGAGGGTGAGGGCGAGGGTGAGGGAGGAGGATGAGGGTGAGGACGAGGGTGAGTGAGGAGGACGAGGGTGAGGGTGAGGGAGGCGGACGAGGGTGAGGACGAGGATGAGGGTGAGGAGGAGGGTGAGGGCGAGGGTGAGGGAGGAGGACGAGGGTGAGGACGAGGGTGAGTGAGGAGGATGAGGGTGAGGGTGGAGGACGAGGGTGCGGGCGAGGGTGAGGGAGGACGAGGTTGAGGGTGAGGACGAGGGTGAGTGAGGAGGACGAGGGTGAGGGTGGAGGACGAGGGTGCGGGCGAGGGTGAGGGAGGAGGACGAGGGTGAGGGAGGAGGACGAGGGTGAGGGAGGAGGACGAGGGTAAGGGAGGAGGACGAGGGGGAGGGAGGAGGACGAAGGTGAGGACGAGGGTGAGGGTGAGGGCGAGGGTGAGGGAGGAGGATGAGGGTGAGGATGAGGGTGAGTGAGGAGGACGAGGGTGAGGGTGGAGGATGAGGGTGCGGGCGAGGGTGAGGGAGGAGGACGAGGTTGAGGGTGAGGACGAGGGTGAGGGAGGAGGACGAGGGTGAGGACGAGGGTGAGGGTGAGGGCGAGGGTGAGGGAGGAGGATGAGGGTGAGGACGAGGGTGAGTGAGGAGGACGAGGGTGAGGGTGGAGGATGAGGGTGCGGGCGAGAGTGAGGGAGGAGGACGAGGTTGAGGGTGAGGACGAGGGTGAGGGAGGAGGATGAGGGCGAGGACGAGGGTGAGGATGAGGTCGAGGGTGAGGGAGGAGGACGAGGGTGAGGGCGAGGGTGAGGGAGGAGGACGAGGGTGAGTGTGGAGGACGAGGGTGCGGGCGAGGGTGAGGGAGGAGGACGAGGATGAGGGTGAGGAAGAGGGTGAGGGAGGATGACGAGGGCGAGGACGTGGGTGAGGATGAGGGTGAGGGTGAGGGAGGAGGACGAGGGTGAGGACGAGGGTGAGGGAGGAGGACGAGGGTGAGGGTGAGGGTGAGGACGAGGGTGAGGACGAGGATGAGGGAGGAGGACGAGGGTGACGGAGGAGGACGAGGGTGAGGGAGGAGGTCGAGGGTGAGGACGAGGGTGAGGGTGAGGACGAGGGTGAGGGTGAGGACGAGGGTGAGGGTGGAGACGAGGACGTGGGTGAGGGAGGAGGACGAGGGTGAGGGTGAGGGCGATGGTGAGGGAGGAGGACGAAGGTGAGGACGAGGGTGACGGCGAGGGTGAGGGAGGAGGACGAGGGTCAGGGAGGAGGACGAGGGCGAGGACGAGGGTGAGGGTGAGGTCGAGGGTGAGGGAGGAGGACGAGGGTGAGGGTGAGGACGAGGGTGAGGACGAGGGTGAGGGTGTGAGGGTGAGGACGATGGTGAGGGAGGAGGACGAGGGTGAGGGAGGAGGACGAGGGTGAGGACGAGGGTGAGGGTGAGAGGGTGAGGACGAGGGTGAGGGTGAGGACGAGGGTGAGGGAGGAGGACGAGGGTGAGGGAGGAGGACGAGGGTGAGGGAGAAGGACGAGGATGAGGGAGGAGGACAAGGGTGAGGGTGAGGACGAGGGTGAGGGTGAGGACGAGGGTGAGGGTGAGGACGAGGGTGAGGTCGAGGGTGAGGGAGGAGGACGAGGGTGAGGGAGGAGGACGAGGGTGAGGGTGAGGACGAGGGTGAGGACGAGGGTGAGGGAGGAGGACGAGGGTGAGGGTGAGGTCGAGGGTGAGGGAGGAGGACGAGGGTGAGGGTGAGGACGAGGGTGAGGACGAGGGTGAGGGAGGAGGACGAGGGTGAGGGTGAGAGTGAGGGTGAGGGTGAGGACGAGGGTGAGGACGAGGGTGAGGGTGAGGACGAGGGTGAGGGTGAGGACGAGGGTGAGGGAGGAGGACGAGGGTGAGGGTGAGGACGAGGGTGAGGACGAGGGTGAGGGAGGAGGGTGAGGGTGAGGACGAGGGGGAGGGTGAGGGAGGAGGACGAGGGTGAGGGTGAGGGAGGAGGATGAGGACGAGGGTGAGGGTGAGGGAGGAGGACGAGGGTGAGGGAGGAGGACGAGGATGAGGGAGGAGGACGAGGGTGAGGGAGGAGGACGAGGGTGAGGGAGGAGGGTGAGGACGAGGACGAGGGTGAGGGTGGAGGACGAGGGTGAGGGTGAGGACGAGGGTGAGGGTGGAGACGAGGACATGGGTGAGGGAGGACGACGAGGGTGAGGACGAGGGTGAGGATGAGGGTGAGGGCGAGGGTGAGGGCGAGGGTGAGGGAGGAGGACGAGGGTGAGGACGAGGGTGAGTGGGGAGGACGAGGGTGAGGGTGGAGGATGAGGGTGCGGGCGAGGGTGAGGCAGGAGGACGAGGTTGAGGGTGAGGACGAGGGTGAGGGAGGAGGACGAGGGTGAGGGAGGAGGACGAGGGTGAGTATGAGGGCGAGGGTGAGGGAGGAGGATGAGGGTGAGGACGATGGTGAGTGAGGAGGACGAGGGTGAGGGTGGAGGACGAGGGTGCGGGCGAGGGTGAGGGAGGAGGACGAGGTTGAGGGTGAGGACCAGGGTGAGGGAGGAGGACGAGGGCGAGGACGAGGGTGAGGATGAGAACGAGGGTGAGGGAGGAGGATGAGGGTGAGGACGAGGGTGAGGGAGGAGGACGAGGGTGAGGACGAGGGTGAGGGAGGAGGACGAGGGTGAGGGTGAGGACGAGGGTGAGGGAGGAGGACGAGGGTGAGGGTGAGGGTGAGGACGAGGGTGAGGGTGAGGACGAGGGTGAGGGTGAGGACAAGGGTGGGGGAGGATGACGAGGGTGAGGGAGAGGACGAGGGTGAGGGAGGAGGATGAGGGTGAGGGTGAGGGTGAGGACGAGGGTGAGGACGAGGGTGAGGGAGGAGGACGAGGGTGAGGGTGAAGACGAGGGTGAGGGCGAGGGTGAGGGTGAGGACGAGGGTGAGGGTGAGGACGAGGGTGAGGTTGAGGGTGAGGGAGAAGGACGAGGGTGAGGGTGAGGACGAGGGTGAGGGTGAGGTCGAGGATGAGGGAGGAGGACGAGGGTGAGGGAGGAGGACGAGGGTGAGGGTGAGGTCGAGGGTGAGGGAGGAGGACGAGGGTGAGGGTGAGGATGAGGGTGAGGGTGAGGACGAGGGTGAGGGTGAGGACGAGGGTGAGGTTGAGGACGAGGGTGAGGGAGGAGGACGAGGGTGAGGACGAGGGTGAGGGTGAGGACGAGGGTGAGGGTGAGGATGAGAGTGAGGGAGGAGGACGAGGGTGAGGGTGAGGACGAGGGTGAGGGAGGAGGACGAGGGTGAGGGTGAGGACGAGGGTGAGGGTGAGGACGAGGGTGAGGGTGAGGATGAGGGTGAGGGAGCAGGGTGAGGGTGAGGGTAAGGACGAGGGTGAGAGTGAGGACTTAGGGTGAGGGTGAGGACGAGGGTGAGGGAGAGGGTGAGGGTGAGGACGAGGACGAGGGTGAGGGAGAGGGAGGAGGATGAGGGTGAAGGAGGAGGACGAGGGTGAGGGAGGACGAGGGTGAGGGAGGAGGACGAGGGCGAGGACGAGGGTGAGGGTGAGGGAGGAGGACGAGGGAGAAGGAGGAGGACGAGGGTGAGGGAGGAGGACGAGGGTGAGGGAGGAGGACGAGGGTGAGGGAGGAGGGTGAGGACGAGGGTGATGGTGGAGGACGAGGGCGAGGGTGAGGACGAGGGTGAGGACGAGGGTGAGGGTGGAGACGAGGACGTGGGTGAGGGAGGAGGACGAGGGTGAGGACGAGGATGAGGGTGAGGAGGAGGGTGAGGGCGAGGGTGGTGGAGGATAATGAGGGTGAGGACGAGGGTGAGTGAGGAGGACGAGGGTGAGGGTGGAGGACGAGGGTGCGGGCGAGGGTGAGGGAGGACGAGGTTGAGGGTGAGGACGAGGGTGAGGGAGGAGGACGAGGGCGAGGACGAGGGTGAGTGAGGAGGACGAGGGTGAGGGTGGAGGACGAGGGTGTGGGCGAGGTTGAGGGAGGAGGACGAGGGTGAGGGAGGAGGACGAGGGTGAGGGAGGAGGACGAGGGTAAGGGAGGAGGACAAGGGTGAGGGAGGAGGACGAAGGTGAGGACGAGGGTGAGGGTGAGGGTGAGGGAGGAGGATGAGGGTGAGGACGAGGGTGAGTGAGGAGGACGAGGGTGAGGGTGGAGGACGAGGGTGCGGGCGAGGGTGAGGGAGGAGCACGAGGGTGAGGGAGGAGGACGAGGGTGAGGGAGGAGGACGAGGGTGAGGGAGGAGGACGAGGGTGAGGACGAGGGTGAGGGAGGAGGACGAGGGTGAGGGTGAGGACGAGGGTGAGGGTGGAGACGAGGACGTGGGTGAGGGAGGAGGACGAGGGTGAGGACGAGGGTGAGGATGAGGGTGAGGACGAGGGTGCGGGTGGAGGACGAGGGTGAGGGTGAGGGCGAGGATGAGGGAGGAGGACGAGGGTGAGGACGAGGGTGAGGGCGAGGGTGAGGGAGGAGGACGAGGGTGAGGGAGGAGGACGAGGGTGAGGGTGAGGACGAGGGTGAGGGAGGAGGACGAGGGTGAGGACGAGGGTGTGGGTGTGAGGGTGAGGACGAGGGTGAGGGAGGACGAGGGTGAGGGAGGAGGACGAGGGTGAGGGAGGAGGACGAGGGTGAGGGTGAGGACGAGGGTGAGGGAGGAGGACGAGGGTGAGGGAGGAGGACGAGGGTGAGGGAGAAGGACGAGGATGAGGGAGGAGGACAAGGGTGAGGGTGAGGACGAGGGTGAGGGTGAGGACGAGGGTGAGGACGAGGGTGAGGTCGAGGGTGAGGGAGGAGGACGAGGGTGAGAGTGAGGACGAGGGTGAGGGTGAGGATGAGGGTGAGGGTGAGGACGAGAGTGAGGGAGGAGGACGAGGGTGAGGACGAGGGTGAGGGTGAGGTCGAGGGTGAGGGAGGAGGACGAGGGTGAGGGTGAGGACGAGGGTGAGGACGAGGGTGAGGGAGGAGGACGAGGGTGAGGGAGGAGGACGAGGGTGAGGGTGAGGTCGAGGACGAGGGTGAGGGTGAGGGAGGAGGATGAGGACGAGGGTGAGGGTGAGGACGAGGGTGAGGGTGAGGGAGGAGGACGAGGGTGAGGGTGAGGATGAGGACGAGGGTGAGGGTGAGGACGAGGGTGAGGGAGGAGGACGAGGGTGAGGACGAGGGTGAGGGTGAGGGAGGAGGACGAGGGTGAGGACGAGGGTGAGGGTGAGGGAGGAGGACGAGGGTGAGGACGAGGGTAAGGACGAGGGTGAGGACGAGTGTGAGGGAGGAGGACGAGGGTGAGGGTGAAGGAGGAGGACGAGGGTGAGGACGAGGGTGAGGGTGAGGGAGGAGGACGAGGGTGAGGGTGAGGGAGGAGGACGAGGGTGAGGACGAGGGTGAGGGAGGAGGACGAGGGTGAGGACGTGGGTAAGGACGAGGGTGAGGACGAGGGTGAGGGAGGAGGACGAGGGTGAGGACGAGGGTGTGAGGGTGAAGGAGGAGGACGAGGGTGAGGACGAGGGTGAGGGTGAGGGAGGAGGACGAGGGTGAGGGAGGAGGACGAGGGTGAGGGTGAGGACGAGGGTGAGGGTGAGGGTGAAGAGGAGGACGAGGGTGGTGAGGATCACTGCCCCTCACCCACCCACTCTGGTTGTTCACTTCCCGCCCGGACACTGGTGATGAACGGTCGGTCCCCGTCATTTCCCTCCACTGTCCTGCTCTGCATTTCCAGCATTCTCTGTTTTGCGTTACAGATTTCCTTATTTGTTTAGAGCACACTACCACCCAGTGGCAAAAATCGGGTACTTAAAGCGGTACAAGTGAATCGTGGCGTTCACTGATAGCACCACACAGCGAGGAGAAGCAGATATTACAGGCCAACAGTTAAAGAGGCCTTGTGGATCTCCACGGGAAAACTACTGGAGTGAAGATGTGGTCAGGCCGTGCATTTGGCGAGATGGGTCTGAGTGGAGGCTTCAGTTCAGCCTCTGTGTTAAAGGATAGGGGCAGGTGACGTGTTAGAAACCAGGTAATGTCCCAATGGATTGGGAAGCTGCAAACGTGATCCCAATCTTTAAAAAAAAGAGGTACAAGGGTGAACCCTCCAATTATATCTTTGAGGAGGTTACAGGTCTCGTGGATAAGTGGGTGTCACCTCCCTGGATCAAGGTGGGCAGTGGGTGTCACCTCCCTGGGTCAAGGTGGGCAGTGGGTGTCACCCACCTGGATCTAGGTGGGCAGTGGGTGTCACCTCCCTGGGTCAAGGTGGGCAGTGGGTGTCACCTCCCTGGGTCAAGGTGGGCAGTGGGTGTCACCTCCCTGGGTCAAGGTGGGCAGTGGGTGTCACCTCCCTGGATCTAGGTGGGCAGTAGGTGTCACCCATCTGGATCAAGGTGGGCAGTAGGTGTCACCTCCCTGGGTCAAGGTGGGCAGTGGGTGTCACCTCCCTGGATCAAGGTGGGCAGTGGGTGTCACCTCCCTGGGTCAAGGTGGGCAGTGGGTGTCACCACCTGGATCAAGGTGGGCAGTGGGTGTCACCTCCCTGGATTTCAGGGTACTGGCCAGGTACGGCATTCAGCATTATCTTTTGTGAATTCATTCTCGGGATCTGGGCATGCTCTGCTAGGCCAGCATTTCTTGTCCATCCCTAGTTGCTCTGATGGCTGAGGGCAATTAACAATCAACCACAGAGCTAAGCGATCCCACAATCAACGGATCAGATCAAAGCTCTGCAGTCCTGCCACATCCAGTCGTGAATGGTGCTGGACCATTAAACAACTAACGGGAGGAGGAGGCTCCATGAATATCCCCATCCTCAATGATGGTGGAGCCCAGCACGTGAGTGCAAAAGACAAGGCTGAAGCGTTTGCAACCGTCTTCAGCCAGAAGTGCCGAGTGGATGATCCATATCGGCCTCCTCCCGAGGTCCCCACCATCACAGAAGCCAGTCTTCAGCCAATTCGATTCACTCCAGGTGATATCAAGAAACGGCTGAGCGCACTGGATACAGCAAAGGCTGTGGGCCCCGACAACATCCCGACTATCGTGCTGGAGACTTGTGCTCCAGAACTAGCCGCGCTTCTAGCCAATCCTTGCCAGCGACGCCCACAATCCAATAAACAAATTTAAAAACACTGGAGTCACATATAGGCCCAGACCTGGTAAGGACGGCAGGTTTCCTTCCCGAAAGGACGTTTGTGAACCTTTTGGGTGTTTACGACAATCCGACAGCTTCACGGTCACTTTTAACGGGTCCAGCTTTTTACTTCCAGATTTTCTAAACTGAATTCAAATTCTCAAACTGCCCACGCTGAGATTTGAACTCACGTTCCCTGGATTGTTAGGCCAGCAATGTAACCCCAGCCCCAGACTACACCTGCCCCATGTAACAGACTGATTCCCAAGGAGCGGCCCATGGGATAGATGGCAAAGTGTTAGCCTGGACTAATGCAACGGAGTGTAATGAGGGGAAGAGGGAGTCAGAGTGGGAACCAAAGGAGTCCCAAAGGGGTCAGTGTCGGCGCTATTCTTTATTATTTTTTATAAATGACATACAGGAGAATGTTGGACAAAGTGTTTAAATTTGTGGATGTCACTAAATTGGGTGGAGTGGGCCAATAATGGTGACCAAGGAACATAAGAATTAGGAGCAGGAGTCGGCTATTCAGCCCCTCGAGCCATTTAATAAGATCATGGCTGATCTTCAACCTCAACTCCACTTTCCAGCCAATCCCCATATCCGTTGATTCCCCTAGAGTCCAAAAATCTATCGCAGCCTTGAATATACTCAACAACTCAGCATCCACAGCCCTCTGGGGCAGAGAATTCCAAAGATTCACCACCCTCTGAGTGAAGAAATTCCTCCTCATCTCAGTCTAAATGGCCAACCCCTTATCCTGAGACTATGACCCCTGGTTCTAGACACTCCAGCCAGGGGAAACAACCTCTCAGCATCTACCCTGTCAATCCCCCTCAGAATATTATGTGTTTCAATGAGATCACCTCTCATTCTTCTAAACTCCAGAGAGTATCGGCCCATTCTACTCAATCTCTCATCATAGGACAACCCTCTCATCCCAGGAATCAATCTAGTGAACCTTTGTTGCACCGCCTCCAAGGCAAGTATGTCCTTCCTTAGATAAGGAGATAAGAATATAGGACATTTAGATAACCTTTTTTTTTAAACCAAGAGGGTGATCTAATTGTGGAACACATTGGGAGCAAGGGTGGGAGCCAGATTTATAAAAAGAGTGATGAAAGAGGAGAGAAACGGACTTGTGGATTTGAAGGGTAGATGAGACGAGTCCATGGTCTTCTCACGTTATGGACTTTCAGAAAGCATTTGACAAAGCACCACATAATAGACTTGTTCGCAAAATTGAAGCCCATGGGATTAAAGGGACAGTGGCAGCGTGGATACGGAATTGGCTAAGGGACAGAAAGCAGAGAGTAGTGGTGAACGGTTGCTTTTCAGACTGGAGGGAAGTGTGCAGTGGTGTTCCCCAGGGGTCGGTGTTGGGACCACTGCTCTTTATGGTATACATTAATGATCTGGACTTGGGGAGACAGGGCATCATTTCAAAGTAAGCCGGTGAAACAAAGCTTGGAAATGTCGTAAACAGTAAGGAGGATAGAATTTTTTTTTTAAATCATTATATATAAAGATTAAACCACCCATTTTCCGCCTACCACAGACTAAATGATGAAACTAGTGACAGACTACAACATCCCAGCTGAACAATGTGATTCAATCAACTCTTTAGAATCAGACATATTTTGCTAAAGAGGCGGCCATTTGTCTGCATGCCCTGTATGCCCACTCGCCAACCCGTACACAGTGACTCACTCCCCCATTGTACACAGTGACTCACTCCCCCATTGTACACAGTGACTCACTCCCCCATTGTACACAGTGACTCACTCCCCCATTGTACACAGTGACTCACTCCCCCATTGTACACAGTGACTCCCCCATTGTACACAGTGACTCACTCCCCCATTGTACACAGTGACTCACTCCCCCATTGTACACAGTGACTCACTCCCCCATTGTACACAGTGACTCACTCCCCCATTGTACATAGTGACTCACTCCCCCATTGTACACAGTGACTCACTCCCCCATTGTACACAGTGACTCACTCCCCCATTGTACACAGTGACTCACTCCCCCATTGTACATAGTGACTCACTCCCCCATTGTACACAGTGACTCACTCCCCCATTGTACACAGTGACTCACTCCCCCATTGTACACAGTGACTCACTCCCCCATTGTACACAGTGACTCCCCCATTGTACACAGTGACTCACTCCCCCATTGTACACAGTGACTCACTCCCCCATTGTACACAGTGACTCACTCCCCCATTGTACACAGTGACTCCCCCATTGTACACAGTGACTCACTCCCCCATTGTACACAGTGACTCACTCCCCCATTGTACACAGTGACTCACTCCCCCATTGTACAGTGACTCCCCCATTGTACACAGTGACTCACTCCCCCATTGTACACAGTGACTCACTCCCCCATTGTACACAGTGACTCACTTCCTCATTGTACACAGTGACTCACTCCCCCATTATACAGTGACTCACTCCCCCATTGTACACAGTGACTCACTCCCCCATTGTACAGTGACTCCCCCACTGTACACAGTGACTCCCCCATTGTACACAGTGACTCACTCCCCCATTGTACAGTGACTCACTCCCCCATTGTACACAGTGACTCACTGCCCCATTGTACACAGTGACTCACTCCCCCATTGTTCACAGTGACTCACTCCCCCATTGTACACAGTGACTCACTCCCCCATTGTACACAGTGACTCACTCCCCCATTTTACACAGTGACTCACTCCCCCATTGTACACAGTGACTCCCCCATTGTACACAGTGACTCACTCCCCCATTTTCTGTGCCGGCTCTTTGAAAGAGCTCTCCAATCAGTCCCGCCCACCCCTTCTCTTTCCCCACTGCCCTGCAAAATTTTCTCCCTTTTAAAAGTTGGTATTGAATCTGCTTCCACCGCTGTCTCAGGCAGCGCACTGCCCATTCAGGACGGGGCGGCGATGGTTCAATGTGCCGAAGAAACAGGTGCCCCCGTCCAGAAAGGTAATCGATTGCCTGCGAGATATCTCAGAGCAAACTACTGGTGGCAATCAGACAGAACAAAACCTACAAAAAGACTCAGGAAAAATATTCCTCAATATCGGAAACTGTGGCGATCGGTAGCAGTGAAATCGCACCCTTTGAACTTGGGCGGATGAAGAAAAGTTACATCGAACCTCTGACTCATTCAACGGGGATCAATTAAAAGTTGGCAGATGGTTTGAAGGAATGGTGAGAAGCTTCTGGTGTGGGCCTCCGCCTGGCATGAGTCACAGGACAAGTTGGAGGAATGTTTTAGACCCAGTGCAGCATTTTAATTCAGGCGCCCACTTCTGTCACCATTTGTCTGGCATTGTGCGTCCACTTTATGCATCGTCAGCCAATAGTTCGCAACACTCTGCCACCGGCTTTGGCAACCCACCAAATAGTGCTCAGCAACATTGAGAGAAATGTGTCCATGTTGCACTTCATTCTCCATGAAGTGGGGGGAAGGGGAGGGGCATAAGGTGAACGGGGGAAAAGGGGAAACAGGGGAATGGGGGAAACGGGGGAAATGGGAACGGGGACAAGGGGAACGGGGAATAAGGGGAAAGGGGAAACGGGGGAACCCATCTCAAAAGGGGGAAAAGGGGACAAGGGGAAAAGGAAAGGGGGAGAGTGAGGGGAAAGACGAGGGGAGAGTCAGGGGAGAGTGAGGGGACAGAGGAGGGGAGGGGGAGGGGACAGAGGAGGGGAGGGGGAGGGGACAGAGGAGGGGAGGGGACAGAGGAAGGGAGGAGGAGGGGACAGAGGAGGGGAGGGGGAGGGGAGGAGGGGAGGGGGAGGGGAGGGGGAGGGGACAGAGGAGGGGAGGGGGAGGGGACAGAGGAGGGGAGGGGGAGGGGAGGGAGGGGACAGAGGAGGGGAGGGGAGGGGGAGGGGACAGAGGAGGGGAGGGGAGGGGACAGAGGAAGGGAGGAGGAGGGGACACAGGAAGGGAGGAGGAGGGGACACAGGAAGGGAGGAGGATGGGACAGAGGAGGGGAGGGAGGGGACATAGATGGGGAGGGGGAGGGGAGGGGAGGGGAGGGGACAGAGTGGTGGAGGGAGGGGACAGAGTGGTGGAGGGAGGGGACAGAGGAGGGGAAGGGGGGAGGAGAGAGAGGAGGGAAGGGGGGAGGAGAGAGAGGAGGGGAGGAGGGGGGAGGAGAGAGAGGAGGGGGGGGGGGGGGGGAGGGGAGAGAGGGGGGGAGGGGAGAGAGGAGGGGAGAGGGGAGGGGAGGGGTGGGGAAGGGGGAGGGGAGAGAGGAAGGGAGGGCGAGGGGAGAGAGGAAGGGGGAGAGGAGGGGAGAGAGGAGAGGAGGGAGGGGAGGGGGGAGAGGAGGGGAGGGGTGGGGGAGGGGACAGAGAAGGGGAGGGGGAGGGGAGAGAGGAAGGGAGGGGGAGGGAGAGAGGAGGGGAGGGAGGGAGGGGACAGAGGAGGGGAGGGGTGGGGGAGGGGAGAGAGGAAGGGAGGGCGAGGGGAGAGAGGAGAGGAGGGAGGGGAGGGGGAGGGGGGAGAGGAGGGGAGGGGTGGGGGAGGGGACAGAGAAGGGGAGGGGGAGGGGAGAGAGGAAGGGAGGGGGAGGGGAAGAGAGGGAAGGGAGGGGGAGGGGAGAGAAGAAGGGGGGGGAGGGGAAGGGGAGAGAGAAGGGAGGGGGAGGGGAGAGAGGAAGGGAGGGGGAGGGGAGAGAGGAGAGGAGATGAGGGGAGAGAGGAAGGGAGGGGGAGGGGAGAGAGGAAGGGAGGGGGAGGGGAGAGAGGAAGGGAGGGGGAGGGGAGAGAGGAAGGGAGGGGAGGGGGAGGGGAGAGAGGAAGGGAGGGGGAGGGGGAGGGGTGGGGGAGGGGGAGGGGAGAGAGGAAGGGAGGGGAGGGGAGAGAGGAGAGGAGATGAGGGGAGAGAGGAAGGGAGGGGGAGGAGAGAGAGGAAGGGAGGGGAGGAGAGAGAGGAAGGGAGGGGGAGGAGAGAGAGGAAGGGAGGGGGAGGGGAGAGAGGAGAGGAGATGAGGGGAGAGAGGAAGGGAGGGGGGGAGAGAGGAAGGGAGGGGGGGAGAGAGGAAGGGAGGGGGGGAGAGAGGAAGGGAAGGGGAGGGGAGAGAGGAAGGGAGGGGGAGGGGTGAGAGGAAGGGAGGGGACAGAGGAGGGGAGGGGGAGGGGACAGAGGAGGAGGGGAGAGAGGAAGGGAGGGCGAGGGGAGAGAGGAAGTGAGGGGGAGGGGACAGAGGAGGAGGGGAGAGAGGAGGGGAGGGGAGGGGACAGAGGAGGGGAGGGGGAGGGGAGAGAGGAAGGGAGGGGAGGTGAGAGAGGAGGGGAGAGAGGAGAGGAGGGAGGGGAGGAGACAGAGGAAGGGGGGAGGGGAGAGAGGAGGGGAGGGGAGAGAGGAGGGGAGGGGGAGGGGAGAGGGGAGGGGGAGGGGAGAGCGGAGAGGAGGGAGGGGGAGGGGAGAGAGGAGGGGAGGGGGAGGGGAGAGAGGAGGGGAGGGGGAGGGGAGAGAGGAGGGGAGGCGGAGGGGAGAGAGGAGGGGAGGGGGAGGGGCTCCGTCAGCTCTCGCGGTTTCAATCGGCCGTTTTTTAAACAGAAAGGAGTGAGAAAAGAGTTAAGCGGGGTGTTTTAAAGGAACTTGATTTTACATTCTCCTTACAGCCACATGCTGCAACTGCGAAGACAGAGGTGTTTCTGCGTTAATGAGCCTTCAAATGTGTTGCACTAACAAGCGAGGACGATAGCTAATCTGAAGCCTCTGGCTTCCTACAAACCCTATTATCTTTGGGATACCCTATTTATTCGAGCCTAACATGGGGCGTCTTGGGGGATGGGGGAAGGGACGCAGCCGGTTTTACTGACAGGCTTACGGGGGCGGGGAAAGTACTAACGACAACCCAGGCAATAGGAACTAAACGTGGGGGGCTGGAGGCGAGGGGGGGAAGACCCACATTCAAGGTCAGTCAGTTGAGTTGGGTTCGAGAAAGGAGCCCCGATCTAGTGAGGGAAAACCCACTTGTCCTGAGGGAGCGCTGCACTGTTGGAGGTGCCGTCTTTCGGATGAGACGTTAAACCGAGGCCCCGTCTGCTCTCTCAGGTGGACCTACAAGATCCCACGGCCACTATTTCGAAGACTTCTCGCTCTCCACCTTCCTGAGTTACTGCTCACTCCAAGAACAGGGGAGTCGAGGGTTATGGGGAGCGGGCGGGAAAGTGGCGTTGAGGCCAAGATCAGATCAGCCATGATCTTATTGAATGTCGGGGCAGGCTCGAGGGGCCGAATGGCCTACTCCTGCTCCTATTTCTTATGTTCTAAGAGCAGGGGAGTTCTCCCCGGTGTCCTGGGGCCAATATTTATCCCTCAACCAACATCACTAAAAACAGATGATCTGGTCATTATCACATTGCTGTTTGTGGGAGCTTGCTGTGCACAAATTGGCTGCTGTATTTCCCACATTACAACAGTGACTACACTCCAAAAAGTACTTCATTGGCTGTAAAGCGCTTTGAGACGTCCGGTGGTCGTGAAAGGCGCTATAGAAATGCAAGTCTTTCTTTTATTTTTATTTTTGTCTTACGCTCAGAGCCAGTCGGAGCCAGAAGGTGGAGCAGGCAAGGTGGGCCGTCACTAACCGGGGGCAGGGGGTGGGGAGGGGGGGAGAGTGGCGTGGGTTCTAATTATTTTTTGTCTGATTCACAAGGGAGGGTTTGAATTTAAGTGAGCAAAGTGAGTTTCGATTGTAACCGTCACTCTGTACATTCAGCTGATGTCTGTTGAATGAAGCCGCTGAACGATTTGCACCTGGCCTTTCGATCATAAGAACATAAGAACATAAGAAGTAGGAGCAGGAGTAGGCCATACGGCCCCTCGGGCCTGCTCCGCCATTCAATAGGATCATGGCTGATCCGAACCTAGACTCACGTCCACTTCCCTGCCCGCTCCCCATAACCCTTAATTCCCTTATCAGCTAGGAAACTGTCTATCTCCGTTTTAAATTAATTTAATGTCGCAGCTTCCGCAGCTCTCTGAGGTAGCAAATTCCATAGATTTACCACCCTCTGAGTGAAGAAGTTTCTCCTCTTTTATTTAAGTGTAATCAGTCGGCGTACTGACAGATTGGAGCAACGCACAAGGGTAAACGCAAAGCGCGGGCTATCCAGTTTCGAGCAGGATTGTAACTCCCCCAGGTTACGTTACGATTGAGTCAGGTATCGGGCGGTTCGGGCACACCCTCTTGAACATAAGATGCAGAGACTGCTTATGGGACTGACGGGCGGGGGGCTGCTGAACACAAGGTGATATCTAAGACGGACCAGGAAATTGGAAGAGGCTCCGAAAGTACAACCAGCAAACCAAGACTGACCTTCCCCAGCCTCGTCACACCGGGCAAGTGTAAAGGAAAGAAATCCCGCGGGAATGGAGGAGGCAAGGGCGGTGGCTGGGGGATGGAAGGAGAGCAAGAAAATATCCTGGGCTCCCCCCCCGTGTAGAATTGCCCCCGAAATGGACAATCCCACTGCTTACAGAAATCGTCCCCGAAATGGAATCACACAGGGCATGCCCTCGGACTACAACTGACACCCTTCCAGCTGGAATACTGTGTGCAGTTCTGGTCGCCACACTATAGGAAGGATGTGATTGCATTGGAGAGGGTGCAGAGGAGATTCACCAGGATGTTACCTGGGCTGGAGCGCTTCAGCTATGAAGAGAGACTGGGACAGGCTGGGGTTGTTTTCCTCAGAGCAGAGAAGGCTGAGGGGGGACCTGATTGAGGTGTACAAAATTATGAGGGGCATAGATAGGGTAGATAGAAAGGAGCTTTTCCCCTTAGTAGAGGGGTCAATAACCAGGGGGCATAGTTTCAAGGTAAGGGCAGGAGGTTTAGAGGGGATTTGAGGAAAAACCTTTTCACCCAGAGGGTGGTTGGAATCTGGAACTCACTGCCTGTAAGGGTGGTAGAGGCAGGAACCCTCACAACATTCAAGAAGCATTTAGATAAGCACTTGAAATGCCATAGCATACAAGGCTACGGACCGAGTGCTGGAAAATGGGATTAGAATAGACAGGGCTTGATGGCCGAAGGGCCTCTTTCTGTGCTGTATGACTCTATGAGTTCATTCATTTGGTTTATTAAAAAGTGCACTGGAGTCAATGGGCGAGAAATTTGTCACAAATCGGGCGGTATGGGATCGGCCGCCCGCTATACGCAGCGCCCGGGACTCAGCTCCATTGCAGTCAATGTCTTGGGAGGTGGGGCAGCATGTTGGGAGCCTTACTCTGATCCCTGCTATCGACGGAGCATTTAATGCAGACAGCAAATGAAGACAAAACGGAGAATATTCCATTCCCAACACTGACATCTCTCAACTCAACGAGCACTGATTATAGAAAAGGAAACGCGACTGGAAACAATGGCCCAAAAATTTGTGTTGATACGCGAGAGTACGCACTGTGTACTCTCGCGTATTCTGTCTCCAATTGCCGGTTTTCTGCATGCACTGCGCATGCGCTGAAAACCGGCACTTGGTGAATGGAAAAGGGGGCGGTTCCTAGGTGAACCGCGTGCGCGCTACAGGCTGCGCGCATGCAGTGCACTTAGTGGTTTCAACGCGCAGGTAAGTATGGAAGATTTTACACATAAAAAAAGGAGTAAGACCCACTTTTAACAAGGTAAGTAGTGAATTAAGTATTATTTTGAATTTTTTTTAACAGGTATATCTTTTTTAGAGACTTTAAAGACAGGTAAGTTTATTTTTATAACTTTTTAAAAGATTTTAAATTTTTTCAAAAATTTAATTTTTTATTTAAAATGGTTAATTTATTTAACTATACTTATTTTATTAATGTGATGGTTTTTTTTTTAATTTAATTGAGGTTTAGCTGTTCTTTTGGGGGGCTATAGTATTCATAGCTTTCACAGCACTTATGTGAAAGTTATGAATGGAAGATGGTGTGCTGCCATTGGCTCTAACTGAGTCACGTGATCCACAGCTCGCACGAATTAACTACGCCTGTGGGATACGCAAGCCCAGCACAGCTGCTGTCCAGAACATCAAGTTCGTGCGAGCTCGGACTGAAAAAGCCAACGCGGAGTGAGAGATCGCGGGGAAGCCTTACCCTCGCACGAAGGCTTCCTCACGAATTTTTGGGCCATTAGACTGATGCGATTCAGAACCTCTGCTCTCTTTTGTCACTCGACTGTTGTCACCCCCTCTGCGTCTCATTATATTCTCTCCTCCCCTCCCCTTCCAACTCCTTAAGACTCGTCAAAAGAGAGACTTTAATTTCTACAGCACCTCTCGACCACCGGACGTCCCAAAGCGCTTCACAGCCAATGAAGTACTTTTTGAAGTGTAGGCATTGTTGTAATGTGGGAAACGCGGCAGCCAATTTGCACATAGCGAGATCCCACAAACAGCAATGTGATAATGACAAGATCATCTGTTTTTACTTAGTGATGTTGGGTGAGGGATAAATATTGGCCCCAGGACACCGGGGAGAACTCCCTTGTTCTTCTTCCAAAAGTGCCACAGGGTCTTTTACGTCCACCTGAGAGGGCAGACGGGGCCTGGGTTTAACGCCTCATCTGAAAGACGGCACCTCCGACAGTGCAGCGTTCCCTCAGTACTGCCCCTCCGACAGTGCTGCGCTCCCTCAGTACTGCCCCTCCGACAGTGCTGCGCTCCCTCAGTACTGCGCCTCCGACAGTGCTGCGCTCCCTCAGTACTGCCCCTCCGACAGTGCTGCGCTCCCTCAGTACTGCCCCTCCAACAGTGCGGCGCTCCCTCAGTACTGCCCCTCCGACAGTGCGGCGCTCCCTCAGTACTGCCCCTCCGACAGTGCGGCGCTCCCACAGTACTGCCCCTCCGACAGTGTGGCGCTCTCTCAGTACTGCCCCTCCGACAGTGCAGCACTCCCTCAGTACTGCCAGTCCGACAATGCGGCGCTCCCTCAGTACTGCCCCTCCGACAGTGCGGCGCTCCCTCAGTACTGCCCCTCCGACAGTGCTGCGCTCCCTCAGTACTGCCCCTCCGACAGTGCTGCGCTCCCACAGTACTGCCCCTCCGACAGTGCGGCGCTCTCTCAGTACTGCCCCTCCGACAGTGCAGCACTCCCTCAGTACTGCCAGTCCGACAATGCGGCGCTCCCTCAGTACTGCCCCTCCGACAGTGCGGCGCTCCCTCAGTACTGCCCCTCCGACAGTGCTGCGCTCCCTCAGTACTGCCCCTCCGACAGTGCAGCGCTCCCTCAGTACTGCCCCTCCGACAGTGCGGCGCTCCCTCAGTACTGCCCCTCCGACAGTGCGGCGCTCCCTCAGTACTGCCCCTCCGACAGTGCTGCGCTCCCTCAGTACTACCCTCCCAACAGTGCGGCGCTCCCTCAGTACTGTCCCTCCGACAGTGCAGCACTCCCTCAGTACTGCCCCTCCGACAGTGCGGCGCTCCCTCAGTACTGGGCTGGGAGTGTCAGCCGAGATTTTTGTGCTCAAGTCTCTGGAGTGGGGCTTGAACCCACGATCCTCTGACTCAGGGACGAGGGTGCTTACCTCAATGCATCCACCCGTCAGACAGCTCACCCCCCCCAAATGGAGCCGTGTGCCCTCTGGCTGTAGCTTTCACTGGAAGACCAATGGTGCTGTCCCCGGCCACAGCCTCCGCTCAACATTAAAAGAAATAATGCTATGCCGCAGCTATTTCTGATACCTCTATAGGGGCCACATGTAATTAGTAGAACTCTATCAACATTTTAATGTGTTGCTAGCATTTCAGTTTCCCTTAATGATCGGTAAGGTTAATAATACGAGATGGAAAGGCAAAATTAAAATAAAAGAAACCATATTTAATATTGCCACAGCTTATGTATATTGTCATTCCAATAAGAGCCGCCGCCTTTGATGTCACCATTCTGCAATATCTGCGACTCCAGTCACTGTGGCGGTAATTGGGATTAAATTGCTTAGTGATAATCGTAGAATGATACAGCACAGGCGGCCATTCGGCCCATCGTGCCTGTGCCGGCTCTTTGAAAGAAGCTCTCCAATTAGTCCCACTCCCCCCCTGCTCTTTCCCCAATAGCCCTGCAAATTTTTCCTCTTCAAGTATTTATCCAATTCCCCTTTTGAAAGTTACTATTGAATCTGCTTCCACCGCCCTTTCAGGCAGCGCGTTCCAGCTGCGTAATTTTTTTTCCTCATCTGCCCTCTGGTTCTTTTGCCAATCACCTTCAATCTGTGTCCTCTGGTTACCGACCCTCCTGCCACTGGAAAGTTTCTCCTTATTTACTCCAGCAAAACCCTTCGTGATTTTGAACACCTTTATTAAATCTCCTCTTAACCTTCTCTGCTCTAAGGAGAACAACCCCAGCTTCTCCAGTCTCTCCACATAACTGAAGTCCCTCATCCCTGGTACCATTCTGGTCAATCTCCTCCGCACCCTCTCCAAGGTCTTGACATCCTTCCTAAAGTGCGGTGCCCAGAATTGGACACAATACTCCAGCTGGGGCCTAACCAGTGATTTGATAAAGGTTTAACATAACTTCCTTGCTTTTGTACTCTATGCCTCCTTTAAAATTGTACCATTTAGTTTATGCTGCCTCTCCTCATTCATTCCGACCAAAATTAATCATTTCACACTTCTCTGCGTTAAACTTCATCTGCCGTGTGTCTGCCCATGTCACCAGTCTGTCTGTGTCCTCCTGAAGTCTGTTACTGTCCTCTTCACTGTTCACTGCATTTCCGTGTTTTGCGTCATCTGCAAACTTTGAAATGATGCCCTGTACACCCAAGTCCAGGTCATTAATAATATCAAAAAGGGCAGTGGTCCTAATACCGACCCCTGGGGAACAGCACTGTATACTTCCCTTCAGTTTGAAAAACAACCGTTCTCTGCTTTCTGTCCCTCAGCCAAATTTCGTATCCACGCTGCCACTGTCCCTTTAATCGATGGGCTTCAATGGTGAGTTACCGAGGTGGTTAAAGTCAATAGTGGTTCTTTGCTTGAGTGACAGAGTAACTGCCCTCACTGCTTGCAACAGGGCATTTAATTCTTGTGTCAAAGTAAACCATTCCTTGACTTTAAGTCCCTGAACAGTGAGTTAATTCTTCTTCTCATCACGAATTCATGCGTTCTAAAGAGGAAGTGGGTAAAGAACCTTGTACATTCACATCGGTAAAAGCTGACAATTTGTGCAGAGGGCACGCCTTGTGCAACATTGTGCGAAAATATTTGAGAACAGGACAAGCTTCTGAAAGGAATCAGCATTCTTCCGCCTCCGATTGAGTGCTCAGTTCAGAGAAGGTTTAAGAATCCAAGAGGAGAATGGAGGCTGTGGTCCAAGAAACCTTTCCATTGCCGGACCATCACATGAAAGTAGGTCAAGAATTTGATTGGACATTTGGGGGGAGAAATTCAGTATCGCCCCGTTTGGGGCGCAATTATCGGCCAGGTGAAAAGTTTAGCGCCTGGCGCTAATTATCGCCTCCGACTGCAAACTTGACTTTTATCGCCCCTGGAGGTGATTGGAGCGCTAAATCAGGCGCTTCACACCTGTCTTAAGGCGTAAAGGCCGAGGAGCGAGGCGCTAACTCAGAGCGCTGGCGAAGCTCATGTGATGTCAGTCAGCAATGGAACACACACACAATGGCGCGAGCCAGTTCTTAAAGGGGAGGGTTGATCTTGCTTTCCATCCACATCCTGCTCATTGCAGCCTTGAATCTCGGCCTGGAGAGACCTGTACATCAAATCTGCTGGAAAGAACAATGGAGAGTACCAGGGAAAGAGCTCAGAGTGCAGCCCCCACAGTCTCTTCTAAATCGATACAAGGAAGGGCAAGTCAAAATGAACCTGCAAAGTGCTGCTCAGTACCCAAAACTCCTTCACACAGTGTTGAATCTCTCCAGAAGTCTCGCTCTCTCTCTCTCTCTCTCTCTCTCTCTCAGAATGCGTGGTGCAAAAATGTCACCAACAATAAAAGGCAGGAAGCGGTCGCCTTTAAATAGCGCTCCCCCAGTCCCTTCCTGACTGCAAAACGCTC
Source organism: Squalus acanthias (assembly GCA_030390025.1). NCBI lineage: Eukaryota > Metazoa > Chordata > Chondrichthyes > Squaliformes > Squalidae > Squalus > Squalus acanthias. Next base: position 2,836,842 of record JASTWF010000041.1, read on the forward strand.
CCCTCAACCTGTCGTTGCTAGCGGCAGGCGGTAAGGCAGGGGACGCCACTCAATATCCGCTCCGGGGCGCTACCGGGGCTTTGCGCACTCGACTGACGTCACGATCTGCCGGCGCAGGAGATCGTGGCGGTAGTGTTCAGCGTCGCCGCAAAATGCCTAGTTAATTTCGCGAGCGGCGCAAACATCGCCGCGCCCGGGCGCTAGTTGCTTTGTGCCCCATTAGCGCCCTCTTAAGGCGCTAATGGGAGGCACAACCAACTGAATTTTTCCCCCTTGAGATCTCTGTTGTGCTGAGGTGAAAACAGGCCGGCAGCTCCAGGATTTCAGGCAACTAGGGCAGTACTAATGGGGAATCTGAACCCGCTCAACATAAGTTAGGACTGCCTAAGTGAGAAGGACGTGGCCAATGTAGTGTATGACTGACTACTTTCTCACTCATGGCACCAGGAGGCAACATGTACTGCCCCTCCGACAGTGCGGCGCTCCCTCAGTACTGCCCCTCCGACAGTGCAGCGCTCCCTCAGTACCTGCCCCTCCGACAGTGCGGCGCTCCCTCAGTACTGCCCCCTCCGCCAGTGCGGCGCTCCCTCAGTACTGCCCCTCCGACAGTGCGGTGCTCCCTCAGTACTGCCCCTCCGACAGTGCGGCGCTCCCTCAGTACTGCCCCTCCGACAGTGCGGCGCTCCCTCAGTACCGCCCCTCCGACAGTGCGGCGCTCCCTCAGTACTGCCCCTCCGACAGTGCGGCGCTCCCTCAGTACTGCCCCTCCGACAGTGCGGCGCTCCCTCAGTACTGCCCCTCCGACAGTGCGGCGCTCCCTCAGTACTGCCCCTCCGACAGTGCGGCGCTCCCTCAGTACCGCCCCTCCGACAGTGTGGCGCTCCCTCAGTACCGCCACTCCGACACTCCCTCAGTACCGCCCCTCCGACAGTGCGGCGCTCCCCCAGTACCGCCCCTCCGACAGTACAGCTCTCCCTCAGTACTGCCCCTCCGACAGTGCGGCGCTCCCTCAGTACTGCCCCTCCGACAGTGCGGAGCTCCCTCAGTACTGCCCCTCCGACAGTGCGCGCTCCCTCAGTACTGCCCTGGGTGTGTCAGCTTGGATTATGCGCTCAAGTCTCTGGAGTGGGACTTGACCCCACGACCTTTTGACTCAGAGACGAGAGAGCGACCCACTGAGCCTTTTCGGTGCAAAGTATGAGTCTGTATGCGCATTAGAATTTGAGAGGGATAGAACTCAAGGAACCTTCTGGGGTGGATGTTGTTAGATTTTTGGGTCTTTTATGGCCGCCTTACCCTGGATTATTTCGGGCCTTGCGTCTTAAGTTGCTCCTATGGATGAGTCCCAAATCCCCAAGCCTTTTACAGGGTCAATCCTTGCCTTGAGATCAAGGCAAGCTTTTGGGGAAAGGAACAGCAAACCGCGATTGGCAATTGCGTTTATGTATTGCATAAGAACATCAGAAGCAGCAGCAGGAATAGGCCAGGGCCCAATCTGCACAATCTCTCCTCAAAGGACAGCCCTCTCATCCCAGGGATCAATCTCGTGAACCTTCGTTGCACCACCTCGAAGTCATGTATGTCCTTCCTTAGGTAAGGAGACCAAAACTGTGCACAGTACTCCAGGTGTGGTCTCACCAAAGCCCTGTACAATTGTAGTCAGACTTCCTTACTCTCGTACTCCAACCCCCTGGCAATAAAGGCCAACATGCCATTTGCTTGCTGCACCTGCATCCCTCTGTAAGATCCCACTACAGTAAGAGGTAGATTATCATTTACAATGTGAAATGTTAAAAGAATTTATTATACAAGTGATGAACTAAACTGGAGATTAATCTTACAATGATAGAGTTATAGTAGACTGTCTTCTCAAATGCCTCGAGATGATAAAATAATAAAAGGTTGTAACTCTAAGAACTAACTATGACTTTTAAAGGCACACCATTGTTTCCCAATATCAATCTGTCTGTTTTTTTTTACATAATTGGTTGCTTTTTGGAGATTTTCCAACTGCGAAACTGTCAGCGTTCGCCATCATTACCCTGCTGAACCTGACCGCAACTTCAGGTTTTAGCGCATGTGCAGATAAAGGTGGAAATCCTGAAGTTGCGGTCAGCCACTCCCTGCTCCGTCACAGGCTGCGCTGTGAAACTCCTCATAGCCGGCAGTCAGTTGAAATCACATACAAGAATGAATATTGTTGTTAAAAAAAAAACACCTAAAAATTTAAGCCTCGTTGAAAGAGGTGTAACTGGGTTTTTAATGGGATACTGACTGCTGAACAACCGTTCTGGCCCTGAAAAACTCATTCTATATTTGTGGAATGTCAAAATTTTCCATTAATATGATTAAGAATGACAAGTTTTTAATATAATGATTTATTTATTTATTTATTAAAAGTTTGTTTATGATATTTCAGCTTCTACCTTAACCCCATGTCTATGCCCCATCTTTATTTCACTCTCTGTAAAATGTATTTAAAGTAAATTAGAATCTGCGCCTTTACTTCCTGGTTTGCTGTCTGTGAGTATTCTGCAATGTGATTGGCTGCTGAGCCCGCTTGATGACATCACTGTGGCTGGACGCTTGATTTGGCGCCGGATTTAAACAAAGGTCGGGAGAGCTGAAATCGACGCCACAGAGATCGCTAGATCTTTGAGGGCGGCTTTCTTCGGGGCCAGCGGCGAATGCCTCTCAGGTGGACGGAAATGAATAGAACTACTGGAAGAAGAGCAGGGGAGTTCTCCCCGGTCTCCTGGGGCCAATATTTATCCCTCAACCAACATCACTGAAACAGATGATCTGCTCATTATCACGTTGCTGTTTGTGGGAGCTTGCTGTGCTCAAATTGGCTGCTGCGTTTCCTACATTACAACAGTGACTCCACTGTAAAGCGCTTTGGGACGTCCTGCGGCACTATATAAATCATGATGCGGAGATGCCGGTGTTGGACTGGGGTGGACAAAAATGAGAAGTCGCACAACACCAGGTTATAGTCCAACAGCTTTATTTAAAATTACAAGCTTTCGGAGCTGTTGCCCCTTAGTCAGGTAAAGGTACCTGTACCTGACGAAGGGGCAGCGCTCCGAAAGCTCGTAATTTTAAATAAAACTGTTGGACTATAACCTGGTGTTGTGCGACTTCTCATTTTTGTCCACTATATAAATGAAAGGTCTTTTTTTTTTTTAAATGACAGTGTTGTTAAATTTTAATATAATTCCAGTTTGAATTCGTACTGCAGCAGTTATTTCATGCTATCCAAGTCAGAGCGCCTCCTTTGAAACTATAATCTTAATGAATCAGGGGACCAACTGAACAAATTCACAGCAGCGAGCCAACGGCCCTTAATGTTCGGCAGCAGCCCCTTCAGAATCAGGTGTCCAAGCAGGCGAGAGGCAGATAAAGGAGTGAATATGCCGAGCCTCTCGATAAGCCTGCTTTCCACTTAAAGAAAAGACTGAAATACAAATTACTTTTGAAACCAGCCCTTTTGCCACAGACGCGGAAAAATAATTATCTCAAGTATATAATTAAAAAGGGTTCAGTATAAACATGTTTACAGAGAGCAGCAACACCCGCTGCGCCGGAAAAGCGAGAGGTTTCGCACCTAATCTCGGAAACGATAATAAAAAGGAAGGCTTCTTCCCCGTCGCGGACAGTACAGCGAGAGCCGTATCGGCAGAAGCTGAGCTGAAGCCAGCCATGATTAGCTGTGCTGTAACCAGGGCGCGAGGAGTGAGGAGGTGAATTGAAGGACACTTCAACCCTCAGTTCCACGTCACACTGCAGGGAGACACTGCTGTTAATATTTCATCTTCCCGCCCGTGTGACTTGGCCGAAAGAAGTGAAATCTTGCGGTTTGTATTTTTGTCCTGGACTGCAAAATTCCCCTCCTCACGACATTAACTCCTCACCACCTCCGGACGTCCCAAAGCGCTTTACAGCCAATGAAGTATTTTTGAAGTGTAGCCACTGTTGTAATGTAGGAAAGGCGGCAAGCTCCCACAAACAGCAATGTGATAATGGCCAGATGAGGCAAAAGGAGATGGTAATGGGACATGTTAAGAAACAAAGGATGACTCTCGATGAAGTGTAAATGGCAATGGCAGAATAGAGTCATCGAGTTATACAGCACAGAAAGAGGCCCTTCGGCCCATCGTGTCCGCGCCGGCCATCAAGCCCTGTCTATTCTAATCCCATTTTCCAGCACTTGGTCCGTAGCCTTGTATGCTATGGCGTTTCAAGTGCTCATCTAAATGCTTCTTGAATGTTGTGAGGGTTCCTGCCTCTACCACCCTTTCAGGCAGTGAGTTCCAGATTCCAACCACCCTCTGGGTGAAAAAGTTTTTCCTCAAATCCCCTCTAAACCTCCTGCCCCTTACCTTGAAACTATGACCCCTGGTTATTGACCCCTCTACTAAGGGGAAAAGTTCCTTTCTATCTACCCTATCTATGCCTCTCATAATTTTGTACACCTCAATCAGGTCCCCCCTCAGCCTTCTCTGCTCTAAGGAAAACAACCCCAGCCTGTCCAGTCTCTCTTCATAGCTGAAACGCTCCAGCCCAGGTAACATCCTGGTGAATCTCCTCTGCACCCTCTCCAATGCAATCACATCCTTCCTATAGTGTGGCGACCAGAACTGCACACAGTATTCCAGCTGTGGCCTAACTAGCGTTTTGTACAGCTCCATCATCACCTCCCTGCTCTTATATTCTATGCCTCGGCTAATGAAGGCAAGTATCCCATATGCCTTCTTAACCACCTTATCTACCTGTCCTGCTGCCTTCAGGGATCTATGATCGACAGCTGCCATGTGAGGGGGCAAGGTTATGGTCTGAAATTGTTGAACTCGATGTTGAGTCCAGAAGGCTGTAAAGTGTCTAATCGAAAGATGAGGTGCTGTTCCTCGAGCTTACATTGAGCTTCATTGGAACAGTGTAAGAGGCCGGGGACGGAGAGATCAGAGTGGGAGTGGGAGCGGAGAATTAAAGTGACAGGTAACCGGAAGCTCGGGGGTCAAGCTCGCGGACTGACCGGAGGTGTTCCGCAAGTGGTCGCCCAATCTGGTCTCCACTGTAGAGGAGGCCGCGTCGTGAGCAGCGAATACAGTATACTAAGTTGTAAGAAGTTTCGTTACAGACGACACAAAGCTGGGTGGGCGTGTGTGCCGTGAGGAGGATGCAGAGAAACTCCAGTATGACTTGGACAGGTTGGGTGATTGGGCAGAAGTGTGGCAGATGCAATATAATGTGGATAAATGCGAGGTTATCCACTTTGGTGGCAAAAACAGGAAGGCAGATAATTATCTGAACGGCAATAGATTGGGAGAAGGGGAAGTGCAACGAGACCTGGGTGTCCTTGTGCACCAGTCGCTGAAGGTAAGCATGCAGGTGCAGCAGGCGGTTAAGAAGGCAAATGGTATGTTGGCCTTCATAGCGAGAGGATTCGAGTACAGGAGCAAGGATGTCTTGCTGCAGTTGTACAGGGCCTTGGTGAGACCACACCTTGAGTATTGTGTGCAGTTTTGGTCGCCTTATCTGAGGAAGGATGTTCTTGTCATGGAGGGAGTGCAGCGAAGATTCACCAGACAGATACCTGGGATGGCAGGAATGACGTATGAAGAGAGATTGGGTCGATTAGGCTTATATTCGCTACAGTTTAGAAGAATGAGAGGGGATCTCATTGAAACTTATAAAATTCTAACAGGACTAAACAGACTAGATGCAGGAAGGATGTTCCCGATGGCGGGGGAGTCCAGAACCAGGGGTCACAGTCTAAGGATAAGGGGTAAGCCATTTAGGACTGAGATGAGAAGGAATTTCTTCACCCAGAGAGTGGTGAACCTGTGGAATTCTCTACCACAGAAGGCAGTTGAGGCTAATTCATTAAATATATTCAAGAAGGAGTTAGATATATTTCTTAAGGCTAAAGGGATCAAGGGATATGGGGAGAAGGCAGGGACAGGGTACTGAGTTTGGATGATCAGCCATGATCGCATCAATGGCGGAGCAGGCTCGAGGGGTCGAATGGCCTACTCCTGCTCCTATCTTCTATTTTGTGTTTCAGTGATGTTGGTTGTAGGATAACTATTGGCCCAGGACACCGGGGGAGAACTCCCCTGTTGGGGTGGAGTTCCACAGATGCCAGAGGCTAACCAGTAACTGGCCCAAGTGACAATCTTTCACGCAAGAGCCTCCGACTGTGAGCACTGGCGGCGAGTTACATGTGGAGAGCATCAGATGGGCCCAGCGATGTCTGAATCCAATGGCCACACGGGGAGAGCTGGATCGTGGTTCAGAGCAGGAAGCCCGGCAGATGTTCCTCTCCTTAACCCAGAGGTGCTGAGGCTCACAACTTGCATTTACAGAACGCCTCTCACATTTTTATTTTGTATTCGTTCCTGGGATGTGGGCGTCGCTGGCAAGGCCCAGCATTTATTGCCCATCCCTAGTTGCCCTTGAGAAGGTGGTGGTTAGCCACCTTCTTGAACCGCTGCAGTCCGTGTGGTGACGGTGCTCCCACAATGCTGTTAGGGAGGGAGTTCCAGGATTTTGACCCAGCGACGATGAAGGAACGGCCGATATACTTCCAAGTCAGGATGGTGTGTGATTTGGAGGGGAACTTGGAGCTGGTGGTGTTCCCATGCACCTGCTGCCCTTGTCCTTCTAGGTGGAAGAGGTCGCGGGTTTGGGAGAACGACGTTCTGAGACACCGCGCTCTCGGGAGTAGGGAATACGGATGCTCTTTATCAGACCCCGAGCATAGATCAGTTAGCTATGGTCAATCAGAGATTGAACCTGCTCGGTTGGTTTGACTCAGTTACCCGGTGCCTCAACTCACCCAGCCAGAGAAGCTTGTTGCTCCTTTATCGAATTTGGCAGCAATCTACTGCTTTGCATCTCCCAGGCAATTATCCCCGGTCCTTCCTCTAATAAATTTCAATGTAATTTACACAATTTAATAAGTGTGAATCCTTTCCGTTTGGGAATGGATTAAATTTTCTTATTCCCTGACTTCAGTGACAATATGTGCCTTACATTAATCACCCTGTCACTTAAGACATTGTTCCTAAATTGGCCATCCAATTTACCTTTGCTTAGTTTGGATTCTCTCTCTCGTTCTGTCCCCCTCGGAGATTGAGGTGTCCTGGAGTGTCCTTTATGTTAAACGTGCTCTATAAATGCAAGTTGTTGTCATGCTCCCATTCTAGGGGGGAAAAATTCGGTTGCTTAGCGCCTCCGGGGGGCACAAGGAAGTTAGCGCCAGAGCGCGGCGATGTTTGCGCCGCTCGCGAAATTGGCCAGACATTTTGCGGCGGTGTTAAACACTACCACCACGACCTCCTGCGCCCGCAGATCGTGACATCAGTCGAGCGTGCAACACCCCGGATATTGAGTGGCGCCCCCTGCCTTTCTGCCTGCCGCTAGCAACGACAGGTTGAGGGGAACGTTTTGCAGTCGGGAAGGGGCTGGGGGAGCGCTATTCAAAGGCGGCCGCTTCCTGCCTTTTTCTGTCGGCGACATTTTTGCACCACGCATTCTGAGAGAGAGAGAGAGAGAGAGAGACTTCTGGAGAGATTTAACGCTGTCCTAAGGAGTTTTGGCCCTCAGCACCACTTTTGAGGTTCCGAAGCGCCGAGCTCTTTCCTGGGCCTATCCATTAGTGCTTCCAACACAATTGCTTTCGAGGTCTCTCCAGGCCGAGATTCAAGCTGCAATGAGCAGGGTGTGGCTGGCCAGCAAGATGGCCTCTCCTCTTGAAGAACTGGATGGCGCCAGTCTGTCTGGCTTCCATGGTAACGGACATCGCCTGAGCTTCGGTAGCGCTCTGAGGTAGCGCCTCGCTCCCCGACGTTAGCGCCTTAAGAGAGGTGTGTAGCTCCTGATTTGGCGCTTAAATCACCCCTAGGGGCAATGGAGGCGAATTTTGCAGTCGGAGACGATAGTTAGCGCCGGGTGCTAAAGTTTGCGCCCGGCCGATATTAGCGCCCCAAAATGGGCGATACCCAATTTCCCCCCCTGGAAGTCTATATCCGGCAGAAAACCTTAGAATGGCTCGGCAGGTCAGGCAGCATCTGTGGAGAGAGGAAGGCAGGGTTGGCGTTTCAGTTCCATCACCTTTCATCGGAAAAGGTCCTGGGCCTGAAACGCGAACCCTGCCTTCCTCTCTCCACAGATGCTGCCTGACCTGTCGAGTGAGTCCAAGGTTTTCGGTTTCGATTTCAGACTTCCAGCATCCGCTGTGTTTTGCTTTTCACTTGGCAGAAACCCGCACCCATTTTAAAGCCCTTCGCAATGTTACAATTCCACGAAGCCGCTTGTTAGTCTTCTCCTCTCTCGAGAGGAAAGTCTCAGAGTACATAAGAACATAACAGAAGAAATAGGAGCAGGAGTCGGCCATTCGGCCCCTCGAGCCTGCTCCGCCATTCAATAAGATCATGGCTGATCATCGACCTCATCTCCACTTTCCCGCCCGATCCCCATATCCCTTAATATCCAAAAATCTATCGCTCTCAGCCTTGAATATACTCAACGACTGAGCCTCCACAGCCCTCTGGGGTAGAGAATTCCAAAGATTCACCACCCTCTGAGTGAAGAAAGTTCTCCTCATCTCAGTCCTGAATGGCCGACCCCTTATTCCGAGACTGTGACCCCTGGTTCTAGACTCCCCAGTCAGGGGAAACATCCTCTCTGCATCTACCCTGTCAAGCCCTGTTAGAATTTTATATGTTTCTATGAGATCACCTCTCATTCTTCTAAACTCTGGGGAATATAGGCCCATTCTACTCAATCTCTTCATAGCTCAGTCCCCTCAGTTCTGGTACTAATCTTGTAGCTTTCTACCAGTCCCTCTCCAAAGACATAGGGCTGGATTTTGATACTGGGGCGGGTTGGGGTCGTGTTATCCACCCGACTGCAATTGGATGTGGGAGATAGATGCAATTTTCACCTAATTGGGCAATTGAGTTCCAGCATGTGGGAACCCATGAACCAATTAGTGTTTTCAGTCTGAAAGTCGCCTCTGATGATGTCATCATTGCTGCTACATTGAAGGTCTTCAAAGACTGCCTGGCCTTTGCTGTGAGAGGACCTGCAAAATGAGCAGCAGCAGTCCTAAGTCTGCTCCCAGATATTTTTACACCACCACTCCCAGATATGTCTCCTCTCCATCCATCCATCCATATATACAGCCAGCCAGCGTCAGCTATCTAAATGTGCTCCTGCCAGGTTTCACAATCGTGGTTCAGAACAGGCGTGCTTCACGTAGAACAAGGGTTAAAATGACAAAGGCCTTTCAAAATGCCATTATAGAGTCAATTTAGTGCTTGTTAAGGGCCTTAACAGCCTATCCCGCCTCTTAAAGGCGGGACGGAGTCGGGACCAGCAGACATGATTTAATGAAAATTGCGTGGAGGCGGGATGGAGGCAGACTTGTGCCCGCCCGCCAATTTTAACCCCCCACACGCCTCCAAACCCGCCTCCACGGGTCAATGAAAATCCAGCCCATAGTATCACTCTTGAAGTAGGTCAGCCAAAGCTGGATATAGTAGTGCACAATGTGGTCTCATCCTCTCTATCCACAGAGTTTCCACCTTAACCGTACCAGAAACAAGACGGGCCCAAGTCCATTTTCATCAAGTTCTATTTCACATTTAAAAATTACACTGCCTCCCAGTGTGTCACTTCTATCTCTGCAAAGTAATCTGTATCCCTGTATGCCTTACCCAATCACCGTCATTGTTACACCGAGGGGGAAAAATTCGGATGATTCGAGCCAACGGGGCACAAAGCAACTAGCGCCCGGGCGCGGCAATGTTTGCGCCGCTCGCGAAATTGACCAGACATTTTGCGGCGGCGCTAAACACTACCGCAACGATCTCCTGCGCCCGCAGATCGTGACGTCAGTCGAGCGTGCAACACCCCGGACCGGATATTGAGTCGCGCCCGCTGCCTTAGCGCCTGCCGCGAGGAACGTTTTCAAGTCGGGAAGGGGCTGGGGGAGCGCTATTTAAAGGCGGGCGCTTCCTGCCTTTTCTTGTCGGCAAAATTTTTGGTTTTAACGCTGTCCTAAGGAGTTTTGGCCCTCAGCACCACTTTTGAGGTCCTTAAGTGCCGAGCTCTTTCCCTGGGCCTATCCATTAGTGCTTCCAACACAATTGCTTTTGAGGTCTCTCCAGGCTGAGATTCAAGGTTGCAATGAGCAGGATCTGGCTGGCCAGCAAGATGGCCCCTCCCTCTTTAAGAACTGATGGCGCCAGTGTGTCTGGCTTCCATTGTAATTGGCTTCGGTAGCGCTCTGAGGTAGCGCCTCGCTCCCTGATGTTTGTGCCTTAAGAGAGGTGTGTAGCGCCTGATTTAGCGCTCAAATCACCTCCAGGGGGGGCGATAGAGGCGAATTTTGCAGTCGGAGGCGATAATTAGCACCGGGCGCTAAACTTTGCGCCCGGCCGATATTAGCGCCCCAAAATGGGTGCTACCCAATTTCTCCCCCCAAGTCTCTTGTGATCCCTACTCGCCTCCCGCTCCAGCAAAACCCTCCAGATCTCCCATTTTGTCCACAATCCTCTTAGCATTGCTGTGTCGCTCTTTGAGACATCCACTCCTCCTCCCACTCCCTGGACTGATGTGTTTCTTCAGATTGTCATTATTTCCCAACCTGGTCCTACCCTTATTCACCTCACACTTGAACCGTCACTTACCAGCTCCTGCTCGGTCCCATAACATCTAGCTCCTGTATCTTTTCCACCCCCATCACCTCAAGCTATGAAAATGCAAGGACTAGAAATTCCTCTCGGGCGGTGGAGACAAATTTCTATGCCCAAGTCTTCCTTTTACTTTCAACAGACGGTGGTGAGTGTGTGGAATGGACTGACCGGGGGAGCGGGGGCTGATAGTGTGGGAAAGCCGAAGGGAGAATTGGTGAGATATTTGAGGAAACAGGAGATCGAGAGGGATTTGTTTTTTGGGACGAGGCGAATGGACATTTCTACCTTCCTGTCTGGACAGCAGCTGCTTATTTACTGGAAACAAACTCAAATTCACTATTGGGAGTTGAGATTTATATTCCTCATGTTTAATTTTTAATGAACAAAAACTAAGTTTGGACATGAAAGCTAGACAGGATTGGCAAGGGAGTAAAAAAAATATTTTTTGAAATTAAGCTGGGATTATTCTGGGAGCAGAGGAGGTTGAGTGGAGATTTAATCGAGGTGTTCAAATCATGAGGGGTTTTGATGGAGTAAATAAGGAGAAACTGTTTCCAGTGGCAGGAGGGTCGGTAACCAGAGGACACAGATTTAAGGTGATTGGCAAAAGAACCAGAGGAGGAGATGAGGTAAAACATCTTTTACGCAGCGAGTTGTTGTGATCTGGAACACGCTGCCTGAAAGGGCGGTGGGAGCAGATTCAATAGTAACTTTCAAAAGGGGAATTGGATAAATACTTGAAAAGGAGATATGTGCAGGGCAATGGGGAAAGAGCAGGGGGAGAGTGGGACTAATTGGAGAGCTCTTTCAAAGAGCCGGCACAGGCACGATGGGCCGAATGGCCTCCTCCTGTGCTGTATGATTCTATGAATTTCCCCCTTTCTTGGTCTGCTTTTTCCCATTTTTCCATCCCTTATTAGTTTAAATCCTCCCTTCTCTGCAAGGGCACAGGGATTGGCTCAATGCAGGTAAATTGTAGCCCATCTGTCGAGTTTCCCCCACCCCAGAAATTGTCCCAAAGCCCCAGGGATCTGAAGCCCTCCCTTCTACACCCTCATTCCAGCCAGACGTTGACGAGTCTAATCTGCTTCTCCCGAACTTGTCACCTTCGACTCCCCCTCCAAGTCACACACCATCCTCACTTGGGCAGATATGGGCATTGCTTCATTGGGGCTAATTTTGGAATTCCCTGCCGAACACCACTGCGGGAGCACCTTCACCACACGGGCTGCAGTGAACACACCTGGAGAGAAAGGCCAGCTTTCCATCAGCCTTTTTGATTGCTTTTTGTACCCGTCCACTGGCTCTCAATGATGTGTGTCCTTGGAATTCCAAATCTCTTTGCTCCTCCACAGTGCCTCTATTCTCACTATTTAGAACTCTATTTGCCATAGTTTTGCCCACTCTCTTAATTTGTCTGCGTCCTTTCGCAACATCCTGCTTCCATCTGCACTACTTCCTGTCCAGCTTAACTGAGTGTCCTCTGCAAACTTGGATATAAAACTTCATTCAATTCGTTCATAAATATGGTGACAAGCTGAAACTGCAGAATAGCTCCCTGGGGAACAACAATGGATATTCAGTAGGGGGTGGGGCTGGGGAAGTGGGGGAGGGCAGTGGGGCAGCGGGGGGGAGGCAGTGTGGGGGGGGAGGCAGTGTGGGGGTGGGGCGGTGTGGGGGTGGGGCGGTG